>JANBXA010000593.1:0-373332 GCA_030556225.1 Cricetiscus sungorus | reverse complement strand
CCAGTGCATGGAAAAGGGATATTTGTCTTCTGTGGCAGATCATGGAATCTCACAAGAATCAGCACAAGTGAACCAGGGTCTCCAAGCCCTTGTGATGGTCTGTAAGAATATGAATCTCAGAATGTAAACATGATGCCCAAGAGTGCATGTGTTTATAGTGTGAACTGTTACTATCGTTAGTCACTGGAGGGAGCATATTGTAGCCTTTATTTAGACTGTTTCCTGAGATAAGTCAGCTCATGATCAGGCTCTCATGCTTTACACCCTCTTTCCTCACAGTCTCCCTGATGCATGCAACAGAAACAGGTGTAGTCAATACCAGCTTCTTGTGCCTACATCTTTCCACACACTACCTCAAACTTTCCCAGTACTGTTCCTCCTCTCTGTGGAGAAAAGTGAGTCTCTGACATGCTCAATAGCTTGTTCTTTTGGGCAGTTTAAATTGCTTTGACCTATACATGATAATCTTAGTGGTCACATCCAGGATCAATTATGCTTTCAGAAGTCAACTTCAGAATTCTAATTGGCAACCGTTTCCCTCTTCAGGTCTCCAGGTCATGTTGGACATGTTCTGTGACAAACTTCATTTTCAGCACATGTGCATCCTGTGTCATCTAGGCAAGTTTCGAATGAGGAGGGGTGTAGGAAGCACCGTGCTCAGATTGAGACATGTTAGTGGGAAAATATTTCTCCTCCTTAATGCTCGATCCAATTAACAGCACAGGAGCAGGGAAGCCATGAAAAACCAATCCCTGCAATCATAGCTTTTTTAGAAAGTTCTCACAGAAACTAAATGGACATTGACCCCAACTCACTAGTTCCTGAATTACAACAAAATCAACTTCCTGTTTTCTTAATGGCCACAGGTCTAGGGTTGGTCAATAAATCTTTCTGCTAGCATCATCATTGGTTAAAATCAGCCTTCTCTTGTAGGTGCCTGGCCACATCCTGCATCATGGACTGAGAACGTGCACACAGTGCATTACTGACATTGGAGGAGGAATGCACTTGTCACCTCCCATTCTCCTGGAAGAATAACTGGTCACCATCTGAGTTCTTGAGTAGCTCGGAGTATCCATTCTGCATTATGAGGACGATGCAATGGTCACTCTTCCACCATCCAAATATAGACAACCATCCAAGTTTCCAACTAGACCAAAGGAACCTTAGGAGAGTCTCCTTAGGGGAGTCTCTTTGTGAAAGCCTCCCAGTGGGTGGATATTGCTGAATCACTAACCAACAAAGATCTCATTGCATTTGGACAGTGCAGAAAGTTCACTTTATCTTCTTCAAATCACTGGCATCACAGAAACCATGCCTGAGATAAGAGTGTATTACAGAAGAGACTTAGTAAATGAATGCGCTTCTTTTTCAGATTTCTAGGCTGGATATTCCAAGCATGGAAGTGTCCACAGTCCTCCTCTCGGTCATGATCTTGGAGAACTGAAGTCTTACAGTTGGACCATCCTCACTGGTATTCCTAGAAACAGGCTACAAATAATTATGTTTTATTTTCTACAATTTAAAATGGAAACAACCTTATTTTGTATAGCAATCCCTGTTCCCTCTAGTTTCCATCCTTTCATTCGTCCCACAACCCCCCATCCATTCTCTTTCCAATTTCCTGAGATGGGGAGGCCTACCAACGTGATCATCAAAGTCTGTTACATCATTTGTTGCAGGGGCTCCGCCCCCTCCTTTTTGTCTTGAGAGCAACCCCATAGGGAAAGGGCCCCCAAATCACATTCATGCAGTAGGGTAAATACTAGTTCCACTTCCAGAGGCTCCATAGACTGACCTGCCCCTCCCAACTGGCATCTATATTTAGGGAGACTAGTTCTGTCTTATGCTGGTTCTCCAGGTGTCAGACTGGGCCACATGAACTCCTACTTGCCTAGGTTATCTATTTCAGTGGATTTCCCCAGCAGGGGTTGACCCCTTGCTCTTGTCTCCTCCCTATCTATAACTTGACATAGGTGTTCATGTCAGTGTTTAGCTGTGAATCCCTGCTTCTGTTTCCATCAGCTCCTGAATGAAGACTGTAGGAAGGCATTCAAGATAGTCATCTCTCTCATTCTATGTGAATGTCCTTTAAGGTAGCCTCTCAACTATGGCTTAGATTCTTATTTTGGTCATCCTTGTGAATCCCTGGAGATCTCCCTTAGTAAGGCATCTCTTTACGTGCTCTCCTTCTCTGTTCTTCCCCCGATTCCATTTTCTTGTTCTCCTGTTCTTCTCCCTCTCCCTTTCTCCCCTCCTCTTTCCTTTACATTCCTCCCCCCTCTTCTTATGCTCCTAATATACTCAGGTGATCTTGCTCCTTTCCCCTTTTCCACAGGCCGTTTTTAGTCTGTCTTAGGGTCCTCCCTGTTTGTCATCTTCCCTGGGATTTTGTATTGCAGGCTGGTAATCTTTTGCTCTATTCCTAATATCTACTTATGAGTGAGTACATACTGTATTTTCCTTTCTTTGTCTGTATTAACTCCCTGATAATGGTTTCTTCTAGTTCCACGCATTTTCCTAGAAATTTCAAGATTTTATTCATTTTCCACACTGAGTAGTATTCCATTGTATAAATGTACAAAATTTTCTTTTCCCATACTTTAATTGTAAGGTGCTTTGGTTTCTTCCAGGTCCTGGCAATTACCAATAATGCTACTACGAATGTAGATGAACATATATCCTTGTGGTAAGGATTTGCATCCTTTGATTATATGCTTAAGTTTGGAGTTGCTGGATCTTGAGGTAGACTGATCCTCATTTCCTATGAATCTTCCACACTTATTTGTTGTTGGTTTGATTTTGGTAACTAATATTTGTTCCAGAATAAAGTTCATTTCCTTTCATTTTTCCAATTTTGTGGAGAAAAGGTTTGCAAAGTATGAACTGATGAATCTTGGATTTCCACACCTGGTTTTCATTTTTGATTTTGTTGTTTTGCATGTTGATTCTGTGCTTTTTGGTCCGTTTGGATAGATGTTTGTCTTTCTTTTGGATTTTGTCAAAGCACCAAGCTTTTGTCTCATTGATTCTTTGTATTGTTTTCTTTGTTTCTACTGTTGTTATTTCAGCCCTCAATTTAATTATTTCCTTCTTCTACTATTATTCCTGGGTGAATTTGCCGATTTTACTTCTCGAGCTTCCAGGTTTGCTGTTAATTCTGCAATGTGACTATTCTGCAGTTTCGTCATGTGGTTATTTGTTACTAAGATCTTTATTCTTTATTCTGTTTTAAATTGTCCCATAAATTTGGGTATGGTATGCTTTAATTTTTATTCAATTCTAGGAAATCTTTAATTTCTTTTTTTCTTCATTGACTCAGGAGTGATGCAACTGAGAATTTTTAAATCTCCATGAGTTTGTAGGCTTTATGCAATTTGTGTGGTTGTTGAATTCTAACTTTAAACCATGTTTATTGGATAAGATACACGGGGTTGTTTCAATTTTTAAAAATCTTCTAAGGTTTGCTTTGTTGCTGAGTATTATTCAATTTTGAAGAAGGTTCCTTATGGCACTGAGAAGGAGGTAATTCTGTTGTGTTTAGATGAAATGTTCTACGGACTTCTTTTAAATTCAATTCAGTCATAAAATTTGTAAGTATCTTAATGTTTTTCCTAAGTTTCTGTTATGTAGACCGTCTTGTGTTTAGAGTAGTATATCAACTAGATGTATATTTTAGTGATAAATCTGAACTGACCTCTATTTTTACATTAATTTTAGTTTGAAGTAAATTTTCTAGATATAAAGATAGCTACACCAGAATTTTTCTTATGTCCATTTGTTGGAAAACGTTTCCCCAATCCTTTCCACTGAGGTAATGTTTGTCTTTGAATTTGAGTTGTGTTTCTTGTATAGAGCAGAAAAGTTGGATTATTTCTTCACATCCATTTTGTGAAGCAAATTAAGACAATAAATATAAAGTGATAGTATTGACCATTACTGTTGATTCTTGTTTGTTTTGAATTTGGTATTGGATATAGTATTTTGTGTGCATATACCACCCATTTGTAGTCTTTTGGTAATGTGGAATTATCTCTTGCATATGTGTTTATGAGTATAGTTAACTTGCATGGTTGCAGTTTTCTTTTAAGTACTTTCTGTAGGTCTACGTTTGTATAAATGTATGTTTAAATCTAGTTTATTGAAATTTTTACTGGTTATAGTATTCTGGGCTGGCATTCACGGTCTCTTAGTGTTTGGAGAACACCTATCCAGTACCTTCTGGTTTTCAGAGTTTCCACTGAGAAGTCAGATGTAAGTCTGATAGGTCTTTCTTTGTAAGTTTTTTGGCGGTTTTTGTTTTTTTTTTTTTGTTTGTTTTTTTTGTTTTTTTGTTTTTTTAGCTCCTAATATGATTTCTTTATTCTGTATGTTTAGTGTTTTGATTATCATGTTACAAGGGGACTTTTTTTTTGATTCAGTCTTTTGGTGTTCTATTAGCCTCTTGTACTTTCATAGGCAAACCCTACATTAGGTTAGTAAATTTTTCTTCTAAGATTTTGTTGAATGAGTTTAATGAGACCTTGAACTTGGCTTTTTCACCTTCTTCTATACCTATTATTCTTAGGTTTGGCCATTTCACAGTGTACCATCATTCCTGGATATTTGTGTTAGGAATTTATTGGACATACCACTTTATTTGTCGATAATCTTATTTCCATCGTGCATCTTCAATACCTGAGATTCTCCTTTATTTCGTGTATTCCTTTTGGTTATGCCTGCATTTGTAGTGTCTGATTGTTTGCCTGAATAAACTCCTTGCAGCATTCCCTCTTTTTGTGTTCTTTATTGCATCTATTTCAACTTTCAAGTCCTGGACTATTGGAATATTTTCCCCCTGTTTTTATTGACTTTGCTTGAATTCAGGCCACACCCCTTTCCTGGGAACCCATTTTGTTAGCCCCGGATCTCAGTAGATTTCCTTAACCACAAAAGATTTTATAACCTCATTATTCCTGTATTCTTACTGTCTCTGCAACCATGTGCCATATGATACCAAGTACAGGCTCCTGTTTGTGCAGAACGTGGCCCTCTTGAATCATCTTTGCATATGGTGTTCTTGATGTTTAGGAACAGAAAATCTTTAGGCCCTTTCGTTTTATAAGTTGCAGGGTAGCTAGTAGTGCCTTGTCTATATTGCCCATTTCCTCAATTACATTGTATGTCAGGCCTTTATCTCCTTCAGCAAAAGCTTTGGCTCCAACAATAAATTTTGCTGTGCTCTTTTTTCCCTTAAATTGTATATTTTGAATTTCTTTCTCTTTTTTTTGCCCTGCTTGTTCTTTATAAATGTAGAACTCCATAAGAGATTGCTAATAACCACATGACAGTGTCACTATTAGTCTATTTTGAAATCTCTTCTGCCAATGAGAATGTTCAAAGCATTTCAGTTTAGCCTCAGACTGATTCTTATTATAAGGGTAAAAAGCAGGCACCTTCTTTGCAAAGTGTTTCACAAGAAATGTCAACAGCCCAGTTGCTAATTCTGTTCAATTTGCAACTTCTTTAGCTATGACCCCATAGTCCATATTGCTCTCAGCAATATTATTTTTCATTCCTTGAATGAGAGGGCTCATTAAGCTCCCAGTTTCAACATCCATAGCTTTCTTGAGGCAAAGTTTTAAAGTCTTTATTGTACCTCCTCAAACCAGTTCCATTATGCCTGTCACAGCAATACCCCATTTATAGTACCAACTCCTGTCTTATTAATTGTATATTTTTGTGAAAACACTATGACAAAAACAACATACCAAAACTTTTTAAATTTGGATCTCATTGTTCCAGAGGGTTAGAGTGTCCATGTCAGTTATGGTAGGGAGCATGGCTGAGAACAGGTAGGCGTGTTGCTAGGACACAAACACAAGGCAGACAGTGAGCTAACTGGGAATGACAAAAATTTTTCAAACCAAAAGCTACCTCAAAGAATCACCTCCTCTAATAAGGCCTTATCACCTAATCCCTTCCAAAATGTTCTAATTGGGCCATATTTATGCAAATCACAACAGTTGCTTTCATTATGTCATACAGGTTTTGATATTAGTATTTTCATTTTTATTCAACTCTTGGGATTTAAATAATTCCTTCTGGATTTATTCAGGGAAACATCAGTTTGTGTACATTACGTACAATTAATTGCTATTGATAGCCATAGATTATAAGCTATTTCAATTTTCCTATATTTTAGGAGACTTGCTTTGTTTTCTAATATGGCATTGATTTTGAAGAAGTTCAATGGGCTGTTGAGAAAGATGTGGTTTTTTTTTACATTTATTCTTTTTAGAATTTCATACATGGCTACTGAATTTATAATACATTTCTTCATCTCTCTTTGTATTTCAAGTACTCTACCACACTAACACATTATTAACTTCTTTAATTATTGTTGTCACAGCACTGTATGTGTGAGCATGTGTGAGTATATATGTGTGTGTGTGTCTGTGTGTGTGTCTGTGTGTGTGTGTGTGTGTGAGAAAGAGAGAGAAAATGAGAATGATTGAGATTTGTAAGTTAAATTAGTGTTGCTCAAATTTATATGTGTTTAGCATCAGCACTTGGGATTTGATATCTCATCAGGGGTCTATCCCTGGGGAAGTCTTTCTCCCCCTTGTAGCAGTAGTCAATTGCCCAAGCTCTTCACTGTGGAAAAGACCTCTCCCTCTATATGTTGTCATGTTACCTGATGTCACTGCTTAGCTCTCATTTAGGTGACAATTTTGTTATATACTAATGGGTACAGACAGCTTCAGGTCAAATATAGAAGATGGCATCTTACAGCAATCATACGGTTCCTATGGCTCTTAGAACGATTCTGTGTATTGGAATAATCTTATTTTACACCATGAAGAAGTATCAATAAGTATCATTGGATAAAAAGCTAAACAACCATAGCTAGGCAGGGTTTTGGGGGCAGAGAGAAATGTGGAAAGCAGAAGGTAGAGTCACCAGCTGGACAAAGAGACAGCCAGCAAGAAATGAGGTACAAGCCATTAGTCATGTGGAAGTATGTATATAAAAAAAGGGTTAATTTAAGTTATGAGAGTTACCATCTTAGTTTTCATGATTAATCAATCTTTGTGTTGTTTATTTGGGAGCTGGTTGGGAGGAAAAAGAAACACAACATATAGTTCCCAATGTACAGGCACAAATTTTCACATAAGACCCAAGAAAGCACAAAACAAAAGGATTCCTAACACAAAACAGAACCAAAACTGGCTTCCTACTCTCTCAGTCTCTCATGCAGAGACCATAATAACATATGTCTCCCAGTTTCAGTGTGCAGGCTTGAGAATCCAGCATGCCATATCTGCTCATGCAGACAGAAAAGGTTACAAATATGCAGCAAACAAGTTCAGGTGGGGGGAGGAGAGACCTCTAATTAGGTTACAGTGTGTTTAACATTGCACATAGGCTTAACAAGATAAAAAGAGGATATTGACAGTCATAAAAATAAATAAATAAATTGTTTCAACCTAATGTCGTAAAGAATTTATACAAATAGTAAAGTAATAATAATAAAAAGAATAAACCACATAGAGATGGCAAATGCACAGTGAGTCTGGATCCTATATATTATAGTATTATCTTCAAATATTTAAATTATATATTATAATATATAATTATATTATATTATATGTATTATATATTATAATATATAATATATCATATAATATTATATATATAATTATAATATAAATATAATTATATTATATTTCTTAAAATATTTAAATTACTGATGAACAAACAATAGCTGTTGAGTGACATTGAATTATGGGAATTGCTAAATTAAACCAACCCATATATTTTAATTGTGTCTTAACTTCACAATTGGGGAAGAGGTAAGGCTTTTGTTTCTATAATGAAAGGCTATGGATTCTTTCAAGTTTAAAGAGGATCAAGTTTGATTGGGGGACTCACAGAAAATTCTGGATACAGACATAAAGAAATAAACCTACAACACTACCAGAGAGGTAAGTATATTTACCTACTGAGATGTAAAACAAAAATTTCCTTGAGCTGGCATGTGTACAATTTAATTCAAACTTCATATGGAGTTTACATTTAATGTGGTAAAACTAGCCATTGGACAAGCAACTGCTCTTGTCTTGACTCCTGACAGTATGCTGTATACACTGGACACATAGGACACATAGGAATAACACTGTTGAACTTTGCCAAGACGAAGGTGGTCAATCCTCCAAAAAATTCCCCTTCATGGAAATGTCTGCACACATTCTGCAAACAGACAGAAAATGATTCCCAAAGTTTGCCAAAACAAGGTGGGACAGTCTTTCAAAATCCTGCTTCATGGAAATGTCTGCAGTCTTTCAGTAGGACACACAGGAAAGTGATTCAAGAAGTTTGCTAAAACAAGATGTTATGGTCCTTCAAAAATCCTGCTTCATAAATAGTCTGTCAGGTATTGTAGGCCTGTATGCCTAAGATGGATGCCTCCATGTTGCTGGAGATACTTGAGTGACTGTTTTGACATCCACATGTCTGTCCTTTCTATAGTCTTGGAAATGGCTTGCACTGCATATCCTGTTTACTAAGGTAATATTATGTTCATCTGGGGCCTTTGACGGAGTTGAAGAGTAAGTAATTATATAAGGAAGAACAAATAAAGAAATATTTTCTCCAAGTATGCCAGTACCTTGTAAATGTAATCCTTGCCTCATAATTGTTCTGATTGTATGTAGTTTTACTGTGTTAGTATTAAACTGTTTTCATTTTATTTAGTCAAAAACAGACAAAATTTGTAGAATAATATTTGTGTAAACCGTGAAGATGTGTCACTCAACTTGTTTTAATAAAAAGCTGCATGGCCAAAAGCTAGGCAGGAATGACAGGGCAGGCAGAGAGAACACTAGAAAGAAGGTGGAGTTGACAGTTGGATGGAAAGGGAACAGACCTGTAGGAAAGATAAGAAGAGCTATGAGTTATGTGACAATATGTAAATTAATACAAGTGGGTTAGGTTTTTAAAAAAATTATTTTAATTTTTTCTTATCTTACATATAAATCCTAGTTCTATCTCCCTCCCATTTTCCGATGCTCCCCATAGAGCCCCATCCCATCCTGCATCCACTCCTGCATTAGGGAGGGTGAGCCCTTCCATGAGGGATCATCAAAGCCTGACAATCATTTTGGGGGTAGAGCCTAGTCCTTTCCCCTTTTCTCTAGGCTAAAGAGTATCCATTCATGGGGAATGGGCTCCTGAAGTCTGTACCTGCACTAGGGGTTCCATTGTCAGAGGTACCATATCCCAGGCCTTTAACTGAGACCCATGTTCATGGGGTGTGTGTCTGTCTTATGCTTCTTTCCCTGCTATCATTCTTTAAGAGCTCTTGTTAAGGCGGGTTGTTCCAGCGTGCTAGCTTCCGAGTCTGGGATACTAAGGTCCTTTGCCCGTTTCCCTTACTGTTTATGGGCTAGCTCTTTGCCAGCTTCTTAACAATTCTACCCCCCCCTCCTCTTTTTTTTTTTTTTTTTTTTTTAAGGTAAGCTGTTTTTTTGTGTTTATCCATCATGGATTTGACCATTTTGCTCATCACTTTTGCCTCTCTCCAACTGGATTACAGGAGTTCTTCTTAATGTTCATCTGTGAGTGTCTACTTCTACTTCCATCAACTACTGGATGAAGGTCTAGAATGGCATATAAGGTAGTCTTCTTTCTCATTATGAGGGAAGGAAATTTAAGGTATCATCTCCAACCAGTATTGTTTGATTGTTAGTTTGGGTCATCCATGTAAGTCTCTGGACAATTTCCTAGTGTGAGAATTCTCTTTAAACCTATAATGGATCCCTCCATTATGATATCTCTTTTGTTGCTCTCCTCTTTTCTTCCCCTGACTCAATCATCTGGGTCCCTTAGAGAAGAGGTCCCTCCTCTTTACCTCTTCTCTTAACCCCCCCCCCAAAGCTCCCATTTTGCTCTGGAAATCTTGTCCATTTCTCATCTTTGAGGGACCATGTATGTCTCTATTGGGTCCTCCTTGTTTCCTAGTTTCTCTAGAGTTGTGGATGGCAGTCAGCCAAACATTTGCTCTGTGGCTAAAAGCCATATATGATTGAGTACATTCCATTTTTGTCATTGTATGACTTGGTTACTTCACTCAGAATGGTTTCTTCTAGTTCCACTTATTTGCCTGTGAATTTCAAGATTCTATTTTTGTGTTTTGTTTTGTGTATTATTGTTCCCCTGAGTAGTGCTCCAATGTGTAAATGTACCACATTTTTTTCTATCTATTCTTTGGTTGGGTGGCAAGTAGGTTGCTTTCAGTATCTGGCTATTACAAACAATGCTACTATGAATATAGATGAACATGAATGTGCATCTTTGGGGTATATGCCTAAGGGTGCAATCGCTGGATCTTGTGGTAGACTGATCCACATTTTCTGGAGAAACTACCATACTCATTTCCAAAATGGCTATACAAACTTGCACTGTTGGACAGATCTACTAGAGAGGATGGACTACACCCAGAGTGACAGAAATTGAATTCCAGACCCACCTTTGTCTACTTGCGAGAGTTGAAAGAGAATGAGATACTCCACCTGCACACACTGGAAGGAGCAATAGGAAGACAGCAATATAAGAAAAAAACCAACAAGAGAAAGACAAGCTTGACAACACAACAATCTAAGAACTCTACACTGACAGGACCTGAATACACCAAAGCAGAGGAAGCAGAAGAGAACAACTTACAAAATAACTTTATAAAAATGATAGAGGTTCTCAAAGAATATGTGAGAAAATCCCTTAAAGAGAAGGAAAAAAAAACCGAACATACAAAACTTGAAAGAAATGAACAATTCTCTTAAAGAAAGTATGAAAAGGCAAGAAATAAACAAACAGATGAAGGAAACAACTCAAATATTTCAAGACATGAAAACTTAAATAAAGACAGTAAAGAAAACACAAATGAGGGAATGCTGGAGATAGTAAAACTGGGAAACTATAAAGAACTACAAATGCAAGCATAACCAACAGAATATACGAATTGGAAGAGAATATCTCAGATGCTGAAGATAAATTAGAGGAAATAGATTCATTGACCAAAGAACATCTTAAATCCAACAAATCCCTAACATGAAAACCCAGGAAATGTGGGACACTTTGAAAAGGCCAAACCTAAGAATAAAAGGCATAGAGGAAGGCAAAGAATCCCAACTCAAAGATGCAAAACATATTTAACAATATCAATGAAAAAATATACCCAATATGAAGAAGGACATGCCAATGAAAGGATAGGAGTTATACTGAACACCAATTACACAGGACCAAAGATATATGACCTCAAGACACATCATAATCAAAATACAAAATATACAGAATAAAAAAAGAATATTAAGAACAGCAAAGGAAAATGGCCAGGTAACATATAAAGGTAGACTTATCAAAATTATACCTGACTTCTCAATGGAAATTCTCAAAGCCAGAAGGTCCTGGATAGAGGTTCTACAAGTACTAAGATTCCACGGATGCCAGGCTAGACTTCTATTCAAGCAAAATTCTTAATCATTACAGACGGAGAACACGAGCTATTCAATGACAAAGACAGATTTTCACAATGTATATCAACAAGTACAGCCCTACAGAACATTCTGGAAGAAAAACTTCAACCAAAGAAAATTAATTACATTCACAAACACAAAGGCAATGAAAATTCCCCGTGACAAGGACGCAAAGGAAAACAGAGGGCAAATATTTTCACAATGCCATTGCCAATAACAAATCTAAAACAAACAAGAATTAACAATCAATGGTTCTTTCTTTCAACATTAATGGTCTTAAGTTGCCTATAAAAAGACACAGGCTAACAGAGTGGATATGAAGACTGAATCCATCATTCTGATGCATACAAGAAACATCAAATCTTTAAGATAGCCATTATCTCAGGGTAACGGGTGGGGAATGACCTTCCAATCAAATGGTCCCAAGAAGCAAGCAGGTATAGCTATTCTAATATCTAACAAATTAGACTTTGAAGCAAAATAAATCAAAAGAGATGAAAAAGGGCATTTAATATTCACAGGAGAAATCCATCATCACAATGTCTCAATGCTGAACATCCAAGCCCCAAATCCAAGGTACACACATTAGTAAAAGAAAGGCTACTAAAACTCAAAGCACACATAATACTTCACACACTGAAAGTGGGAGAGTTCCACAACCCAGTATCACCACTAGTAAGGACCATCAGAGAGAAACTAAACAAAGAAATTAAAGAACTATCAGAAGTTATGTCCCAAATGCATTTAACAGACATCTATAGAAAATTTTACCCAAACACAAAAGAATATACCTTCTTTCAGCTCCACATGGAGCCTTATCTAAAATCGACGACTTACTAGGCAACATAACAAATATCAACAGAAAATTGGAATAGTCCCATGTGTCTTATCAGACCACCATGCTTTAAAGTTGGAATTCAACAACACAAATCCAATAAACCCTACAAACCCATGGAATCTGAACAATGTGCAATTGCACCATTCTTACATCAAAGAAGAATGGATATATAAAGTAAAGACTTCCTAGAATTCAACAAGAATGAAGACCCAACATACCTGAACTTAGCAGAGAGTTTGACAGCAGATCTAAGAGGAAGTTTCACTGCACTAAGTACCCATATGAAGAAAACAGAGAATTAACAGCACTACTGAAAGCATGAGAAGATAAAAAAGCATACTCACCCCAGAGGAGTAAGGGCAAGGAAATAATCAATATGAGGACTTAAGTCAAGTAAGTAGAAACGTAGATACAATACAAAAATTCAATGTAACAAAGAGATGTTTTTCAAGAACATCAAGAAGATAGACAACCTTTATCCAAACCAACCAAAGACCAGAGGGATATCATTCAAATTAATAAAATCAAACAAAAACATCTACATGTCAATGGACAGTGAGGAATCCAGCCAATTTTCAGGTCATAGTTTGAAAACCTGTATTCCACAAAATTTGAAAATTCAAAGGAAATGGACAAATTTCTGGATAACTATCATTTATCAAAATTAAATCAAGAACAGATAAGCAACATAAATAGATATGTATCAGTAATGAGATAGAAACAGTCATCAAAGCCTCCCAACTAAAAGAAGTTCAGGCCAAGAGATCTTAAATGCAGTATTCTACCTGATCTTCAAAGAAGAGTTAATACCAACATTCCTCAAATTGTTGCATACAATACAGCAGAAGGTTCATTACCAAACTCTTTTTATGAGACCACAATTACCTTGATTCCCAAGTCACATGGCACAGCTCAGAAAGAGAACTACAGATCCATATGTGTAATGAACATGGATGCAAAAATACTAAACCAAATATGGCAAATGAAATCCAAGAACACGTCTGGGAAATCATTCACCATGACCAAAGTGACTTCACCCTGGATTGCAGGGATGGATCTAAGAAAATATGTATTCCCGCATATAAACAAACTGAAAAAGGAAAACCATATAATCATCTCACTGGATGCCAAAAAAGCCTCTGACAAAATTCTGCATGCTGTATTTTAAAGGTATTGGAGAGATCATTGATAACAGGAACATAGCTAAACTTAAAAAAACAATATGCAGTAATCCAACAGTCAACATCAAACTGAATGGAGAAAATTAAAGTGATTCTGCTAAAATCAGGAACAGAACAAGGCTGCTTGTCTCTCCATATCTCTTCAATATTGTCTTGAAATTCTACCTAATGTAGTAAGACAATAAAGGGAGATCAAAGGTATCCAAATTGGAAAGGAAGAATTCAAAGTTTCACTATTAATAGATGATATGATAGTTTACATAAACGACTCAAAAATCTCTACCAAGGAACTTTTACAGCTCATAAACACCTTCAGCAATCTTACAGGATACAATATAAACTCACAAAATAATAGTCCTACTAATTATATAACACAAACTGGAGAAAAAAAGAATCAGAGAAACGTCACCTTCTACAAATAGCTACAAACAAACTAAAATCCCTTGGGGTAAGGTTTACCACAGAAGAGAAAGGCCTATATAGCAAGTACTTTGTATCTTTCAGGAAAGAAATTGAAGAAGATACCGGATCGTGGAAAGATCTCCCATGCTCTTGGACAGGTAGGATACACTTAGGATACCTGGCAATCTTGCCAAAAGCAATCTACAAATTCGATGCAATCACCATCAAACCCAGCATAATTTCTCTCTGAATTAGACAACCTTCAACTTTATATGGAAAATCAAAAGACCCAGGACAGTTAAAGCAACCCTGTGTAATAACGGAACTTCAGGAGGCATCACCATCCTGGACTTCAAGCTCTCCTATACAGCCATAGTCCTGAAAACAGCCTGATATTGGCACTAAAGTAGACGGGTAGACCAATGGAATCAAATCAAAGATCCTGATATTAACCCACACACCTAGGAACCCACGATTTTTGACAAAACAGCTAAAAGTATAAAATGAAAGGTTAAAAGCTTGTTCAACAAATGGTCTTGGAACAACTGGTTGATGGTGTGTAGAAGACTGCGAATAGAACCATGTGTATTGCTATGCCCAAAACTCAAGTCCAAACGGATCAAAGACCTCATCATAAATACAGCCACACTGAATCCCTTGGAAGAGAAAGTTGCAGGTAACATTGAACAAATTTGTTCAGGACACTGCTTCCTGAACTTAACTCCATGAACAGAGGCACTGAGATTGACAATAATTAACGGACCTTCTTAAACTGAGAAGCGTCTCTAAAGCAAAGGACACAGTTGACAAGAACAAATGGCACCCCATAGACAGGGGAATTATCTTCACCAACCCACTTCTGACAGTGGGCTGATCTCCAAAATATACAAAGATTCCAAGACACTAGGTACCAAGACACCTAACAACCATATTAAAAAATTGGGAACAGAACTGAAGAGAGAATTCCTAATAGAGGAAATTAAAAAGGGTGAAAGACATTGAAGAAAGTGCTCAACATCCTAAGCTGTCAGGGAAATGCAACTCTGAGATTCCAACTTCCCCCTGTGAGAATTGCTAAAATGAGAATCACCAATGACAACTTATGCTGAAGAGGTTGTGGAAAAATGGGAGCAATCCCCTGCTCCTGGTGGAAGCAAAAACTTTTATAGACATTTTGGAGATCAGTATGTTGGTTCCTCAAAAAAAAAAAAAATATCAGTATCAGTCTACCACTGTACCTGGCCATACCACACTTAGACATCTATCTAAATGATCCACATTCATGCAACAAGGGCATCTGTTTAAGTATATTCATAGCAACAATGTTTGTAATAGCAAGAACCTGGAAGCATCGTAGATGCCCCTCACCTGATGAATAGATAAAGAAGATGTGGCACTATTACACAATAAAATACTACTCAGCAGAAAAAACAAACATACAAACAAAAAAACACAACAACAGAAAACAATGTAATCTTGAAATTCAATTCATGTGACTGGAAGTTGAAGAAATTATCCTTATTGAGGCTAACCCAGTCGAAAAAGGGAAACATGGTATGTACTCACATATTGAATTTAGACAGAGAGCAAAGGATCGCCATCCTATAATTCACACAGCCAGAGAAAAGAAGATACAAGGAGGAAGCTAAGAGTGTCACACAAATTTCACAGGGAAGGAGAAAGGAACAAGTGAAGGGAGAGCAAGTAAAAAGTGAATGGGAGGAGAGGAAATCATGTGGGCCTATGTAGATTAGTGAGTAGAGGAATACATGAGAGAATAAAAAATAAGAGAAAGAGAGTTTCCATAAAAGAGGACTCACTATAGGTTTTAAGAGAAATGTTCATCCAGAGAACTACAAGGATGACCCCAAGTAACAATTTCAGCATCAGTGGAAATACTTTCTTAAATGCTGTTCCCTGAAAATGGGATTGATGATTACCTTATCTACCCTTATAGAACCCTCATGTAGTAGCTGATGAAAAGAGAAGCAAACATCCACATCTAAATACTAGGCTGAACTGGAATCCAGGTGCAGATAGGCAGGAATGAACAGAAAATGTGGACAAGACTTGGCTACACAAACCACAGAGACAGCTGACCTGAACAAGGGGGGGGGGGAGTGGAGGGCTAATGGACCACTAGTCTGATAGCTAGGAAACCAGGGACCAACTCAGATAGTCTGAACATGGGTCTCAGTTAGAAACCTGGGCAGTCCAAGGGACCTCTGTCAATAGAACCAGGATGTATCCCTGGTGTAGGAAAGAACTTTGGGAGCACAATCCCCTTGGAGGGATACTCCATTAAACTAGAGATAGGAGGGCTGGCCTAGTCCCTACTCTAAATGACTTGATAGATTTTGATGATACATCCTGGTGGGCATTAATCTCTGTGGAGTATGGGGGTGATGGGACGGGTGGGTCATTGGTGGGCATGGCAGGGAAGCGGGGGGGGAGGGGAGGAAGAAGGAATGGTGGTTGGGATGGAGGGAGAGGGTACTGGGATCAATTTGTATCATAAGCAAAATAAAAAAAATAAAAAAAGAAAAGTAATTCATGTCTATAATGGTCAAAAATTATAGTTATGTGAATTAGGTTGTCTAGATATATAGAGATATTTACAAGGTATGACCCCAAAATAGTCTGGATTTCCTCAGTCTGTGGTTATGTCCCCCTTTTTGTTTCTGATTTTGTTAATTTGCATCTTTCTTCTCTTCACTTTGGTTAGTATGGATAAAGGTTTTTATACCTTGTTGATTTACTGGAAAAACCATTGATATTTTGTGTTGTTTTCCTTGTTTCTACTTTATTGATTTCAGCCCTCAAATTGTTTTTTTTCTTGCATGTACTCCTGTGGGTGAGGTTGCTTCTTTTTGTTGTATAATTGTGTAATGTGATTATCCTCTGTTTTCTTCATATGTTCACTTAGTGCAATGAACTTCCCTTGTAGCATTGATTGCAAAGTGTCCTATAAGTTCAGGTATGTTGAATCCTCATATTCTTTGAATTCTAAGATGTGTTTAATTTCTTTCTTTGTTTCTTCCTTGACTCTGGTATGGTTGGTATGGTGCAAATGCACAGTGTTGAACAGTTTGAGTTGTTTTCTCCATCTGTTTGCTTTGGTTTTTTTTTTTTTTGTTTTGTTTTGTTTTTTTTTGTTTTTGTTTTTTGTTTTTTGGCTTTCCTCATTTTCTTTAAGAGATTTATTTTTTTCATTTTTTATTTTTTTTCCCATTTTTAAAGGGATTTTCTCATATCTTCTTTGAGTACCTCTATCATGTTTATGAAGTTCTTAAGTTGTTCTCTTCTGCTTCATTTGCGTTGGTGTGTTCATGTCTAGTTTTTAGGTTGTGATTGTGTTACACTTGTCTTTCTCCTGTTGGGTGTTTCCTTATCTTGTTGTTTTCCCATAGCTTCTCCAGTGGGTGCAGTGAAGACTTTCTCTCTACCCTCTGTGGGTGGGCATAGGTGGGTGAGGCGCTTGGTGTCTGTAACTGTGGATGGTCCAAGCTCTCTAGGAGGTCTCTCCTCTGTCAGAGGCCTGGTGATGGAGTCAAAGATCAGGAAGGTAGAAGAATTCATTTTGGCTCACCTGGATTGGCAGGTCCAGTGTGATCAGTACAGATTGAATAAGTTCCTGGGAGGCAGAGGGGTTGTTGGATTCCCTAATCTAGCCCAGTGCTCAACCAGAGCCATGGCATTATAGGCCAGGTAGGACACAGGGTGAGGGGCGTGTAAGTTTTGGTTGGGGGTTAAACCAGTGAGTTCCCAGGTCAGGGTTTCGGGGGGGGGCATTCAGCCTGAACTGGTTCAAGACTCATCTCCAGCAGAGTTCCGGTGATAGGGTTAATATCAGGGAAGCAAGTACTCAGGTTGGCCCTGCATGAATCATCAGATCCAGTGAGTTCAGCGTAGACAATGCAGGTGGAGGTGTATTGTTGCAGCACTTTGGCCCAGTGCACAACAAGAGCACTGGAGCATCTGCCTAGTAAGACACAGTGTGGCATATGTTAGTGTTGTTAACATGGTAATTTTTCTTTTTTTTCTTTTTTTTTTTTTTGCGGGACTTTTGTGAGTGAGAGTTGGAGTATCTCTGACTCTTTGTTTGCTCTTGAGACCCTTTCCCTCCTACTGGGAGCCTGGTTTAGGCTCAATATGAGGGTTTTGCCTTGACTAATTCTCTATTTTTGTGCACATGAAAGTCTACTCTTTTCTGAAATGGAAGGGTGGTGGGTCTAGTGGAGAGAGAATATAGGGGGATGGGGGAGGAGTGGAAGGAGGGGAACAGTGTTCAGGATATATTGTATGAAAGAAGATTCGTTTTTAGTAAAAAAATATTTTAAAAAATTATACAGTGGTCCAGAATTTTGCATTCTGCAATGAAAAAATGACACAATGGAGATTTCCATCAACCTTATTGCACTGGTGTCTGAGTGTAAATTTAAGTCAAGACAACATGGTGACAGGCTTGGTAATGATGTCTTCATTCAATGTCCCAACTCCCTACATATTTGTGCAAAGGTAACATTATAGATGATCATAGGGATGCAGGTCAGAGAAACTGTTTAATTCAGAGACTGTTAAGTGAGTATGGTTGTTTGATAAAAATTGCCTTCAAAGAGGATGGCACTCTGAGGGTGCATGACATTGTAGGCACATGTGACACCTTGCTGGAGGCAGTGTGTCACTGTAGGGGTCAGGTCTGAGGTCACTTTTGCTCAAGCATTGCTCAGTGGGAAAATTAGCCCACTACCTTTTCCCTGCAAGTGATGGTGTAGGACTCTCATCGCCTTCTCCAGCACCATGTTTGCTGGCATGTTGCCATATCACCACTTGATGACAATGGATTGAACCTCTGAAAATGCAAACCAATCCAGTTAAGTGTTTTTACTTTGTAAAAGTTGTCAAGATCATTGTGTCTCTCTAGAGCAATATAGAAGTTAATAAGACAGTAAATTATGAGGGATTAATCTTTCCTGAGTATCACCCCACAGTTCCAGGGAAATCATCTGCAGCCCTGATGTATCCAGCACGAAGGAATGCTTGCACTCTTCCCTGAGACTACAGTAATTGATAATTTAGTGTTTGCAAATCCTAAATCAGAAACACTCTCAAATTTAAAGTGTGCCAGTATTGATTTGACACCACCGAAGTGAATTTTGGAGCTGAATCCCATGGCTCAGGCCAAGCTCACATACATTCTAACATGAATGTGACATTATCTTACTCTGTCTGTATATGTTGTCAACATACTTTGGTGGGTTTTAAGGCAACACTTGTGTCTCAATTGTAAAACATATTGTTATCTGTTTCCAACGAAGGGCGTTGTAGGAAGCATGGATGGAAATTTTCAAATCTCTCATGAGAAGAGGCCTATATTGGGAAAATCTTTCATTGGCTTTTTGTCCTACAACCTGTTTGCCCTTCCCAGATGTCACTGACAAGCCAGGCACCCCTTTGGTGAGCAAGAATCCTGATGATGTCCCTGTCAGTGCTGTGTCTCCTTTTCTTACAATTTGTAGCCCAGTTGAAGCCTCATCTGTGACCTTCATTCTTGGCTCTAATTTCATCTCACCAAAGCCATAGCTGTTGTTGTCAACACCAACTATTTTCCATTTGTGCTTGGTAGGTGGTTCCTAACAAAGTGGTTCACAGGCATTATGCATGTTGGATTTTTATTTGAGAGGCAACACAACCTGTATTTTCCCCTGTACCTTCAGGCACAGAGTGAGTGTATCAAGCCAAGGCCTTGTGTCTAGTTGTGTCTCAGATGTTCAGGTAGTGACATGATTTCAATGGCTCTGGAAGGGTTTTGGCCACACTTAATAGTTGAACTCAGAAAAGTGGAACAATGTTGGGGTCCACATGGCTGTACATGCGGTCAATTGGGGTCTGCCTGTTTCTCTCTCTTCTTCAGTACTGAGCACAGGAGAGGGTGTGGTAACCCTTAGATAGATTGCAACACCCTTTCTGTGATCAGATCACTACTGACTTGAAACCACAGATATAAGTTTTAAAGCTGCCATCGTGCCACAGGTTACTGTTCACACTCAGTCTTCAATGATTGTGTGACAATATCACAGTAAATGTGTACATAGTGTCAACACATCTTAGTGGTTTTCAAGTCTACACTTCAGTCTCTTTGCAAATAAGCCACTGGGGGCTGCACAGGAGTGGTATGGTAAAGGATTTGGTCATTTCTGACACAAACAAATGGGGAAGAATTGCCATTCTAGGTTTCTTGGTGAAGTTACGAATGAGACCTGAGCAACTAAAATTGATCTGATGCTGGTGTCACTGTTAGTGTTGTGTTTTCCCCTGTCTTCAATGCCTAGTGTCAACCACATTTGCTAAGCTCATGTTTCATTGGTTCCTATTCTGTTGTGGTAACATTCATAAACATAGAATCGTAAGAAAGAAAGACCATATTTGGTTTATTTTTGGAGGAGAAAGAGCTCATGGAGGTTTGCACAGAGACATAGAAACTAGCTGAAATCTTAAAGGCACTAGCAGGAGATTGAGAGTGTAACTAACTCAGTGTCAAGCAGGAAGTAGAGAGAACAAGAGAGAATATGCAAATTCATCTCAAGGACTGTCCCAACAATAGAATTCTGTCACTAAAGTGCCAGCATATTAAATTCCCAAACTGTACCATCAACTGTCTTGTGTGTCCATGTGTTTAAATCACCAATTTGCAAGTGACTTTTCTAATTCAAAAAAAAACTACATTGGTTTCATTAAATGCATGTCAGATATGTTGAGCATTTGGTTTCTAGTTTGGGAAATTGTAGAATACCAGGGTTTGGAGCTAGCTAGAGGATCTCTGTCACTGAGTGAGAGAAAACTAATACAGTATCATTAGCCACCTAACTACCAGTTTATAGGGACCAAGAAATTCCCACCACTGTGCTTCTCTTTCTCTTGAAATCCAGTGCATAAATCACCCCTTTCTCCCTAGAATTGATTCTGGCTGAGGAATGGCCTTAGACAGGAGAAGAATACTCAGGGCACTGGCTGTGGTACAGAACATGATCTAAACCTCTGTCAGTTCTGACAAGGCATGATTGGTCAGTTGCTTGTGATGACATCACAGGGAGCCATTAGGAAGTATTCTAGCAACTACTGCACATTAGGGACTGTGTGAAGAGTGCTCCTTTCATTGTGTCTCAAAGGAGATGTCGGTTGCCTCCAGGCTCTGACAGAATTAAAATCTCCAATCCACTGCATGCTGGACCATTACAGTGAGTGAAATAAACTCTTTACTCACATTTCTTGCTTTTGGTTAGTGTTTATCACAGCATCAGTATGCCCAGTTAATCTATGTGCCTGGCCTTAGGTTTGTTTTTTGTTTGTTATTGTATGAAACAGGGACCTGATATGGACTCCTGCCTGGGTGCGAACTTCTACTACTACTGTCTAGTTCTTAGTATTTCCAAGGTTGCAGGAATTTGTCACTATAATGCAAGTGTAATTAAAAGCATAATTTTCATAATGTAAGACGGTGGGAGGATCATTACTCCCAGTTCAAGTTGTAATACAGGACTATAATAATATAAACAGCATTTTATAGACAACAAAACAAACAAAAAACCAGATCTTGTCTTTAGTGGCATGGAGCTGAAAACTGAGAGGAAAATCCACACACTCATGAAGTATAAAAGAAGCCGTAAACCAACAGTGTAAATAGATCAGTATTCAACAAAATTCTTGCTTGCATGTGGATTAATCCAAAGTGATCCATGCTTACCACACTGCACAAAACTCAACTTCAATTGGATCAAAGGGCTCTATATTAAACCAGACACTGACTCAGATAGAAGACAAAATGGCTAGTATTGAACTCATTGGCACAGGAAATCTTCCTGGAGAGAACATTGTTCGCACACATACTAAGAACAGCTGTTAGTAAATTAGATCTAATGAAACTGAGAATCATCTCAAAGGAAAGAATACCATCATTCAGAGAGATGACAACCTTTATACAGAATTAGGTAAGATTTTGTTTTTACCAACTCTATGTCTGGTACATCAATACAATCCTATATACAACAAACACAAACTAGATAGCGGAAAAACAAAAAGCTGAATTTGATAATTTGTCCCAGGTCAAAATAGAAAAGTTTTAAAAGCTAAAGTCAAGTGGCTGAGCAGCACTTAAGAGAAATGGTTGAACATCCTAAACCCTCAGGGACATAATAATAACTCAATTTAGAGATTTTACCTTATACCATGTGAATTTCTTAGATCAAAAAACCTAATGGCAGCTCCTTCTGTCAAGGACTTGAGGTAGGAGTGCAAATGTGTTCAGCTACCATGGAAACCATAGTGGAATGTCCTCAGAATGATGAAAACAAACCTACCTCAAGACCTAGCTATACCACCCTTAGTTACAGGTCCAAAAATGCCATAAGCTATGAGCTACTTGCTGAACAACGACATCCAGGTGGATAGTCTCTTATTCATCCTCTGTGGAATTGTTTCTTTCTCTGCCCTGAAAGAGATACAAATAAGTTATAGACTTCTGACATCACAGGTTATTAACAATTAGGGGAGAGAGTGCCTACACAGAAAAGTTAGAAGACATTAGGTTGGAGCACTAAGGGCAGTCATGTTGCTGACTGTAGCCAAAGGAAGGAGAGATGAGGCACTATGGAGAAGTTTTACTCACTGCTCTTGTAAGGAAATCTTGGGAAGTGTTTGGAAGACCTTGTCTTCCTGGAAAATAGGAATTGTAGGGATTTGATTCAGGGAGCTGCTATATTTTGAGATGTGTTTTTCAATTCTGGAAGATGCTCATTAAAGGAGGTCAGGACACTCAAACACAGCTTAAAATCACATATGTCATGATTTTTAAATTAAATGAGAGAGTACTAGGGGCAGAGAAAGATCCACTGATTGGCTGTATTCATTATGATACCTGAAGCATAACATGACACAGCCTAAGTAGAGCAAAATGTTAAAGATTTTAGAAATAGTAATTGGAGAAGACAGGGACACGAAGGAAGAATATTGAGATTACAATGCCATACAATCAACTATATAACTTTGCTGATGTCCCTGCCATTAGTGCTCACATTGATTTAAGTTTCCTTCACTGTGAGTTTAAATAAACACTACCTCCTGCAAGAAGACCATTCACAAGGTTTAAATTCCATCCAATTGAAATATTAGTTGTAGATTGGCTGGAGACAAGAATGTTTTATTAAAAAGTGTTAAATCATCACTGTGCATTTTGCCAAAAGTTATTGGACCACTGCATGTGACATCACTAAGATTCAGTGTGAGGTAAGATCCATATCATCCAATGAAAGAACACCATCCAGGAACGTGATTTGTCTTTGTTCTTCAGAGAAGCAGTTGGTTGAGGTGGAATGAGCAGTTGGACTCAGCTGTTTCTCTTTTCATTTTGACTGTTCAATACTTAGGATTGCGACATAGTGAGTGAGTTCCCCAGGTTTTCAGCTTGGCCTTTTGTCATTGGTCTATTTATTCCTTTATTTACATCATTGGTTTGGGTTTTGATTTTTGCCTGTGAGTTTTTTATTGTTTGTTTGTTTGTTTTTTTTTGTTTTGTTCTTTTTTTTTTGTCATTTCACCCAATTTCACGTCTATCAGCATCTTTTTGCCTTCATTTTTGAGGTTGTTATTGTATAATTATATATGAAATGCTACATATTAGCTGTATAGGATGAAGAATTGACCCTGACTTCCCATATCAGCCTGTACTGCATTTTGATCACATTTTCCTAATCTCTATCACTTTCTACCCATTGAATGTTAGGAGAATACCCAAAGGAAGAAAGGTTCTTCCCTGTGAATGTTCATTACCCTCCAGGAAACAAATGTGACATTTATTTTTTGTGGAACTGGAATATTTAAGGTAACACTATCTCCAGTTTCATGATTTTATCATAAAAAATATCATATCATACCTTTGATGAGTGATCATGAGACTTGATTGATGTTATATTATGGTATGTTATGTTTCAATTTGTGTGAGTATAGGAATCATAATGTTCCTGTGTGAAGGCTTCAGGATCATGATGTTTGTTGAGAATGGTGTGTGAATGTGGTGTGAGCTGTCTGTCAGTAAGGATTATCTCTGATTATGGATTTTCTAACTTCTTGGTCAAGACATTGATTGACACTAGGCCCCTTTAAAGTTTTATTAATTGTTTTGAGAATAAGGGCAAGGTATATTCATGAAATTATTTGAAAATGTTCCTTCCTTCAGACTATAGGCTACTGAATTATTTGGATATCATTTTTTTAAGGTAGTCAGGTTATAGACATCATCGAATTGTCTTTGTTACTGTAAAATTTTTCTTGAGTTAGTATTTTCAGAGTGTTTTGTCGAGTTTTCTTTCATATACTTTAATTTTTCCTTTTATTTTGAATTTCCCCTTCTAGGATATATTTTCCTTTTTTGGCAGGGGATGGAGTGAATGGCCAGACATTAGAGAGGACAGATATTGATGCGAGGAGGGATCTTCCTTTGAGACAAAAATGTTAGTATTGATGGACACTCAGTGGGTGTCTGAAGGAGTTTTAATACCATCAGACAGAGTATGTGTCCACAAACTTTAAGGTTTCTGAGGGAGAGGAAATTGCTATAACACCAAGAAGGAGGCTTGGTTAATATGAGACCAATGACTCTAGGACAGAGGATGGGATCTGGATTTTAGACCACATAAAGTGATCATTGACGATATTACGGGTGTAGTTGGTTGAGATATTATCAATGTCTGATTCTGTGACAGCAATGAATCTATTTTGACTTTGAAAAAGAGCAGGGGTGGGATGGGGATGGATAGCAGCTTTCTATATTAAGAACATTTTTTCGAGGAGGAATTTGTAAACTGGAAAAAAATTTAAAAATCATCATGGATTTCCTGTTGACTCTTGATTGGTCCATTGCCTGTGACATCACAAGGAGTCCTTATGAGGTATCCTAGCCACTAGCCAATAAAAAGGTGCTATCTGAGACTGGACTTTGTCTGTACTTCAGAGAAACAGGTGGTTCTTGGGAGAGCAGTTGGACTAAGTTGGACTTTTCCTCAAACTGTTGGATGTGGACATATTGAGTGTATTTTCCAATTTTTGAAGGGCATTTTTGGTTTCGGCATTTAACACTTATTTACTCTTTTTTTTTGCATAATTTGTTTGGGTTTTACTCAACTTTATTATCATTTCATTCCCGTGTTCTTGTATATTTTACAAATTAAGCAGTATACATTAACTGTATAGAATGAGAAATTTGATCATACTTTTGATATATTGCTTTACTCTAATTTGATCATATTCATGTTATATTTTCATTACATACCAAGCTGTATTTGACAAGTACTTCCAACTATATAAAAATTATCTATCCTTCTGTCTGCTCATGACCTGTAGAAAATAAAATGTGACACCTGTGTTTGTGGACCTGCATGTTTGTAGCTTCACTTTCACCAGGTTCTAGCTATTCCCTGAAGAAGGAATTGCCTTCCACTGAAGTCTGACTATATTTAGGATTTACCTAAGAGTTCTGTACAAGCCATGCTTTGACAGTTTGTGTACACGAATGAAGTTTTAATGTTCCTGTTTAAAGACAATCTTGATCCTTAGTTATGGTCTTATTAATTTGTTGTTGAATTTGATGTGCAGTAGTATCTATGATTCTCACTAAGGATTTTGCAAATTGTCAGTCAAGGATATTGCCTGAAACTAAGATCATTTTAAAATGTCTCCTCTAGTTTGAAAATTAGTATAATGTTTCCTTTAGGAAAAGATCTTGAACTTGTACCTTCCCTTGGTTTCAGAAGTACTGAAAAACTTCTGTTGTGGAACTTTGCAATTAGGTATTGTTTCTCACTTTGTTGTTTGTGAATCCTGGGTTTAGGTCTGCTGTTTCATACTTATATACATGTTTTTCTTTATTATTTATTCTTCTTTCATAGGAAAATCCTTGATGTAATTTCCTTTCCCTAGAATGCTCCCAATGCCTCCAACGTTCGTGTCCCCCAGATCTACTGCTATTCTGAGTCACTTTAGAAAAATTGGCTCCCTAGAGATAACACCTGAACACAGCAAAAAAAAAAAGATGCTATAAGTGTATCTTTAAATATTGTCTTTGTTCTAGTCACGATATGTACTTCTATTTATTCTTTCATAGTTAATGACTAGCAAATTTTATTTTTAGATTTTCAGTGTTTTATTTCTTATGTAATATTGTTATTATTATTTATATATTACAAATAATAATTACCTTATAGCCTTCATACGAACTTCTATTGTACATTGATGCTATTTCATTGTAAATTTTATGTAATTCCCCATTTTTTTGACTAATATTTTATAAAAACTAGGTGTCCTGATTCTTCCAGACAAGCCCATGTAGATATTAATTTTGTTTGTTCACCTGCTTTGTTTTGGGAAAAACTGTTAACTTTTTTCTAAAACACAACAATTCTCTAGTCACCGTACTGAGTGTGGACTCTTCCCCAGTCTCCTCTGCTGTTGTTGTTTTTGTTTGCTATATTTTATTTTTCAACTCCTGTGTGGGTCTGCATTCCCTATAAAGGAAAGGCTCTTGAGTGTGTTGCTGAAATTGATTTGAAGTATCAGGAGGTCTCATCAATGATTTTTCTAATCTGTTTTCACCAAGTAAGGGAACTTAATCTTGCTCTATTCATTGAACTACTTTGTGGGATTGACAAGGTAAGAATGGCACAGGGAAGAGTTTGGGTGTAATTCTTTGCTTTCTGTATCTTCATTTAGTATCTAACCCTGGTCCTCATATTTCTAGAAAATACTGAATGACCCACAGAATCCATGATATTTGGGCTCTGCCATGTTTGGAGCACTGCTTGTTGCAAGTCCAAAATTGTTAGTTATGACTCATGTGTTTAAATGCTTTCATTTGAAATTAATTAAATATTTATACCTGTGTTGGAATTCCTACCATATTTTCTAATGAATTGGATTATAAGCGCTGTAACATCCCAGAAATGCCCTCTTGACTGTTGTTCTATCAGATACACATCAAAGGTTCTATAATATAAAGGTATTTGATCTCTGTTGATATACTTGTTTGAGGGGTTTTCATTGTGGCCCATCCTTGAAAAGAACAAGCTCATTCTGTCAGGGATCTCACCATGTTCTTTGCACTTCCACTTTACTGGTTCCAAAAAACCTTCTATGATTCCCCTTCTACTGCTTTGGGTTTGTGTTCTTCAAGAATTACTATATCATTGTATATCATCATTAGGAAATCACACATGTCATGACAGAGAATTCAAAACTATAAACTTTACTCCTAAACCTGAATGATTCTGATTCTGATTATTGTTTTTTTAGCATTGTGTGACTCTGAAATTTCTGATGAGATAATGTTTTGGAAATTGAGCATAAAACCATGGCCAGCCACATGGAAGAGTACATTCTTGAGAAGGATTTCAATATGTTATTATCTTTAGGTTCAGGTTCATTTGGGGAGGTGAAGCTGGCCTGTCACCTTCCCACACACACTCGAGTGGCTGTTCAGGTCCTGGAGAAAAGCACTAACAGTGTGACTGACATCAGCAGTGAAGTAAACATCCTTCAGTCAGTAGAAGATAGGAACATCGTTCGATTTTTTCACATGATGGACACACTGACGACCACTTATATGATCATGGAATACATGGCAGGTGTAGATCTGGAGAGCTGCATCAGTGCAGTGGGCCGTCTAGAGGAGGAGGAAGCTAGACCGCTTTTCCAGCAGATTGTGTCAGCAGTGTACTTCCTCCACCAAAGACACATCGTGCACCGTGATATTAAATTAGAAAACATCTTAGTGGATGCAGCAGGAAACGCTAAGCTTGTGATTTTGGTACGGCAACTAAAATCAGAGAGGGGCAGATGTTGGAAGAGATCTGTGGTTCTGTGCTCAATTGGGCCCCAGAGATCTTGGCAAGGCAACCCTATGATGGAATGGCAGCTGACAAGTGGAGCCTGGGTGTCGTTCTCTATGTCCTGGTAACAGGGCACTTCCCATCTGTGGAAACCACCCTTGATGCTATTCACAGGCTCATCAGCACCACAATGTGTCCCATTCCTAACCACCTATCCAAATCATCCTGGCAAGATTACTCATGGTCCCCACCTGGTACAGAATAACAGTACATCTGCATGTGGAACTACCTTGCCTGGGACACATTCCAGAACACGTACCACCGGACCCTAAAGAAATCCTTCACAGGGTCGTGGAAACTATGTGCTGCATGGTATATACCTGTAAAGAGATTGTTTCATCCCTAAAGCACAGGCAGCCAAATAATGTAACAGCAACCATAAATATCCTCAATTTCAAACTGAGCTGTGGGGATAGCCTTCTGCAAGACAAATCCCAGTTAAACCTGGTCATTTTAGGACTTCTCAGCCTCCCTCTGCCCTTGAGGAGAGCTAGTGAACCAGCTCTTCCTGCTGTGGACAATCACTTTCACAAAGAGTACATGGAACAAAAAGGCAAGAGATGCTAAAGTTTCCCCATGGACAAGAGGCACTCCTGCCTGGAGCTGATGCCCTGTCGTGATATTAAAGTCCCAGAAAGCGATACTTCAATGGCTGATGTCACCAACACTGATACAGCAGACATTGATGACTCCAGGAATTCAACTCACAGCCTTCCTGTCGTTCTATCCTCTATTAAACCAGCCCTGGATAATACAGCTACTGGGGTTGAGAACATGGGCTTCTCCATAGAGGAACATTCCATGGGGACAGACACTCAGAGTGACCCATGTCATGGAGAAAACACATAATCTGGAACCAGGCCATTCAGGGGCTTGGAACTGATGAGGAAGTACATTTCCAATGCACTGAGTGTGCTGTGCTGCTGCTGCTGCCAGGCCACCCCCAGGTGAGCTCCAAACCCCTTGTGTATGGGGTTTCAGAGGAAAGAGGGATCATGGAGTCTTACATGAATTACAGTAGGTTTGATGACTCAGATGAATTCTTCCATTGTATTTTCAAGATATTATTTTACAGTTATATTAAAAGACAGTTGTCTCCACTGAGAGGACACAGAATTGAAGATGTCTGGGCCATTAGAGGCACAATGCCACAGCATTCTCATCATGTAAATGCTGGGAATATGGACCCAAAATCAGATAGCATAGCAGGCATGCCACTGGATACAAAGGAAGGTTGCAATGTTCGATAATGTGGGTAATGATTCAGAACAGTAGAGCAGTTTGTACCAAACCCTGTTCTTCAAAGTCACTAATAGAGATCTTTCATGTTTTCTTCTGCTTTGAAGAGTGGAAAACGAAATTGCCTAGTAGAACTCCAACTCTGGTGAGGAGTGACTGCTCAGAAGGGAGCCAAGATGGACGTATGGACAGATCTCCACGTTGCCAGCACTGACCCACCCAAGTCAACCAGCTCCTGCATCCATCCTCGTGTTATTGTGTCATGTGAATGTTTGCTTCTCCCTCAGCCTTCTCCAGCACCAGCAGTAATTGTACACAGAGGTGCTCAGTAGGCTCCTCTACGCAATGACCCCTATCTCCCTAGCTTTGTGTTTTAGGACCTCCATACAACATGGAAAATGGTTGCTTCTACAACAAGGAGTGCTTTTTGTAGCAGTCTAGGCTGCCAATCACGTTGTTCACTTTAGCTACTCCCACTCATTCTGTGACTGTTTTTTGGAATGTACAGCAAGACCTGTGTAAGTCCTCTGGGGGTGGAGATGGTTTCCTAATTGGGAAACAGGATATAAGTAGGAAAAAGGGAAATGTGGTGCAGTGTAGAATAGGAATATAGTCTGTCGTGGGGAACGTTCTGTAAACAAGTGCTATGAAAGAGATGCATGTGTTGATCTGTGACAGTGTTTCTGTATAAGGTAGTGAAGAACCATGCCTACCCTGAAGTGTACATTAGGAGGAGCAGAACAGCAAGCAATTAGGTCCACAGGAACTGCACCAATGATCCTAGCATGTAAGGTACACAAAAGGATGCTGCCTAGGAAATGTCATCTTTTTTATCACCCACTGACCTAGGATGTTGTTGGAGTAAAAACCAGGTCTTGAACAGTTGAGTCCCATCTTCTTGTGTTCTGAGTAAGTCCTTTCCACCAGTCATTTAATATTGAGCTCCCATTACTCTTTTTGTGTTTATTTGGAGGAAGTGGAATATCCCACTTAATACTCTGTCTACTGTGCAATAGGAAGGATGAAGGTCACAAATCTGTGTCTTGTGCAGCAATTTGTAAGGCTACAGGATTTATTATCCATCCTCCATCAATACAGCCTCAGCTACCATATTCCCAATGCATTCTTCTCACTGCCACCCTGTGATGTTGTTGTATATCCCTAAACAGTCACATATAGCTTTAAGTTTCTACTTGCCTGTTTTTATGGACTTCAAAGACCAGGCTTCCACCGCATCAAATAGGGTTGTTTTTTAAACAGGATGAACTTGATTCTGGTCTTCGGGATCGCTCATATTTAATCACTGACTCACCTCTATATTGCTATCTGATTATCTTTAGGAAGATATTTAGGAATTGCAAAACCAGTGGGAAATGGGATAAGGGAGGTAATGGGGAGGAACAGAGAAAAGGATGGTAGAGGATAAAGAGGAAATGAAAGGACCTGTAGAAACAGTGCAAATGTCTGTCCTTGGATCTTACTACAAAAGAGATACGAAAAAGGGAAGTTTGCTGGGGCTGGTGTTTTCAATAAGTAAGTTCAGGTACAAATGTGTCCTGCATAGCAGAGTGGGAACTCTGTTTTACCGAAAGCATGAAGAGGTGAACCCTGTACTCAAATTTCTGTCTCATGTCAATCTGTAGAAGTCTGAAGCTCCTTGAGGAAGGGCTTACTCTCCTGGGCTAGTTTTGAATGTGTGGCAATAGAGAAGTTTGTCTCTGTCATGCAGTGGTGTGCCCTACTGTCTTGTCTGAAATGACCTGAAGTCATCTATGTCTTTGTTTTCATAGCCTCCTTTATCCAGACTCCCTATGTTTTTTACGACCACCTGATTCAAGATTCTGACATCATTTTCCCATCTCATGGAGGTATTTATAACTACTTTTGCCTTTATATTAACATTGTTCTTCTCCAAAGTTGTGAGGTAAGTAGACCTTGCCAAGTCTGATGCCGAGTTCTACCTTCACAAGTCTTGAAGCCTTGACTTATCTGTGACCAATGATAACCACAGGGTCATGCTTTCACAAAATCTTTGATTATGGTGGAGCCCTCGATTATAGCCATGGGTGAAGTGTGGAGCAGAGGTGAATATGGTGTCTAAACTCTTTTCCAGTATACCATCAGTTGGGAGCAGCTTACTGAGTTTTTAAGGGAATCTGAACTCAATTGGGAATCCAGTGCCCTAGTCTGTGAATCATCATGTGAATATAAGATTGAGTTCAGTAAGTATTTGTTTTGATAGAGGATGAGATTCAGAAGCCAGGTCTTGATGTCTGGGAGGAAATTACTGATGGGGTGTTATGTCAGCTTCTCCAACACCTATGGAATGTTACCAGTGATTGCTTGACTGAAGAGGAATGGAAGACTCAGAGACTAAAGTGTGTGGAAAGAGAGGTGCTATTTTCTTCTGAACTTGGAACCCAGCTTCTGTGCTGACCACCAGACCCTGGGCTTTACTCAAACACTGGCACATATTAGAGTGGTTGGATGATATTTGTTCCAGCAGGATGACAGCCCACTTTTGCCATCATTTACTTTCTAGTACTCTGACCACCAAGTGGGTCCTATATATACAGAATAAGTAGCAGCTTGCTTAGTTGGTGAGAACAGTTTTGAGTTTGTGGGAATCAACCATGGTCAGGCCTTTGTTCTGTTGCAGATCAGTGATGCCAGGGCTGTGAAATGGCTAAATTCAGGAAATGACACAGGAAATTTTTTTAATTTCACATGTCATCTTTTAGTTTCAAAGAAAGGATATCACTATATTTCATGGCTATCCTTAGCCTCTCTATGTAGAACAGGCAGTTATCCCACTCACAGAGATCCACATCTGCCTAGCCTCCTGAGGTCTGCAATCATACATGTGTATTGCCATGCCTGGCTTCAAGTACTTTATACCATCAATGGTAAATACCTACAAATACATGAGGTAGAATTGTACCAATACTGTGCTTTTTGCATCTGGACAGGGTCCAGAATTGAACTGAATGAAAATTCATACAGGATGGCCTTGAAACTTGGGCAAACTCCAAGCTCTCCTTCAGAATAGAGTCTGTGTCCACCATGAACAGAGCCCTGAAGGTGCAAAGTGCTGTCATGAATTCTTCTGTGGGTACAAGGCAGTGAACTGAAGGAGGGTTGCCCTAGCTGATAGATAAGGGAAACAAGGCACAGAGTATTAACTTGTTGCACTCACCCTGTTTCAACAGGATCTCCACCTGCAGTTTAGGCATAGGTCACATGACTTCAATCTTACCAATCAGAAGAGTCCATATTGACTTCCCTGGTCTGTTTGATTTCTTTCCATCTGTGCCATCAGAAGAATGCTTAGGACTCTAGGTGGGTCACTGAGATGTTTGGTATTTTGAAGGGAGAGCTTTCATTTTAAAGACACCAATGGTAAAGGTACCACAGAAAGCCACTCATTCTAGATAGGAGCTCCCAATTGCAACCATCCAAAACAAACATAATATCCACCTTCCTGCAGGCTATGAAGACTAGTCTTGTTCATGTACCCCACAGGGCTGTGTTTCCTTGTCAAAATCTGTTTGGAAAGCATTTTAGGCCTTTGAACCTCGTTCATACTTGTTGGTTAATGAGGAGCCCAGGGATAATGAATTCCAAATACTGAACCAAATGGGACTCTAGGCAGCACATTCTGGAATGTCTGTAAGGAGACAGGTAATCATTCCTCTGCTGAGGACTCTGTGGACCATCTCAGGAGATTAATGTCCTATCCATGCCTTTCGTGTCCTATATTTATGATCTGGATCTCACAGATCGCTAGATTTTGCAAATGAGAGAACAGAGATGGTTTATCTTTGAGACTTGCTTGTCACATATAAAATGGTCATGTTTTTAAATATCTATTTCGTAATAATTTTTATTTTATTTTGAAACAAGCTTGTTTTACATGTCAATCTCAGCTCCTTCACCCTCTACTCTCCCGCTGTCCCCTCAACATCTATTCCATAAACTTCCTGCTCCCAAGGGAGATAGAGGCCTTCCCTAGGGGGTTTTCCAAATCAATATCATATCGAGCAGGACCTAGGCCCTCTTCCATGTTTATATGTTGGGAGAGTATCAATGTATGTGGTATGGGCTCCTAGTGTCTATTTGCATAGTAGAAATACATTCACTACCATGACCCCCATCGACTGCCCTGTCCTCCTAACTAACAGCCATATTTAGAGGGCCTGTATCCATCCTATCCTAGTTTTCCAGCTACCAGACTGGAGTCCATGAGCTCCCACTTGTTCAGGTTAATATTTTCTATGGGTTTCTCCACCATGTTCTTGACCCCTTTGCTGATAACTCCTCCCTCTCTGTCCTCACTCTCTGCAACTTTATTACATGAGTTGGCCTCGGTGTTACCTTTGTGTGTCTGCTTCTGCTTCCATTAGCTACCCGATGGAGGCATATGGAAGTCATATCAGGTAGAATTTAATCTCATTATCGGGGAAGGGCATTTGATGTAGCATCTCCACTATTACTTACATTGTCTTTTGTTGTCATCCTTGTAAATCTCTTGACATATCCCTGTGTCTTATTTCTCTTAAAAATATAATTGCTCCCTCTATTATGATATCTCTTTTCTTTCGTTACTCTATTCTCCACTTGACCTCATCATACTGTTCCCTCATGTTTTTCACTTTTCTGGGACACAATGTACAACTCTCTTAGGGTGCTCTTTGTTTCCTAGTTTTTCTGGCTCTGTGGAATGTAGGCTGGTGATCCTTTGCTCTATGTCTTCAATACATATAGGAGTGAGCACATACCATTTTTATCTTTTTGTGACTATGTGACTTATCCTATCTAGTTTTTTCTAGTTCAATCCATTTGCTTCATAGTTCCAAAGTGCCATTTTTTTCCCTGCTGAGTAGTACACATTGTGTAAATGTACTACATTTTCTTCATCCATTGATTAGTCAAGGGGCATTTAAGTTGCTTCTAGGTTCTGGCTACTACTAATAATGCTACTATGAATATAGTTGAACAGATATCCTTATTACATGTAGGAGCATCCTTTGGTTATGTGTTTATGAGGAATTGCTCGATCTTGATGTAGAATGATCCTCATTACCTGATGAACCGCCATACTGATTTCCAAAAGTTCTGTACAAGTTTTCACTCACACCTGCAACGGAGGAGTGTTGCCTTTTTCCACATCCTCTCCAGCATGAGCTATGTGGCATGATGTCAGGAATTATGATTTATTCTATTGGTATACCTCTCTACTTTTGCACTATTATCAAGCTGTTTTCAGGACTATAGCTCTATAATAACACTTGAAATCAGGGATGGTGATACCTCTGGAAGTTCCCATATTACACACGATTGTTTTACTTCTCCTGGGTCTTTGTTTTTCCAAAGTTGAGTATTGTTCTTTCAAGTGCTGTGAGGAATTATGATGGGATTTTGATGGGAATTGCTTTGAATCTGTAGATTGCTTTTTGCCTGATTGTCATTTTTGCTATGTTTATCCTATGTTTAGTGGGAGATCTTTCCACTATCGGTTATCTTGTTTAATTTCTTTCTTTAAAGATGTAAAGAACTTACTATATAGGACTTTCACTTGTTTGGTTAGCATTACCTAAGATATTTTATGTTGTTTGTGACTATTTTAAAAGGTGATATTTCTCTGATTACATTCTCATCCCCTATCTCATCTGTATATCATAGGTCTACTGATTCTTTTGAGTTATTATTCTTTTATCCTGCCAGTTTGCTGAAGGTCTTTATTAGCTGTAGGAATCCCCTGGTACAGTTTTTCAGTTCAATTATGTAAACTATTATATCATCTTCAAATTGTAAAGTTTGACTTCTTCCTTTCCAATTTGTATCACCTTGATTTCCTTTTGGTTTCTTATTGCTCTCACCAGTACTTCAAGTAGAATATTGAAGAGATATGGAGTGTGGGCAGCCTAAATGAGTCATGTTTAGATGCATAGGTTTTTCTGGAAAATTTCAATACTCACAGTCAGTGTGTGTCTTTTGCCCCATATTCATTAATCTAATTCTAGTAGATTTAAACTGCCATGTGTCCTTTGCAATTGACAAATTAACTAGTTTCCCTTTGTGTATATGCATATTTACAGATCTGACTTCAGTAACATCCATCACTCAGTACTAGCTCCTAAGGCAAGTGACAGAGTTGAGCTGGAGAGCATAAGATTGCAGGATACATAGCCAGTTAGAGACAGTTTGTAGAGGGAGAATTTAGAGAGGATGGAAGACAGAGTGAAGTCTGCATTGGGAGGTGGATGTGCAATGGGGTAAGAATAGTGGAGACCAAGTGCTATAATTTCAGACTCCCTTTGTGTCCTTAACATATGTCCTTATTTTTAAAGTGATGAACTTTATAAACCAGGAGACACAGGGAGAAGATTTGCAGCTGTTCTGAAAGGTCAGATGTAGGAGCTATGCCAGAATTCAGATGGTAGTGTGCCCACTTACCACACAGGTCTCTGTCCAGCACAGGTGGAGGTAAGTCATCTACCACAGGATTCTACCCAGGAAACCATAGTTCACAAGGAAAAATTGTTCAGTGCTGCAATTCACTGCAATCTCCACATATGGTGCTCTTAAAAAAAGACCATGTCTAAGGTGCCCATGAATGATTAGACCCTGTTCATCAGTCTTCAGAAAAATACCTCATCAGTACTCATTAATTTGTTCATTCCTTCATGTTACTTGTCCAAGTCAAGTGTTTCCCCCTATGAGAGCAAAAGTGCTCTTTCTCTTTCCTCCTATTTCTTTCTTTCCTGTGTTTGTGTTTGCAGTCTTCTTTTATTGCTGTGTCCTGTTCATCAGAAAAGCACAGTCACACTGAATACTCATCCAGTGTGTGATGGGGCCTCACTGTAGGGAGTTTTTTCAGAAACATCTTTTCCTTCTTAAAGGAAATCTGCAGCAAGCTGGAGGAAAATGGTTACCACTATACATGGAATCCTGGGAATTTGCTCCACTTTGCAAGTGCATAGAGCGTATCTTTCCTAGGTTACCATGTCCAGATGTGGGATCAGCACTCTTAACAATTACTTCATGCTCTGTTCCCACTCTGTACAGGATTCTGGTCTAGACAGCATTTTGACTAAAGAGCCAGAGCTTTCAGCCTGTCTGTCAATTTGGTTGTCTTGCTGTGCTAACTGACTAAAATGTAATCAGGTGCAATGACCAGCATATTTCTGCTCTATGCTGAGAAAGATTCCACTCTGATGTGGATGAATGACAACACTCATCTGTGGGTACCACATTGCTGAAGTCGTTCTCTAATCTGTTTGTGTCATTCAATGGTATACAAGAACATTGTGATGTCTGGTCCAAATTTGGTTCTTGGTCATTTGCAGGAAGCATGAGGCTGGCAGGAAGTCTTCTGCAACTCCAAGGGAAAGTGGTCATTTAGTTTTTATTATGGAAGTTTATTTACACAGAGACAAAGAAAGAGTGAGAGAGAGAAGAGAGAAGAAGAAGATGGGGAAAAAGAAGGAGAGGAAGAAGAAGAGAGATAGACACACAGAGAGAGGGAAAGGAGAGAGAGAAAGGAGAGAAGTCCAGTTTTATAGGCATGGCTTCAGGGATTATTGAGCAAAGTTGGGGAAGGACACACATCTCTTTGCTTTGATTTTTCACACCATTGATAAGAAAAAGTTTGACTCAAAGAGCTATACCTTCTCAAACAAGTATATTATAATAACAATAAGAAATGACATTCTCAATATCAGTCCCTAGTGACTTGCTCTATGTTGTGTTCCAGAGCCAGGAGCATGAATGTTTACACTCACTAGCAAGGAAACAGACCCAACAACAATGATCTGCTTGCTCTTTGTGAAAGGGATGGCGATTGTCAGTGAGTGACCACTAAAGCAGGCCTCAGTCCAGATGCACTAATTGAAACCAGTGCCTGGGAAAGGGATATTCCCTACAGTGGCTGATCATGGAATCTCACAAGAGTCAGCACAAGTGGACCATGGTCTCCAAGCCCTTGTGATGGTCTGGAAGAATATGAATCTCAGAATGTAGACATATTGTCCAAGAGTGCAGATGTTTACAGTGTGAATTATTAACATCGTTGTTCACTGAGAAGAGAATATCGTAGTCTTTTTTTAGACTGTTACCTGAGAGAAGTCATCTCATAATCAGGCTCTCACACTTAACACTGTCCTTCCTCACAGTCTGCCTGATGCATGCAACAAACAAGTGTAGTCAGTACCAGTTATTTGTGCCTACATTTTTACACACACTACCTCAACCTTTTCCAGTACTGTTCACCTCTTTGTGGAGAAAAGTGAGTCTCTAAGATGTCAATAGCTTGTTCTTTTGGACAGTTAAAATTGCTTTGACCTATACATGATAACCTTTGTTGTAACATCCTGGATCAATTGTGCTTTCAGAAGTCAAATGCAGAACTCTAATTGGCAATCCTTTCCCTCTTCAGATCTCCAGGTTATGTTGGACATATTCTGTGACAAACTTCATTTTCAGCACATGTGCATCCTAGGTCATCTAGGCAAGTGTCGAATGAGGAGGGGTGTAGGAAGCACAGTGCTCAGATACATACATGTCAGTGGGAAAATATTACTCCTCCTTAATGCTTGATCCAACTAACAGCACAGGAGCAGGGAATCCATGAAAAACCAATCTCTGCTATCACAGCTTCCTTCAGACAGTTCTCTCAGAAACAAAATGGACATTGATCCCAACTCACTAGTTCCTCAATTGCACCAAAATCAACATCCTGTTTTCTTAAAGGCCACCGGTCTAGGGTTGGTCAATAAATCTTTCTACTAGCATCATCAATGGTTAAAATCAGCCCTCTCTTGTAGGTACCTGGCTATATCCTGTATCCTGGACCGAGAACGTGTACACAGTGCATTAATGACATTGGAGGAGGAGTGCACTTGTCACCTCCCCTTCTCCTGGAAGACTAAGTAGTCATCTTCTGAGCTTTTGTGAAGTGCTGATTATCCACTCCGCATTATGAAGACAATGCAATGATCGCTCTTTCACCTTCCAAATACAGACAACCATTCAAGTTTACAACTAGACTCCTTAGGAGAGTCTCTTTGTGTAAGCTTCCCAGTGGGTGCATATTGCTGAATCACTGACCAACGAAGATCTCATTGCATTTGGACTATGCAGAAAGTTACCCTTATCTTCTTGTAATCACTGATGACACTGAAACCATTCCTGAGATAAGAGTGTATTACAGAAGATACATAGTAAATGAATGTTTTTCTTTTTTAGATTTCCAGGCTGGATATTCTGAGCATTGATGTGTCCACAGTCCTCCTCACGGACATGATCATGGAGAACTGATGTCATACAGTTGGTCCATCCTCACTGGTATTCCTAGAAACAGGCTACAAATAATTATGGTTTTTTTTTTTTACAATTTAAATTCAAAACTATCTTATTTTGTATATCAATTCTTGTTCCCTCTCATTTCCATGCTCACATGTGTCCCACAACTCCCCATCATTTCTCTTTCCAGTTTCCTGGGATTGAGAAGCCTACCAACATAACCATCAAAGTCTGTTATATCATTTTGTGCAGGTGCTTGACCCTCCCCTTTGTGTCTAGAGAACAACACCCATAGGGAAAGGGCTGCCAAATCACAATCATACAGTAGGGATAAAAACTGGTTCAATTTCCAGAGGCTCCATAGACTGCCCTACCCCACCCAACTGACATCTATATTAAGGGCTACTGGTTCTGTCTTATGCTGGTTCTCCAGCTGTCAGACTGGGGTACATGAATGCCCACTTGCCCAGGTTAGCTGTTTCAGTGGATTTCCCCAGCAGGGTTTGAAGCCTCATTCTACCCTCCTCTCTATCTTTAACTTGACATAGGTGTTCAACTCAGTGATTAGGTGTGAATTCCTGCTTCTTTTCTCATCAGCTTTTGGATGAAGACTGTAGGAAGGCATTCAAGATAGTCATCTCTCTCATTCTATGCGAATGTCCTTTAAGGTAGCTTCCCAACTATTTCTTAGATTCTTATTGTGGTCATCCATGTTAATCCCTGGAGATTTCTTTTCTTGCTCTTCTTCTCTGTTCTTCTCCCAATTCCACTTTCTTGGTCTCTCATGTTCTTCTCCCTCTCCCTTTCTCCCCTCCTTTTTCCTTTACATCCCACCCTCTTCTTATGCTCCTAATATACTCATGTGATCTTGCTCCTTTCCCCTTTTTCACAGGGGAAAGTCATTGTTAGTCTCTCTTAGAATCCTCCCTGTTTGTCATCTTCTCTGGGATTTTGTATTGTAGGCTGGTAACATTTTGTTCTATTTCTAATATCCACTTATGCATGAACACATACTGTATTTTTCTTTCTTTGTCTGGATTAAATCCTTGATAATGGTTTCTTCTAGTTCCATGCATTTTCCTAGGAATTTGAAGATTTTATTTATTTTCCCCGCTGAGTAGTACTCCATTGTATAAATGTACCAAATTTTCTTTTTCCATATTTTAATTGAAAGGTGTCTAGGTTTCTTCCAGGTGCTGGCAATTACCAATAATGCTGCTCAGAATGTAGAAGAACAGATGTCCTTGTGGTAAGAATGTGCATCCTTTGGGTATATGCCTAAGATTGGTGTTGCTGGATCTTGAGGTAGACTGATTCTCATTTCCTGAGAATCTGCCACACTTATCTATTGTTGGTTTGCTTTTGATAACTAATCCAGAATATTGTCCATTTCCTTTAATTTTCCAATTTTGTGGAGAAAAATTTTCAAAGTATGAACTTATGAATCTCTGGATTTCCACCTTGCCTGTTGTTACATCTGCTTTTTATTTTTGATTTTGTTATTTTGCATGTTGTCTCTCTGCTTTTTGGTTCATTTAGATAGATGTTTGTCTTTCTTGTGGAGTTTGTCAAAGAACCAACTTTTTGTCTCATTGATTTTTTGTATTGTTTTCTTTGTTTCTACTGTTGTGATTTCAGCCCTCAATTTAATTATTTCCTGTCTTCTACTCATCCCTGGTTGAGGTTCTCGATTTTATTTCTAGAGCTTTCAGGTTTGCTGTTAATTCAGCAGTGTAACTATTCTCCAATTTTGTCATGTGGGTACTTAGTACTAAGAACTTTATTCTTAATTCTGTTTTAAATTGTCCCATAAGTTTGGGTATGCTGTGCCTTAATTTTCATTAAATTCTAGGAAGTCGTTAATTTATTTTTTCCTTCATTGACCCACAATATTTCAAAATATTGTGTTTTTATATAGAAAGTTTAAAGAACAGATTTTTGGTTAGTTAAAGATAAACAGACATTTTATAGATGTTAGTAATTTTTTTTGAAGTGTGAGATTGTAAATACTTTTAAGCAAGTGTATAACTGGGAACCTCTGTTTATTTTTGTAGGCGCCTGCCCTCGCCAGCAAGGAAGACACAACTCTGGGTAGATCTTCTTCATGCAGTTTTAATCAGGATCCTTTAAACATGTTGCTTCTGGCCAGCAGGGGGAGAGAGAGAGAGAGAGAGAGAGAGAGAGAGAGAGACAGAGAGAGAGAGAGAGAGCGGACCCCTGCACAGGCTTAAATACCCTTGAGCTAACCAACCCCAGTGAGCCACATGGACTCTGCTGATAGGCTACTCTAACGCGGAAGCAGACAGGCAGGACAGATTTATCCATTTAAGGGGTTGTTTACCCAGAGAGTCTTTACCAGCGGGAAGGTGTAAGGTAGAAGCCAGTGCCACTTTAAGGCGTGGCACTACACGGCTTTCTACAGTTCCCCCTTTTTATTTTAATAACGCAACAGGCAAGGATAGTGGTCTGGTCTCCAGTAAAGCAGTGGACATTGTAATGACCCTGAATCCTGGTAGTCAGCCAAGTCAGTGCCACACCCGTCCAGCATCTTTTTCCTGGATGTGGGACCTGGGACACCAACCCACTTGCAACCAGACTTGCCCTTCTCGGAGTTGCTCACTTCCAGAGCTAAGTTGGAGTGCAGTGCTAAGCCTTACAACCTGAGCATGAAGGATCAATACTTGTTCATGACTATGAGCCATGCTTGGGGAGACTGTCCTGCCTCAATGGCTGTAAATGCCTGGACAACTATAGCTGCATACCGCTTCTGAGCAAACCTCATCTTGCAAAGGCACCATAGGCCCACGTAGGAGATAAGCAACAAGAGTACAGCCATGGCTCCCATTCCCGCCCACTCTTTCAGATGATCCATGGCAACGGGAAACATGATGACAATCTGGCAGCCAGTCCTGCATCCACACGCGTTGAATTCACTGCAGTGATGGTCATTGGCAGCTGTATCATCAGGTCATCAAAGTCAGCAGACCATTTTCCTAAAAGATAGCTAGACAACTGTTGCGACAAATTAGCAGCATGTGTAAAGTTCTTATACTGAATGCTGGTAACACACAAGCCTGGATATTTCATTTCACATCCCAAATGGGCCAGCTGCCACAAGGTATCTATTTGCTCCTGCACCAGATCAATTCTTTGGTTTACAATCATTAAGCCTCCTTTTAGTTGAGCATCAATTGTGGGTTGAGTATTCAAGGCGCTAGCCACATTCTTGGACAACTTATTTAGCTTAGAGACTGCTTGTACCGATGTGCTCATAGCCATAGCAGCCTTGACTAAACCCACAACTGCAAAAGAAATAGCTGCAACTATGGCTGCTGTAATGCCAAAATCTCTCTCTACAGCCTTTACCAAACAGGCCATAAAATCTGAAAATGGTTTTATGGGACCTTGTAGTATCTTAGTGAGGTTACCGTTCACCTCTCCCTTATTGGGTAATGACTTCCATGCTTTTATGGCAATCTGATTTACTTGTTCAAGACTTAAGTCATTTCGTATGGTTTTCCAGACTTCAGAGCAAAAGGAATGCCCTGTATCTGGGCCCCACCCTTCCTCACTCTGATAAGGAGAAGGCCCTGAATGCATTGTTCCAGGAGAGTCCCTCCCCTCTCCACATTGCCATTTCTCCTCTCCCTTCCCCCTTTGCCCCTTAGGGGATTGTTTCTGACCTCCTTTTATGAGGGCTTGTAATTCTTCCTCAGCCCAGCACACTAACTTGATGTCTCCCAAAACTGTGAACTGCAATGGCATCGCATTCCCTCATGAGTCTTTCTAGTGTGCTTTTAAGTTTCTTTGACAAAAGTAGCCTCTGAAGAGTCAGAAAAATTGGACTAGGAAGTCCCCATCTTAAATATTTTACTTTTGGTTTGTTACAACTGCTCGCTCAATGCCTGAGACTTTATTGCCACTTATTTCCACTGTCTTTAACTCGGTCCCAACTTACCTGGGACTTTATAGCTCCTAACCAGAGACCTCATTGCCTCTTTACTGAGGGCCTTAATTTTGTCCCAACTTACTTTGGGAACTTTCCAGTGCTGCCCTGACTGCAAGAAGTTCTGATCTGAAAAATTCCCGGTACAGGCCACCATCTGTATGCGCCTGCCCTCCCCAGCAAGGAAGATGCGACTCCGGGTAGGTCTTCTTCATGCAGTTTTAATCAGGATCCTTTAAACATGTTGCTTCTGGCCCACAGGGAGAGAGAGAGAGAGAGAGAGAGAGAGAGAGAGAGAGAGAGAGAGAGAGAGAGAGAGAGGGAGAGAGAGACAGAGACAGAGAGAGAGAGCACGGACCCCTGCACAGGCTTAAATACCCTTGAGATAACCAACCCCAGTGAGCCACGTGGAATCTGCAGATAGGCTACTCTAATGTGGAAGCAGACAGGCTGAACAGACTTAACCAATTAAGGGCTTGTTTACCCAGAGAGTCTTTACTAGTGGGAAGGTGTAAGGTAGAAGCCAGTGCCACTTTAAGGCGTGGCACTACACGGCTCTCTACATATTTTGGCCTGTTTGTGGTTAGCATTTTAAGGGCTCTAAAATTCCAAGTTAGAGTTTTTAGTAATTTTTACAGTAGCCTTGTTGTGGTAGACTGATTATAGGCAAGGTCACATTGTGGGCTGTTTTTTACAGTTTTAGCTTTAATTGTTTATTAGGCCTTGGGCTGACATCTGGCATTATGGGTTTTGGCTAATCAAAACACCCATGATCAAAAAGCATTATTGTTATAGCACAAAACACATTTAGCATCTGTTTTAAACAACCAGTCAGGTAAGCACCTGTAGGGACCTGGACCATTTTTTTTTTAAGAGGCATAACCATGTGTGGTGTGAACCTCTGGACAGGTAGTCATTGAGATTCTTTTTAGCCATTGTTACATTGTTTTCATTGGGGCTGGTGTGGCAGGTTTTTTTTATTTTTTAAATGGAACAACTGGAAATTATGTTGGAGGGTGTTGATGGAGCGAAGTGCTATTCTGAAAAGAATAGGAAAAACCAAGCACATTGTAAATGAAATAGTAGTTTTAATTTCTAGGAAAACAAAATACTCAGTTTAGCTTAATGAATTTAGGGATATTAGATTATAAAGTATCCCTGTGGATCCTTTATTCTGTCATTTTTGTAGAAACTCTTTATACCCTTTGGAAGTATAAGTAGGAGCATTTTCTGTTTTGATTTTAAAAGGAACTTCCATATAGGCAAAGCAAGCTGTCAAATGCTGAACAACATCCTTTATAGCTTTTTCAGTTTTTAGCAGAGGCATACATCAATTAGAAAAGGTATCTATAGTTCCATGTACAGTGTACAGTTTCCCAAACTCTGAAACATGAGGAATATCCATTTGTCATAAGGCCAAAGGCTTTAACTCTTTGGAATTGACTCCCATTTTAGGCACATTGCCAATATTAGTGCCGTCAGGAAAAGTCTTGACTATTTGCCTAGCCTGTTCTCTAGTTAGTTTGAACATGTATCTTAGAGTAGATGCATTTTGATGATGTAGTTAATGACTTGTTATTGTATTTTTAAGAGCAGTGAAAACTTGTGTATAGGAGTCTGCCATGGCATTTCCTTGAGCCAATGGTCCAGGCAATTTTGTGTGTCCCCTAATATGAGCCCTATGATATTAAAAATTTTACCTTTTTTTGAGCCAATTCTTTTAGTTTGTTAAGTAGGTCATTAATTTTTGTTCTTATAGAAATTACAGCCGTCTCGATAGCAGGAACTAGTCCTACTACATATCTGGAATCTGTATAAATATTAAATGGTTCTTTTACTTTTTTTAAAGGTCAAAATCACCACAATAATTTTTGTCTTTTGAGCAGAAAGTCTTTTTTTTATTATAGGGGGTTCCCCCTGAATAATTATAACTGAATTTTCTGTGGAGGAACCATCAGTGAAGATGACTTTTGTCTTTTTTATAGGTTTTGTCGACTAATTTGAAGGGAAAATTATAGGTGTTTCTTTTATGAATTTAATGACTGGATGTTTTGGAAATTTAATACTTCCTAAATATATAATTGATGTTAAACCCCAATCATTACTCTCCTGTAACAAATGTTTGAATTGCTGTTTAGTATAAGGAACCATTATTTCCTGTATATCTCTTCCAAAAAATTTTTAGACCTTTTTTTGGCTTTTACTATAAGAGCTGCACAGAGAACACCATATGTTGAGATAATTCTGGAGTTTGTATGTGACAGATGGATCCATTCCAACATTTCATCCTGCCAAAGACAACTTGTTGGGGTATATTTTGTCCTTATAATTAATAGACTCAAGGGCTTGTTATAATTTTTTTTATCATTTTTGTTTTTGTCAGCTTTTTTCCTACCAACTGTAGGGCCTAACAAGCTTTAGAAGTGAGGATCTTTGCTAATTTAGGTTCTGGGTCTCCATTTAACGTCATAAACAACGGTCTTAAATCCCCAGTGGTAATCTTTAAATATGGTCAAATCCAATTAATATTGTCTAATACCTTTTGAAAATCATCATTTAAAGTCCTCATTTTATCTCTTTTAACTTTAATTTTCTGAGTAGAAACATAGTCTTCCTGCATGGAATGACCTAAATAATTTATTGGCCATTTTTGTTAATGTTTTTCTGGGGCAACAACCCATGATCTTTTAAATTTTTAATCAATTTAACAACCAACTTATCCAATTTCCCTGACTTTTTCTTGATCACAAAAATGGTAGTATTCTATGGACTAAAGCTCTCCTCCAGATGACCTGTCTGTAATTGTTTCTGTATTATATTCTCTATAGCCTGTATTTTTTAGTTGTTAGGGGCCATTGATTAAGCCATACAGGCTCATAATTTTTTATGAGATTTTCTTTGCATACAGAGAGCTCACAATAGCCCCTAGAAAAAAATTTCTTCATCTTCTGCCATCAGTCTTACAGACATATGTTACATTATGTCCCTTTCCCATAGGGAGAAAGGTAGTGAGAGAATTATGTAGGGATGAATTAGTCCCTCTTTTGTTTTACATTTTCAATGTATAGTCTCTATGGCCCTGGCAACATTGGATACCATCCCCAGACCTTGTAAGAAAGAGGGGTTTGGCATACAGGCCATGATTTAGGCCAATCTTTTCCTGCTATATAGGTTTTGTCTGAGCCTGTGTCTAGCATCCCTTGAAAGGATTGTCCATTAATTCTTATGACCTTAAGAGGCCTCTCTTTTCCTATTTCTGTAACCCAGGCTACAACATCAGAGGAACCAAATTGACCTTCGCCCCTTTTAGTCTGTAGCTCAGGATATAAGTAACTTCAAATATAGTAAAAGCAGCAATTGTGCTATTTTTTGCCCTTTTCTTATAATTGCAGTTTGTTTTGTTCTCTTAACCATGGCTTTGATTTTTCCTTGGACATCTGAATCTATTACTCCAGGTAATATTTTCAACCCATTCTTATAGTTGGAACTCCTTCCCAAGAGCAATCCTGTAATCCCTGAGGGCAAAGTTCCCTTTACAGAAGTAGGTACTAATTGCATTCATCTTTCTTTGAAAAGATTAAATCCTGGGTTGAAGCAAGATCGAGTTCTGCACTTTCTGGAATTGGTCTTGGACGATCATGTATTGTAAATTCTAGAGCTTTAGGGTTCAAATCTGACTGAACCTACTGGAGTGTTTTTTCCTCTCTTTTCTGGGGGGCTCAGAGGCTGCCCCTTTATTTGTTTTTTGATTTCTCCCTGGGAATATCTTCAATTTGAGTCCCATCCTTGGTTAACTTGGAATGACACTCATTCCTCCAGTGCCTTTCCTTTTTACATCTTTGGAAAATGCCAGAGGCCCATTTAGGACTTCCACCCTGGCCTCCCTTTTTAGTCTTTTTTTTTTTAATATGACCTGATTCTCCATAATTAAAACAAGTGAGGGCAGGATTCTTACCATTGCCTCCCCCATATGTCTGTTTCACAAAAGCAGAGAATTTCTTCCCCTGCATAGCAGCTGCATAAGCCATCCCTTGCACTACAGCAGGTGAGGCATCTGCACACATACTTTTATATAATCCTGTATAGACCCTGTTTCTTTTATGGGCCTGATTAAATCTTTACATAATGTATTAGCATTATGCTAATTGTTTTAACAGAATAGAGGTTCCTTCTGCAGGGAGCATCCTATTAATTACTTCCTCCAATCTAGAAATAAAGGAAGTGTAGGATTCTTCATTGCTTCATTTAATCCCTGCTAGAGTATTCCCCCTTGGTTCCTGGAGGGGGAAAGCCCTCCAAGCCAATACTGCATTTGTTGTCATAAGAAATAAGTAAAACTCTTTTGCAGTGGCATCAGACACTTTTAAACCTCTTTCTGCTAGCATATGTTTTAAGATTGATATGAACACTTTCTGTCCCTTTGAGCCTGAGCTTCCCATCTTAATTTGCCAGATTACCCACCTTTAACCAGCCTATTTTCACTGGTGGGACTGCAGTTTCCTTGGTGAGTGCCTATCCACTCCTTTAAAAGAAAGAGTTACCCGTCTGAGGGTCCCTGTTCGGGCACCAACTGTAGCAGACTGCTTAGTGGCTAACAGGTCTGCATGGAGACCAAGACTTGGATGAGCAGGTTCGGAGTAAATTTGGCTTGACATACAGACACAAACACACTTGAAGAGGTTTGGGAACTGCTGCAATGTTTACTTTAAAATATCTGGGTTTTATACAGAAAGTTCAAAGAACAGATTTTTGGTCAGTTTAAAGATAAACAGAAATTCTATAGATGTCAGCAATTTACTTTGAAGTGTGAGATCGTAAATACTTTTAAGCAAGTGCATAACAGGGAACCTCTGTTTATTTTGGCTTGCTTGTGGTCAGTGTTTCAAGGGCCCTAAAATCCCAAGTTAGAGTTTTTAATAATTCCCACAGTAGCCTTACTGTGGTAGAGTGATTATAGTCAAGGTCCCATTGTGGGCTGTTTTCTACAGCTTTAGCTTCAATTGTTTATTAGGCCTTGGGCTGACACCTTGCACTATGGGTTTTGGCTAACAGTGGAGCTTGCAGACCAAAACACCCATGATCTAAAAGCATTATTGTTATAGCACAAAACACATCTAGAACCCATTCCAAACAACCATCCAGGCAAGCACCTGCAGGGACCTGGACCACTTTTCCCCAGGAGGCGTAACCAGGTATGGTCTGAACCTCTGGACCAGTAGCCATTGATATTTCTCTCAGCCATTGCTACATTGTCTCCACTGGGGCTGGTGTGGCACTACTGTGTGTCCCACTTGGCCCTATGCTCCATTAATCTGGTTGAACACTGGGCCAGAGTGAGGGTACAACAATCTGTACATTGCCGAAGAACTTACAATATCTGCTCTGAGCATAGTGGACCTGCTTATCCAAGTGGAACCACCCTGAGACCCTGCCTGCCCGATCTTTGACACCCATCACTGGACCTCTGGTGGTGGTGACTCTAGTACCAGGTCAGGCAGAATCCCCCTTACAGCTATCCCTAGAACTTGCTGGGTTAACCTGAATATCACTCCCGCATATATCTTTCCCTAGATAGTACAGTCCTAATACTCTGATCCACAACCACCCCCACCGGCCCAGAACCTGCCCACCCTACCCTGTGTAGTTTTGGGCCAGGTGACCCAATACTCTGATTTGGTACTGGGCCAAAATGCAAGTCCAACAATGCCTCCACTTCGCAGGTACTTTCTGGATCTGCTCTTAGCACACTGGGCCTGCCTATTCATATGGGACTACTGTGTGTCTTAGCCTGCCTGATCTTATCCCTTTGCAGGGCTGCTGCTGGAGGAGAGACCTACTAGAGAAGATGGACCACACCCAGAGTGACAGAAATCGAAGTCCTGACTCACCTATGCACTCCTGGAGAGTTGGGTAGAGAATGAGAGACTCCACCTGTTCCCACTGGAAGAAGCTTTAGGAAGACAGCAATATATGAAAACACCCAACAAGAGAAAGACAAGCTTGACACCACAACAATCTAGGAACTCTACAACAACAGGACCTGAATACACCAAAGCAGAGGAAGCAGAAGAGAACGACTGAAAAATAACATCATAAAAATGATAGAGGCTTTCAAAGAAGAGATTAGAAAATCCCTTAAAGAAAAGGAAACAAACAAACAAACAAACAAAATTTGAAAGAAATGAACAAATCTCTTAAAGAAAGTTTGGAAAGTCAAGAAAAAAACCAAACAGATGAAGGAAACAAGTCAAACATTTCAAGACATTTATCTTAAATAGAGACATTAAAGAAAACAAGAATGAGGCAATGCTGGAAACAGAACACCTGAGAAACTCTAAAGAACTACAAACACAAGCATAACCAACAGAATATATGAGATGGAAGAGGGAATCTCAGATGCTGAAGATAAACTAGAGGAAATAGATTCATTGACCAAAGAACATCTTAAATCCAACAAATCCTTAACACGAAAACCCAGGATATGTGGGAAACTTTGAAAAGGCCAAACCCAAGAATAATAGGCATAGAGGAAGGTGATGAATTCCAGCTCAAAGATGCAAAACATATTCAAGATCATTGAAGAAAACATACCCAATATGAAGAAGTACATGCCTAAGAAAGGACAAGAATTATACTGAACACAAAATAGATTGGACCAAAGATAAAAAACCTCAAGACACATCATAATCAAAACACAAAACATACCCAATAAAAAAAGAATATTAAGAGCAGCGAAGGAAAAAGGCCAGGTAATATATAAAGGCAGACTTATCAAAATTACATGTGACTTCTCCATGGAAATTCTCAAAGCCAGAAGGTCCTGAATAGATGTTCTACAAGAAATAAGAGTCCATGAATGCCGGCCTTGACTTCTATATCAAGCAAAACTCTTAATTATTACAGATGGAGAACACAAGATATTCAATGACAAAGTCAGATTTTCACAATACATATCTACAAATACAGCACTACAGAACATTCTGAAAGGAAAACTGCAACCAAAGAAAATTAACTACATTCACAAATAAATAGGTAATAGATATTCCCACTTGACAAGAACCCAAAGAAAAAAAATAGGGCAAATATATTCACAATGTCATTGCCAATAACAAGTCTAAAACAAACAAAAATTAACAATTAATAGTCCTTTCTTTCAACATTAATGGTCTTAAGTTGCCTATAAAAAGACACAGGCTAACAAGTGGATACCAAGAATGAATCCATCCTTCTGATGCATACAAGAAACCTATCTAACTTTTAAAGACAGACATTATCTCAGGTTAACGGGTGAGGAACGACCTTCCAAACAAATGGACCCAAGAAGCATGCAGGTATAGCTTTCCTAATATCTAACAAATTAGACTTTGAGGCAAAATCAATAAAAAGAGATGAAGACGGTCATTTCATATTCACAGGAGAAATCCACCAGCAAAAAGTCTCAATGCTGAACATCTATGTCCAAATCCAAGGTACACACATTAGTAAAAGAAAGACTACTGAAACTAAAAGCACACATAAAACTTCACACACTCATAGTGGGAGAGTTCTACAACCCACTATCACCACTAGTAAGGACCATCAGAGAGAAACTTAACAAAGAAACAAAAGAACTAACAAAAGTTATGTCTCAAATGCGTTTAACAGACATATATAGAAAATTTCATACACACACAAAAGAATATACCTTCTTTCAGCTCCACATGGAGCCTTCTCTAAATTCGATGACTTACTAGGCAACATAACAAATGTCAACACAAAAATTGGAATAGTCCCGTGTGTCTTATAAGACCACCATGCTTTACAGTTGGAATTCAACAACACAAATCCAATAAACTATACAAAACTATGGAAAATGAACAATGTGCAATTGCACCATTCCAGCATCAAAGAAGAAAGGAAGATATAAATTAAAGACATCCTGGAATTCAACAAGAATGATGACCCAACATACCAGAACTTAGGGGAGAGTTGGATAGCAGATTAAGAGGAAATTTCACTGCACTAAGTCCCCATACGAAGAAAACAGAGAATAGTCACATTAGAGAATTAACAGCACAACTGAAAGCCTGAGAACATAAAAAAGCATACTCACCCCAGAGGAGTAAGGACAAGGAAATAATCAATGTGAGGGCTTAAATCAAAAGTAGAAACCAGGAAACAATAAAAAAAATTCAATGTAACAAAGAGTTGCTTTTCAAGAATATCAACAAGATAGACAAACTTTTATCCAAACTAATCAAAGAGCAGAGAGAGCACATGCAAATTAACAAAATAAAACAAAAAGTTGGACATATCAATGGACAGAAAGGAATGAAGCTAATTTTCTGGTCATACTTTGAAAACCGGTATTCCACAAAATTCAAAACATCAAAGGACATGGACAAATTTCTGCATAACTATCACTTATCAAAATTAAATCAAGAACAGATAAGCAACATAGACTTTTATGGCTAATGAAACAAACATTCATCAAAGCCTCCCATTAAAAAAAAGTTCAGCCAAAAGGATCTTCAGCGCAGTATTCTACCTGATATTCAAAGAGGAGCTAATACCAACATTCCTCAAATAGTTCCACACAATAAAAGCAGAAGGTTCATTACCAAACTCTTTTTATGAGACCCCAATTACCTTGGTTCCAAAGCCACAAGGCACAACTAAGAAAGAGAACTACAGACCAATATGTCTAATGAACATAGATGAAAAAAATACTAAACCAAATATTGGCAAATGAAATCCAAGAACACATCTGGAAATTCATTAACAATGACCAAGGTGACTTTACCCTGGGTTGCAGGGATGGGTCAACATAAGAGAATCTATCAATATAATCCCCCCATGCAAACACACTGAAAAAGGAAAACAATATAATCATCTCACTGGATGCTGAAAAAGCCTCTGATAAAATTCGGCACCCTTTTGTTATAAAGGTATTGGTGAGATCATTGAAAATAGGAACATAGCTTAACTTAATAAAAGCAATATACAGTAAACCAACAGCCAACATCAAACCGAATGGAGAAATTTAAAGTGATTCTGTTAAAATCAGGAACAAGACAAGACTGCTTGTCTTTCCATATCTCTTCAATATTGTCTTGAATATTGAATATTACTAGCTAATGCAGTAAGACAAAATAGGGAGATCAAAGGGATGCAAATTGGAAAGGAAGAAGTCAAAGTTCACTATTAATAGATGATACGATAGTTTACATAAACGACTCAAAAAACTCTACCAAGGAACTCTTGCAGCTCATAAACACCTTCAGCAAACTTACAGGATTCAATATGAACCAAAAAATAATAGTCCTATTATTTACACATGACAACCTGGCTAAAAAAGAAGTCAGAGAAACATTACCCTCTACATATAGCCACAAATAACATAAAATCTCTTGGGGTAAGGTTTCTCACTGAAGGGAAAGATCTATACAGCAAGAACTTTGTATCTTTAAGGAAAGAAATTGAAGAAGATACCAGAAAATGGAAAGATCTCCCATGCTCTTGGACAGGTAGGATAAAATCAGGATACATGGCAATCTTGCCAAAAGCAATCTACAGATTCGACACAATCACGATCAAAATCCCAGCACAATTTCTCTCTGAATTAGATAGGACAACATGCAATGTTACATGAAAAATCAAAGACCCAGGATAGCTAAAACAACACTGTATAATAACAGAACTTCAGGAGGCATCACAATCCTGGACTTCAAGCTCTACTATAGATCCATAATCCTGGAAACAGCTTGATTTTGGCACAAAAATAAACAGGTAGACCAATGGAATCAAATCAAAAATCCTGATATTAACCCACACACCTAGGAACCCCTGATTTTTGACAAAACAGCTAAAAGTATAAAAGGAAATGTTGAAAGCATGTTCATGAAATGGTGTTGGCACAACTGGTTGATGGTGTGTAGAAGACTGCGAATACAACTATGTCTATTGCTATGCCCAAAACTCAAGTCCAAATGGATCAAAGACCTTATCATAAATCCAGCCACACTGAATCTCTTGGAAGAGAAAGTGGGAGGTAACATTGAACAAATTGGTACAGGAGACTGCTTCCTGAACTTAACTCCATGAACACAGGCACTGAGATTGACAATTAATAAATTGGGCCTTCTTAAACTGAGAAGCTTTTGTAAGGCAAAAACACAGTTGAGAAGAACAAATGGCATTCCATAGACAGGGAAATGATCTTCACCAACCCCACTTATCACAGAGGGCTGTTCACCAAAATATACAAAGAATTCGAGAAACTAGGTACCAAAACATCTAATAATCCTACTAAAAAATTGGAAACCAAACTGAAGAAAGAATTATCAATAGAGGAAATCAAAAAGGATGAAAGACATTTAAGAAAGTGCTCAACATCCTAAGGTGCCAGGGGAATGCAACTCTGAGATCCCATCTTCCCCATGTCAGAATTGCTAAAATGAGAATCACCAATGACAACTTTTGCTGAAGAGGATGTGGAAAAAGGGGGGCAATCCCCTGTTTCTGGTGGAAGCACAAATTTTATAGCCATTTTGGAGATCAATATGATAGTTCCTCAGAAAAAAATATTGGTATCGGTCTACCACAGGACCTGGCAATTCCACTCTTAGACGTCTATCTAAATGATCCAAATTCATGCAACAAGGACATCTGTTTAATATACTCATAGCAACCCTGTTTGTAATAGTAAGAACCTGGAAGCATCGTAGATGCCACTCACCTGATGGATAAAGAAGATGTGGCACTATTACACAATTAAATACTGTCCAGCAGGAAAAAACAAAACAAACAAATAAACAAACAAAAAAAACCAATGTAATCTTGAAAGTCACAGGCACATGACTAGAACTTGAAGAAACTATCCTTAATGAGGTAACCTAGTCACAAAAATGGGAACATGGGAATGGGAACACTCACATATCGAATTTAGACAGAGAACAAAATATAACCATCCTATAATTCACACAGCCAGAGAAAAGAAGATACAAGGAGGAAGCTAAGATAGTCATACAAATTCCCACAGGGAAGGAGAAAGGAACAAGGGGAGAGGGAGCAAGGAGAAAGTGAATGGGAGGAGAGGAAATCAAGTGGGCCTATGTAGATTGAGTGATGAGAGGAATACATGAGAGAAAAAAAAACAGAGAAAGAGCGAATTCCATAAAAGAGGAACCATTATAGGTTTTAAGAGAAATCTTCCTCCAGAAAAACATCCAGAGAACTACAAGGATGACCCCAAGTAACAATCTGAGCAACTGTGGAAATACTACCTTAAATCCCTAAAAATGGGATTGATGATTAACTTATCTACTTTTATAGAACCCTCATCTAGCAGCTGATGGAAACAGAAACAGACACCCACATCTAAATACTAGGCCAAACTGGAATCCAGATGCAGATATGCAGGAATGATTAGAAAATGTGGACAAGACTAGGTTACAGAAACCAAAGAGACAGCTGACCTGAACAAGGGGGGTGGGACTAATGGACCACCAGACTGATAGCTGGGAAACCAGAATTGGACCAACTCAAATCTTCTGAACATGGTCTCAGTTAGAAGCCCTGGGCAGTCCAAGGGACCTCTGTCAGTAGAACCAGGATGTAGCCCTAGCACAGGAAAAAACTTTGGGAGCACATTCCCCATGGAGGAATACTCCCTTAACCTAGAGCCTGGAGGGATTGCCTAGTCCCTACTCTAAATGACTTGATATGTTTGATGATCTTTTCTGGTGCTCATTAGCCTCCTGAGGAGTATGGGGGTGATGGGACGGGAGATGGGCATGGGAGGGATGTGGAGGATGGGAGGAAGAAGGGATGGAAGTTGGGATGGAGGGTGTAGGTACTGGGATCGATTTGTACCATAGGAAAATAAAAAAAAATGAAAAAAGAAAAGTGATTCATGTCTATAATGGTCAAAAATAATAGTCATGTGAATTAGGTTTTCTAGATATACAGAGATGTTTACAAAATATGACCTTAAAATAGTCTGTATTTCCTCAGTCTGTTATGTCCCCCTCTTTGTTTCTGATTTTGTTAATTTGCATCTCCTCTCTCTGCCCCTTGGTTAGTATGGATAAAGGTTTTTATACATTTTTGATTTTTTCGAAAAACCCATTGTATTTTGCATTGATTTTTGTATTGTTTTCATTGTTTCTACTTTATTGATTTCAGCCCTCTTTTTCTTGCAACTACTCTTGTGGGTGAGGTTGCTTCTGTTTATTGTATTATTCATTAATGTGATTATCCTCTGTTTTCTTCATATGTTCACTTAGTGCAATGAACTTCCCTCATAGCATTGTTTTCAATGTGAATTTTGGAGCCAAATCCCATGGCACAAGCCAAGCTCACATACATTCTAAAATGAATGTGACATTATCTTCCTCTGTCTGTATATGTTGTCAACACACTTTGTTGGGCTATAAGGCAACACTTGTGTCTCAATTGTAAAACATACAGTTAACTGGTTCCAAAGAATGGCATTGTAGGAACTGTGGATGGAAATTTCCAACTCCCTCATGGGAGCAGGCCTGTAGTGGGAAAATCTTTTACTGGCCTTTTACTCTACACCCTGTTTACCCTTCCCCAATGTCACTGAGAAGACAGGCACCCCTTTGGTGAGCAAGAATTCTGAAAATGTCCCAGTCAGTTCTGTGTCTCCTTTTCTAACAATTTGTAACCCAGTTGAAGCTTCATCTGTGACCTTCCTTATTGCCTCTAATTTCATCCCACCAAGGCCATAGCTGCTGTTGTCAAAGCCAACTTTTGTCCATTTAACCTTGGTAGGTGGTATTTCACAGGTATCATGTATGGTGCATTTTTATTTGTCAGGGACCACAACCTGTATTGTCCCTTTCATCTTCAGGCACAGAGTGAGTGTATCAGGCCCCAAGCTTGTGTCTAGTTGTGTCTCACATGTGCAGGTAGTGAGTGGATTTCAAGGGCTCTGGAGGATAGGGTTATGGTCACACTTTATAGTTGAACACAGTGAGGTTGAACAATGGTGGTATCCACATGGCTGTACCTGCAGTCAATTGTGGTCTGTCTGTTGCTCTCTCTACTTTAGTACTGAGCAAAGGAGATGGTGTGGTATCCCTCAAATGGATTTCAACACTCTCTGTGTGATCAAATCACCATAGACTTGACACCACAGAGATAAGTTTTAAAGCTGCCATCATGCCACAGGTTACTGTTCACACTCAGTCTTCAATAATTGTGTGGCAGTATAGCAATAAATGTGTACATAGTGTGAACACATCTTAGTGTGTTTCAAGTCTACACTTCAGTCACATTTGCAAATAAGCCATTGGGGGCTGCATAGAAGGGGTATAGTAAAGGCTTTCGTCATTTGTGACACAAACACACAGAGCCCCTGGGGAAGAAATGCCATTCTTCCCACGTCTAGTGGAAGACGCCTAGCTTTCTTGGTGAAGATGCCAATGAGGCCTGAGTCACTAGAATTGATCTGATGTTGGTGTCCCTGTTAGTGTTGTGTTTTCCTCTGCCTTCAATTCCTGGTCCCAACCACTTTAGCTAAGCTCATGTTTCATTGGTTCCTATTCTGTTGTGATAGCGTTCATAGACAGAATCGTAAGAAAGACCATATCTGGTTTATTTTTGGAGGCAAAAGAGCTCATGTTGGTCTGGACAGAGACATAGAAACTAGCTGAAATCTTAAAGGCACTAGCAGAAGATTGAAAATGTCACAAACTCAGTGTCAAGAAGGTAGTGGAGAGAATGAAAGAGACTATTCAAATTCATCTCAGGGACAGTCCAAACAATAGACTTCTCACACTAAATCGCCACCATGTTAAATTCCCAAACTGTACCATCAACTGTCTTGTGTGTACATGTGTTCAAATAACCAATTTGTAAGAGACATTTCTATTTCAAAGAACTACTGTGGTTTCATTAAATGCATGTCAGATAGGTTGAGTGTTTGTTTTGTAGTTTGGGAAATTGTAGCATGCCAGGGTGTGGAGCTAGTTAGAGGACCTATGTCACTAGGGGATAGAGAACAAATGCAGTGTCATTAGCCAACTAACTACCAGTTTATAGGGACCAAAAATCTCCCACCACCATGGCTTCAGTTTCTCTTGCATTCCTGTGCATTAATCAACCCTTTCTCCCTAGAGTTGATTCTGGACTGGGGAATGGCCTTAGAAATGAGAAAAATACTCAGGGCACTGGCTGTGGTGCAGAATATGATCTAAATCTCTGTCAGTTCTTACAAGTCATGATTGGTCCGTTGCTTGTGATGACATCACAAGGAGACATTAGGAAGAATTCTAGCAACTAGTGCACGTTAGGGACTGTATGAAGAGTGTTCCTGTCCAAAATGACTCTGACAGACTAAATGTCTCCAATCAACTACATGATGGACCATAGCCAGTGAGTGAAATAAACTCTTTACTCGCATTCCTTGCTTTTGGTTAGTGTTTTCTCAAAGCATCAGAGTGCCCAATTAATCTATAAGTCTGGCCTTAGGTTTGTTTTTGTTTGTTATTGTATGAAACAGGGACTTGATATGGAGTCCTGCCTGGGTGCAAACTTCCACGACTTCTGTCCAAGTCTTACTAATTCCAAAGTTCTAGGCATTTGACACTATAATGCAAGTGTGATTAAGGCACATTTATTTTCATAATGTAAGACTGTGGAAGGATTATTACTCCCAGTTCACATCGTAGTACAGGGCTACAATAATAAAAGCAGCATTTTATAGGAAACAAAACAAAACAAAAAACCAGATGGTGTCTTCAGTGGCATGGAGCTTAAAACACAGAGGAATATGCACACACTCATGAACTATAAAAATAAAAGCCCTAAACACACTTTGTAAATATGTCAGTATCTTCAACAAACTTCTTGAATGCATGTGGATGAATCCAAATTGATCCATGCTTACCACACTGCACAAAACTCAACTTCAATTGGATCAAAGGGCTTTATATAAAACCAGATATAGAGACTCTGATAGAAGAGAACATAAAGACTAATCTTAAACTCATTGGCACAGGAACTCTGTCTGGAAAGAACATTGTTAGCACACATACTAAGAACAACTATTAATAAATTAGACGTCATGAAACTGAGAATCGTAAAAATGCAAGATTTTGCTTTCACCAACTATATGTCTGTTACATCAATAATATTCTATATACAACAAACCCAATCTAGATAGTAGAAAAAAAGTAAATGAATTTGAAAATTGGTTCCAGGTGAAAATAGAGAAGTGGCTGAGCAACATTTAATAGAAATGGTTGAACACCCTAAACCTTCAGGGACATAACAATAAATCAATTTAGATATTTCACCTTACACCATGAGAATGTCTTATATCAATAAACCTAATGGCAGCTACTTCTGTCAAGGACTTGTGGTAGGAGTGCAAATGTGTTCAGCTACCATAGATTGTGGTGGAATGTCCTCAGAATGATGAAAACAAATCTACCTCAATACAAATCTATACCACTCTTGGGAATAAATCCAAAAATGCTTTAAGCTATGAGCTACTTGCTGAACCACGTTCATCCAGGTAGATAGTCTCTTATTCATCCTCTGTGGAAGTCTTTCTTTTTCTGCCTTGAAAGAGACACAAATAAGTATCAGACAGTCTGGCATCACTGGTTATTAACAAATTAGGGAAGAGAGTGCCTGATGCCTGCTCTGTGGCTACACAAAAAGTTAGAAAACATTATATTGGAGCACCAAGGTCAGTCATGATGGTGACACATAGCCAAAGTAAGCAGAGTTGAGGCACAAATGGAGAAGTTTATTCACTGCTCTTGTAAGGAAAGCATGGGCAGGGCAGTGTTTAGAAGACAGTGTCTTCCTGGAGCATAGGAACTCTAGGGATTTGATTCAGGGAGCTACTATATTTTGAGATATGTGTGTCAATTCTGGAAGATGCTCACTGAAGGAGGACAGGACACTCAAACACAGTCAGTTTAAGATCACATATGCCATGATATTTAAATGAGAGAGAGCTGGGGTAGAAAAAGAACCACTGATTGACTGTATTCATCATGACACCTTACGTGTAACACGACACTGCCTAAGTAGAGAAAAATACTTAAGATTGTAGAACTATTAATAGGAGAAGACAGGGACATGACAGAAGAATATTGAGATTACAATGCCATATTATAATCAACTGTACAACTTTGCTGATGTTCCTGCCATTAGTGCTCTCATTGACTTAGGTTTTTAACTCTGAGTTTAAATAAACTCTACCTCTTGCAAATAGACCATTCACAAGTATTAAATTCCATCCATTAGAAGAGTTAGTTGTAGCATGGCTGGAGACAAAAATGTTGGATTAATTTTTTTTAAAAAAATCGCTGTGCATTTTACCAAGATGTATTTGTACCATTGCATGTGACATCACAAGACTTCGTGTGAGGTTAGATACATATTGTCCAATGAAAGAACACCACCCAGAAGTGTGATTTGTCATTGTCCTTCAGAGAAGCAGTTGATCGAGGTGTATTGAGCATTTAGACTCAGCTGATTCTATTTTCATTTTGACTTTTCCATACCTATAGGATTGCAAAATAGTGAGTGAGTTTCCCAGGTTTTCAGCTTGGCCTTTTGTCACTGGTCTATTTATTCTTTTATTTACATAATTTTAGGGGTTTTGATTTTTGACTGTAAGTTTTTTATCTCATTTCATCCAATTTCAATTTTATCAGCTTACTTTTGTCTTAATTTTTGTGATTGTTATTTTACAATTATATACGAAATGCTATATATTAGCTGTATAAAATGAAGAATTTGACCCTAACTTTCCATATCTGCATATACTGCATTTTAATCACATTTTCGTAATCTCTTTCACTTTCCCACCCATTGAATGTGAGGAGAAAACCCAAAGGAAGAAAGGTTCTTCCCATTGCTTGTTCATTACCCTCCAGGAAACAAATGTGACATTTTTGTTTGTGGAACTAGAATATTTAAAGTAACACTATCTCCAGTTTCATGGTTTTATCATAATAATATCATATTATATCTTTGATGAATGGTCATGAGACCTGATTAATGTTATATTATGCTATGCTGTGTGTCAATTTGTGTGAGTGTATGAATCATAATATTCCTGTGTGAAGGCTTCTGAATCATGATGTATGGTGAGAATTGTGTGTGAATGAGGTGTGAGCTGTCTGTCATTAAGGATTATCTCTGATTATGGATTTTCTAACTTCTTGGTCAAGGACATTGCTTGACACTAGGCCCCTTTAATGTTTTATTGAGTTGTTTTGAGAATAAGGGCAATGCACATTCTTGAAACTATTTGAAAATGTTCCTTTCCTCAGACTACAGGCTACTGAAATATCGGAGAACATTGGTTTTATATGGTCAGTTAAAGAATTCATCATTGAATTGTCTTGGTTCCTATAAAATTTTATTTGATACTCAGTATTTTCAGAGTGTTTTGTCGAGTTTTGTTTCATATACTTTAATTTTTCTTTTTATTTATTATTTCCCTTTCTAGGATATATTTTCTTTTTTTAAACATTTATTTATTTTATGCTTGACATAATTATACATACCTTTTTTAATGAAAGAAACATTTATAAACAATATTTGGGAATTTTAGCGTTGTTCTTTCCAAACTGCTTCCTGCTGGTAGGGGGCGCTTTCATGACGGAATCCTAAGAAGATGCAGAAATTTTGGCTGTAGTAGTATGCAAGGCTTCATTTTCCTATTGACGTTGGTGCAGGGGTTCTTGCACCATCAAACCACATTAGTCTGGAAGGAATCCACAGCTTTTCATTTTCTGTGGAAACAAAATTAGAAATCCTTTTCTTATATAACTTGTCCTTAGGCTTAAATTTTGAACTCAAAGCAATATATATATATAATTAATCCATCAGCATTTTCTTCTTCTTTCCACTGTTGCTCAAAATGTTAGTTGAAGTCAGTCATGTAGGTCTCTAGACAGTTTTTTTAGGTTCAATTTTTTCTTCAAACCAAAAATGGCTCCCTCTTTTGTGTTCTCTTTTTCTCTGTCTTCTATGTTCTATTTGTACCCTAAGTCAATCTTCCTAGTCACTCGTGCTTTCATCTCCTCCTCTTCACATTCTCCTAGTTCCCTCTCCATTCACTGCCCCCCCACTTCCCATGTGCTTTAGGGGACTTGCCCCTTCCCCCTTCTGTGAAGGACCTTATATGAATCTCTTAGAATACACCTTGTATCCTAGTTCCTCTGGCCGTGTGAATTATAGGCTGTTGATCTTCTGTCTTAGTTAGTTTTATATTGTTGTGAAAAAACACTATGAGAAAAAAATTTACCAAAACACTTTAATTTAGATCTCATGGTTCCAGAGTGTTAAAGTCCATGGCAGTTTGGGTAGTGAGCATGGCTGCAGACAGGTAGGCATGTTGCTAGAGCAGTAGCAAAGAGATCACATTTGATCCACAAACACAAGGCAAACAGAGAACTGACTGCCAGTGACAAAGGCTTTCCAAACCAAAAGCCATTCCCAATGACACACCTCCTTTAACAAGACCTTATCTCCTAATCCCTTCCAAACGTTCTAATTGGGAAAATTTATGCAAATCACAACAGTTGCCTTAATTATGTCACACAGGTTTTGATATTTCTATTTTTAATTTTATTCAACTCTTGGGATTTAAAAAAAATTCTTCTGGATTTCTGCAGTAAAACATCAGTTTGTACAATTATTATTATGTACAATTTATTGCTATTGATATCCATTGAATATAAGTTATTCCAACTTTCCTCTATTTTAGGAGACTGTCTTTCCTAATATGGGATCAATTTTGGAAGAAGTTCAATGGGCTGCTGAGAAAGTTGTATTTTTTAATTTATTCTTTTTAGAATTTGATACATGGCTACTGAATTGATAATAGATTTGTCCATATCTTTTCCTATTCCAAGTACTTCTCCCACACTCATGCTCAAATTATTTTCTTTAATCATTATTGCCACACCCCTGGGTGTGTGTGTGTGTGTGTGTGTGTGTGTGTGTGTGTGTGTGTGTGTGTGTGTGTGTGTATGAGAGAGAGAGAGAGAGAGAGAGAGAGAGAGAGAGAGAGAGATTGAGATTTGCTAAGTTGATTTATTGTTGCTCAGATTTATGTGTGTTTAGGGTCACTACTTGGGATTGGATATATCATCAGGGGTCTATCCCTGGGGAAGTCTTTCTCTCCCTAATAGCAGCAGTTATTTGCCCAAGCTCTTCACTGTGGATGGGGCTGCTCCCCATCTGTGTTGTCTTGTTACCTGATGTCACTGCTTAGTTCTCATTTAGTTGACAATATTGTTTTATACTAATGGATACAGCTTCATGTCAAATATAGAAGATGGCATCTTACAGCAAGCATACAGGTCCTATGGCTCTTAGTACTATTCTGTGTATTGGGATAATCTTATTGTACACAATAGAAGCAGATGGTTCATTACCAATTAACCAAGCCACATAAAGACACAACTAAGAAACAGAGCAACAGACAAATATCCCTCATAAACATTGATGCAAAAATACTCAACCAAATACTGGCAAATTGAATCCAAGAACACATCAGAGAAAACATCCACCATAATGTAGGTGACTTTTCCCTGGGTTGCAAGGATAGATCAACATATAAAAATCTATCAATGTGATCCACCACATAAACAAACTGAAAAAGAAAAACCACATAATTGTCTCACTGAATGCTGAAAAAGCCTTTGACAATATTCAAAACCCTTTTATGATAAAGGTCTTGGAGAGATCATTGATAACAAGAACATACCTAAACTTAATAAAAGCAATATAGAGAAAACCAACAGCCAACATCGAACTGAATGGAGAGAAGATTAAGGCGATTCCACTACAATTAGGAATAAGATAAGGCTGCCCTTTCTCTCCATATCTCTTCAATATTGTAATTGAAGTTCTAGCTAAAGCAATAAGACAACAAAAGGATATCAAGGGGATACAAATTAAAAATGAAGAAGTCAAACTTTCACTATTTGCAGATGATATGGTTGTTTAAATAAATGACTCAAAAAACTACCAGGGAAATCCTACTGCTGATAAACACATTCAGCAAACTAACAAGATACAAGATAAACTTAAAAAAAATCAGTAGCCCTGCTAATTACAGATCATAAAGGGGCCGAGAAAGAAATCAGAGAAACATGACCCTTTACAATAGCCACAAACAACACAAAGTTTCTTGTGGTAAGGTTTACCAAACAAGTGAAAGACCTATATAGCAAGACCTCTGTATCTTTAAAGAAAGAAATAGGAGAAAATACCAAAAAATGGAAAGATCTCCCATGATCTTGGATAGGTAGGATAAACATAATAAAAATGACAATCTTGCCAAAAGAACTCTTAAGATTCAGTGCAATCCCCATCAGAATCCAGCACTACTCTTTTTTGCACTTGAAAGGAAAATTTGCAACTTTATATGTAAAAACAAAAGAGCTGGATAGCCATAACAACCCTGTACAATAAAGGAACTTCAGGAGGCATCACCATCCCTGACTTTAAGCTCTACTACAGAGCTATAAAACAGCCTGGTATTGGCACAAAAATAGAGAGGTAGACCAATGGAAGTGAATCAAAAATCCTGACATTAATCCACATACCTACAAACACCCGATTTTTGAAAATTAACAGCTAAAAACAGTATACAAAGGGAGGAGGAAAGCATTTTCAACAAAAGGTTCTGGCACAACTGGATTATTGTGTGTAGAAGACTGCAGACAGACCCATGTCAATCACCATGCACAAAACTCAAGTCCAAATGGATCAAAGACCTCAACATAAATCCAGCCACACTGAAACTCTTGGAAGAAAAAGTTGGAGGTACCCTTGAAAAAATTGGTACAGGAGACCCCTTCCTGAACATAACTCCAGTAGCACAGACACTGAGATCAACAATTTATAAATGGGACTTCCTCAAACTGAGAAGCTTTTGTAAGGCAAAGGGATTAGTTGGCAAGACCAAATGGTAGCCCACAGACTGGGAAACGATCTTTACCAACTCCACATCTGACAGAGGGCTGATCTCCAAAATATACAAAGAACTCAAGAAACTAATTACCAAACACAAAACAACCCTATTAAAAATGAGGTACAGAACTGAAGAGAGAATTCTCAATAGAGGAAATAAAAAAGGCTGAAAGACTCTTAAGAGAGTGTTCAACTTCTTTAGCTATCATGGAAATGCAAATCAAAACAACTCTGAGATACCCTCTTACTTTTGCCAGAATTTCTAAAATTAGAAACACCAATGACAACTTATGCTGGAGAGGATGTGGAGAAGGGGGAACACTCCTCCACTGCTGGTGGAAGCACAAACTTTTATAGCCATGTTGGAGATCAGTATGGTGGTTCCTCAGGAAAATGGGTATGAGTCTACCACAGAATCTGGCAATTCCACTCTTAGGCAAATGCTGCCCATTCATGCAACAAGAATATCTTCTCAACTATGTTCATAGCATTATTTGTAATAGCATGAAACTGGAAGCAACATAGGTGCTCCTCAATTGAAGAACAGATAAAGAAGATGTGGCACAATTAGACAATGGTATTTTACTCAGCAGAAAAAAACACAATGGAATCTTGAAAGTCACAGGCACATGGTTGGAACTTGAATAAACCATCCTGAATAAGGAAACCCAGTCACAAAAAGATGAACATGGTATATACTCACTCACATACAGATTTTAGACATATAGCAATGGATCACCAGCCTATAATTTACACAGCCAGAGAAAATAAGATACAAGGAGGAACCTAAGAGTGTCATACAACATCCCACATAGAAGGGGAAAGGAAAAAGTGGAGAGGAGCTAGTAGAAAAAGAATGGGAGGTGAGGAAAGCAAGTGGGACTGGAAGATTGAGTCAGGAAAGGTATACATGAAAGAAGAGAGAGAGAGAGAGAGAGAGAGAGAGAGAGAGAGAGAGAGAGAGAGAGAGAGAGAGAGAGGAAGACAGAGAGATGCCATAAAAGAGGGAACCATTTTTTTTTTGAAGAGAAATCTGAATCTAGAGAAACTTCCAGAGACCTATAAGGATGACCCCAACTAACAATCTGAGCAACAGTATAAATACTACCTTAAATGCCATTCCCTGATAATGATATTGATAATTAACTTATCTAACATCATAGAACCCTCATCTAATAGCTGATGGAAACAGAAGCAGACACCCACATCTAAACACTGAGCCAAACTGGAATCCAGACACAGAGAGAGAGGAATTATTAGAAAATGGGGACAAAACCAGGCTACAGAAACCCACATAGACAGCTGACCTGAACAAGGGGGGGCTAATGGACCCCCCCAGACTGATAGCTGGGACACCAATATTGAACCAACTCAGACCCCCTGATCATGGGTCTCAATTTAAAGGCTTGGGATCTCAGTTTGAAGGCCTGGGCAGTCCAATGGACCTCTGACAGTCAAACCAGGATGTATCCCTGGTGCAGGAAAGGACTTTGGGTACACATTCCCCATGGAGGGATACTCCCTTAACCTAGAGCCAGGAGGGAGGGCCTAGTTCCTACTCCAAATGACTTGATAGATTTTGTTGATCCCTCCTTGAAGGCATCAACCTCTCTGTGTAGTATGGGGTCATGGGACTGGAGGGACATGGGGGGCATGAGATTGAGGGGGTAGGGAGAGAAGGAGGGTTTGAGGTTGGGTGGGAGGGAGAGGGTACTGTGATAGATAAGTAAAATAAAGAAAAATAAAGAAAAGGAATGTGATTCATATCAATAATAGTCAAAACTTATAGTTATGTGAGTTAGATTTTCTAACTCAGAGATGTACTTGAGTACATTCTTCACGTCTTTCAAAGACCTATGGAATATGACATTTTAAATGGTTTAGGGTTTTTCTTAATGGTGAGGCACAACTGCTCCTGGCAACACCACCTTCATTAGAAAGGAAGTTGGACATCAAAGAAACTCGTTATGGAGTTTACTCCCAATTAGGCAAAACTAGCCATGTGGGAATTGGCTCTTGTCTGCACTTTTGTACTTTATGCTGTATAAACCAGACATGCAGGACCCACATGAAATGACTGCTTATACAAGATGGACAGTGCTACAGGTTCTTGATTCATGGAAGAGTCTGTCAGACAGTCTATAGGACACAGATTATAGTGACTGACAAACTGCCAATACAGTTGGACAGTTTAAAGTTTCCTGCTTTGCTGAAGAGTGTGCCACAGACACTATGGCCATTAGGCTAATGATTAAACATTACAGAACATCTTTGAGTGACTGATCACATAGCAAGATGTGTCTGTCATTAATAGAGTTTATATATTATCCGATTGTCATCTTTGATGGAATTGAAGACAGTTGTGGTTATAGTTTTCCTTATGATTTAAGATAAATTACATATAGGGCTTTAGACTTACAAAGATAGGATAGATGATGTAATATTTTCTTTAAATCTTGCTCAATGTTAATGGATTGAACATTGTTTACTATGGTTCTTATTTGACAACTGTTTTGTTATATATTCTAATAGGTTAAATTTAAAAACCCTTCTTTTTATTTTAGACAGAAAAGTGGACATGATGGGAGATGTCATTCTGTAAATATGTTTTTCTTTTTGTGTAATGAATAATGCCTTTTTGGCCAATAGAAGAGCAAGATAGGTGGGACTAGGAAACAAAGAAGATTCAGTGATAGGTAGAAGCAGATTCAACATGTAGGACTTGAGAGAACAGAGGTCCTCTCTCTGGTAAGATAAACCACTTTAGAATGCTTAGATTAATAGGAATGGGTTAATATTTGAGACAGAGCTAGCCAATAAGAAATGCTAGTAACAGGCTAACAGCTTTATATCTAACACAGTGTCTCTTTGTGTTATTTGGGACTGGCATGTCAGTGGCACCAGGCAGGCAGGAAAACTGCTCGTAATAGAAGTTCCCATTGTACAGGGTTGTTTTGGCTATCTTGGGTCTTTTGTTTTTCCATAAAAAGTTGAATGTTGTCCTTTCAAGGTCAGTGAATAATTGTGTTGGGATTTTGATGGGGATTGCATTGAATCTGTACATTGCTTTTGTCAAGATTGCCATTTTTACAATGGTTAGCCTACTTATCCATGAGCATGGGAGATCTTTCCATTTTCTGGTATCTTCTTAACTTCTTTCTTGAGAGACTCTTAAGTTTTTGCTATACAGGTCTTTCACTTGTTTGATTAGTGTTACCCCAAGATATTTTATATTATTTTGGCTATTGTAAAGTGAGATGTTTCTCTGATTTCTTTCTCAGCCCCTTAATCATCTGTATATTATAGGGCTACTGATATTATTGCTTTAGTTAATTTTGTATCCTGCCACTTTTCTGAATGTTTTGTCAGCTGTACAACTTCCTTGGTAGAGTTTTTCAGGTAATTTATGTAAACTATCATATCATGAGCAAATAATGAAAGTTTGACTTCTTCCTTCACAATCTGTATCCCTTTGATTTTCTTTTGTTGTCTTACTGCTTTAACTAGGACTTCAAGTACAATATTAAATACATATGGAGAGAGTGGACAACTAACCTTGTCTTGCTCCTGATTTTAGAAAAATCACTTTGAGTTTCTTTCCATTTAGTTTGATGGTAGCTGTTGGCTTACTGTATATTGCTTTTTATTATGTTTAGGTATGTTCCTGTTATCCCTGATATCTCCAAGGCCTTTATTATAAAAGGGTGTTGAATTTTATCAAAGGCTTTTTCATCATCTAGTGAGATTATCATGTGGTTTTTCTTTTTCAGTTTGTCTTTATGGTGGATTACATTAATGGATTTTCATATGTTGAATCATGACTGCAACTCATGGATGAAGCCTATTTAGTTATCATGGATGATTTCTCTGATGTGTTCTTGAACTTGATTTGTCTATATTTTATTGAATATTTTTGCATCAATGTTCATGAGGGATTATTGGTTTGTAGTTCTCTTTCTTAGTTGTGTCTTTGTGTGGCTTGGGTACGTAGGTAATTATATCCTCCTAAAAAGAGTTTGGCAATGAATCTTCTGCTTCAATTGTCTGGAACAATTTGAGGAGTATTGGTATTAGCTCTTCTTTGAATTTCTGGTAGAATTCTGCACTGAATCCATCTGTCCCTGGACTTTTTTGTTGTTGTTGGTAGATTTTTGATGACTGCTTCAATTTCATTAGGTGTTATTGATCTATTTAAATTGCTTATCTGTTCTTGATTTAATTTTGGTATGTTATAACTATGCAGAAAATTGTCCATTTACTTTAAAATTTTTAATTTTGAGGAGTACAATTTTTCCAAGTATGACCTCTGGATTTCCTCAGTGTCCTTTGTTAGATCCCCATTTTCATTTCTGATTTTGCTAATTCGATGTTCTCTCTCTGATTTTTTGGTTAGTTTGGATAAAGGTTTGTCTATCTTGTTGATTTTCTCAAAGAACCAGCTTTTGTTACATTGATTCTTTGTATTATTTTCCTTGTTTCCACTTTATTAACTTGAGCCGCCAATTTGATTATTTTCTGTCTTCTACCTCTCTGGGGTGATTTTGCTTCTTTTTGTTCTAACTTTCAAGTCTGCTGTTAATTCTCTAATGTGACTATACTCAAGTTTCTTTATGTGGGCAGTTAGTGATATGAACTTTCCTCTTATCACTGCTTTCAAAGTGTCCCATAAGTTTGGGTATGTTGGGTTTTCATTGTCTTTGAATTCTAGAAAGCCTTTAAGTTCTTACTTTACTTTTTTCTTGACCAATGAATGGTGCAATTACGCATTGTTCAGTTAGACACATGATGGCCAAACTCTCACCTCAAGCAGAGGGCACAGCAGGGCCAAGGCTCAAAATGGGTTAGTGTAAGTTATAAGAGCTAGCTGGAAAAACATGTCTAAGCTATTAGCTGAGCTTTCATAGTTAATAAGATGTCTTTGTGTTGTTCATTTGGGAGCTGGCTAGCAAGACAGAGAAGACTAGCAATAGTTCTCTTTTATGTTTTCCCTGAGCCTTAGGCATAGTGTTTGCCTTGTAGATGCATCAGTTAGTGTTGAGCACACTGTGGTCAGCTGTTCTGTGCATTTTGATCAGCTGTGTATTTTTGTAATGGTTTCCATTTGTTGCAAAAGGAAGCTCCTTTGAGGAAGAGAGCTGTATTTATCTGTGGGTATAATGGTAAGGACTTAGAATGTTATTAGAAATTATACTGGTTTAGAAAAGTGGCAGTAGTTGGTTCTACTATAGGGTCCATGTCCTCACCTGTTATTGGTAGTTGGCTAGGTTTACAGAACCAGACATGAGTTACAACCTATTGAGCAGGCCTTGAGTCCAATTAGACAGCTGTTGGTTACCCTCAAAATGTTAAGTGCCATGACAATGAGAATGTCTTGCTGAACTTGTCATTTATGTGATTCCTTGGCTTTACAGCTGGGCAATTCACTGCATTTATACTTTGGTAGCTTGCATAGCCCCTGTGAGTACTATGAGAACTAGTCTTTAGGGAAGAAACTCTCAGACCAGTTTCAGCTCAATTTCTTCAACCCTGTGTCCAAAGTATGTGTGATCTCTTCAATATAAGGTCTTACCTTCAAGTTCTAGGAGCAAAATCAGGACAACAGAATTACCATATATTGTTTTGGAAATCCCTCAGACTCTCCCAAACAACTATGTGAAGAAAGGCTTCCTATGCCTGTCACTTAAGTTTTATTAAATAGTATATGGATCTTTGGGAAATCTTTATCACTCCAAATGCTATAAGTTCATTAAAGGCACATATAATATATTCATATATTCATTCACTCATTCATTCATTTTTTTTATTGATTCTGTGTGGATTTTACTTCATGTGTCCTACTCCCATTAATTTCTCCTTCCCTTCATATCTACACTCTGTCCTTGCAACCCCCACTCCACAAATAAAATAAAATTTAAAAGAAAAACTAAACTAAAAGCCAAAAAAAAACTAATTTACAAAGAAAGGGAGAAGGAAGGGAGAGAGAGAAAGACACATACACACACACACACACAGAAAGAGAGAGAGGAGAGAGAGAGAGAGAGAGAGAGAGAGAGAGAGAGAGAGAGAGAGAGAGAGAATTCTCAGCCTGGAAATTGTAATGTGACATGGTGAGTCACACAGTATAGCCTTTAGTTGTGTGTGTTGCAGTCACTGGTCTGGTTCAAGGCCTCAGGCTTCTGCTATACCCTCGATACTGGGCTCCCAATGGGACTCCTCCTGGATATCCTGTTGTTATCCTGGGCCATGGAGATCCTGCAGCTTTGTATTTGCAAGACTGTTCCTTCACATACTCCAGCCATTCACAGATGAGGTGGATATTGGGATGAGCCAACTCATATCCCTGGTTCTGGGCCTAGGCTGTAGTTGGCTTGGTCAGTATGCCAGCTTTCCCTCATTCAACCACCAGGGTGAGCTCTCTAGCTTTGCATTTGGCTAGCAATCCTACCACAACAGGCAGCAAGGAGCAGGACTAGTTCTACTCTCAAGCCCTTAGGGACAAGCTCACCTGCACCCACACCATCAGGCCAGCTCTACTGTCTTTCCCAAATGAGGTGTAGGGCCCACTCTTTCCAGTGCTGCAGTTGGTGAGGTGCAGGATTAGCCCTCCCACTCTCTTGCCCCCAAGGTCAGCTCTCCTGCTTACCACCGATGGGAAGGGGAAAGGCAGGGAAGGCATCTGGGCATCTCTCCCTCACTGAAACTATCACATGTGTGGTGGGGGGGGGGAGGAAGCAGTTCTCCTTCTCTCACACCTCAGAGGCAGGTCACCTGAAGCCTCACCAAGAGGGTCAGCTCTATGTGTTGCTCCGGTGAGGTTCAGGACCCTTTCTCCCAAGTGCCACCACCTGTGAGAGGCAGGGCCATTCCTACAGCCTCAGCACCAGCTCTTCTACCCACCACAGAGGCAGGAATTGAGGAGAACATCTCTTCCTTGCCTACCCCACCAATGGCCAGATCTCTTATGCATGTTCACAGGACCAGAGCACCTGTGCCCCCATCAACAGACTCAGCTCCATTGTGCTACCCAGGTGAGGTGCAAGGTTTTGGTGTCCACACTCTGAAAAGTTGGGAACTCCATCAAACCCCCTCCCCATGTGCCACTTTTTCTGTTCCTAACATTACTTTAAAAGAAGGCAGATGGTATAGTCGTAAGATCTAGTTGTCATGGACACATGCCTGGGAGATCTCGACAAAGGTTTTAGAAGGTTGTGGGTGACCCTAAGCCAAATATCTGGTGTGAAACAGGCATCCATGGGCAAAAACAGTGACCCATTTGAAAACAAATCCATGAGGGGCAGTGTTAGCTCACCCAATCCCATGACCCAAGGACCAGCTTTCCTGCCTTCAATAGGTGTCAAGGGGAGAGGGATGCCACCATATGTCAGACAAATAGTGGTGCTAGCTCTCCCATTCTTAACACCTTCAGGGTTGGCTACCTCTATCCAGCTAACAGGATCAGCTCTATGGTGCTGCCCAGGCAAGGTACAGTGCCCACTTTCCCTAGTGCTATAGTTGGAAAGGGGCAGAACCACTTTTCCCTAATGCTACACCCAGTGAGGTGTGGAGGAGCTAACTGTGCAGCCCTGTCATACTGTCTTTGGTGGTAACAGGAGCCACAGACATCAACATAGACTGTGGCTGTGGCAGAGACACAGACCTAGACATGGCCCTGGGCAGCATCCCAGACCTAGATGACACTATGGAGCTAGATGGTGGTACAGGTCACTCAGATATGTATAACCCTGGCATTTGCATGGCCTTTGGATACTAACATGACCCTAGGTGGTGGCCCAGACTCTGATCATCCATGTGACCCTTCGTGGTAACACAGGTTATGGAGATCAATGGATATCAACACAGACTCTGACTGCAGTTAGATCATAGACCTAGACATGATCATTGTCATCAACCTGGCCAGCATGTGACCACACACCTCAAACATCAACATAGACTTAGGTGTAAGTCCAGAATACGGGCCTCTGCACATCCTTCTATGGAGATAGGAGCCGCTGATATCAACACAGAGACTAATTGCAACAGGGCCACAGACCCAGACATAGTCCTCAGCAGCAGTTTGAGCCTGGACATTGCCATGGACCTGGGTGGCAGTGCAGGCCTCTTAGAATGGCATGGCCCCCGTTGTGGATCTCTCCCTGGCATATTCACATATTTTTAAGTAAATGTAAAGCAATATATTTTTCCTATGGTTTCAAAAAACATCTTTAGTGTTATTTGTCCCCTGTCCCTCCCTTCTTTTTGTATTCTCTCACCCCACCATCTCATTTTTCACACATCCCCCATGATCACACCTGTGTCCTAATATTTTCTTTTCCAGAGCTGCTTACCCCCATCCCCTAGCTACCCACCTGTCCTTTTTACCTTTCACTTTCCTGGTTTCTGTGGTTACTACAGGTAATACAATAACATCTAAAGATTCAGGGCTAGCTTCCATAAATAAGAGAGAACATTCAATATTTCTATTTCTGAGTCTGTTACCTCATTCAGAATAATACATTGCAGTTCCATCTATTTACTTGCAAATTTGATTCTTTATAGTTGCAAAGAAGTCCAGTGTGCACATTACCACATATTTAGTATTTATTCACCTGTTGGAGGACATCTAGGTTGTTTCCATTTCCTAGCTGTTGTAAATAGATTGGTGATGAATACAGCTGAGCAAATGTCTATGAAATAGCATGTCAGTTCTTTGGGGACATGTACAAAGGGTTGTTCAGCTGTGTCCTGTGATAAATATGCTTTTAGTTTTTCAAGAAGTCTCCACACTGTCTTTCAAAATGTCTGTGCCATTTTGAAGTCCCACCAACAGTCAATGAGAGTTCCCTTTCCCCATACCCTTGTCAGCATTCATTGACAGCTGTTTTCTTGATTTTAGCCATTTTGACTGAGTTAAATTGAAATCTCAAAAAGTACTTTTGATTTTCATTTCTCTAATGGGTAAAAACTTTGAATACTTTTAAAGATATTTCTTGCCCATTTTTATTTCTATTTAGTTCTCTTTTTAAAACTCTGGATATTAATCCTCATCCTATCACTTCTGTTCCTTTAGAGAACCATGACTAATACACTCATAAAACTGAAAGGCTCATCTACAGCAAAGTAAATAGTATAGAAGTATAGAGTATAGAAGTCCAGAAAGTGGGAAATAATCTTTGCCAGCTGGACATCTGATAGAGGACTAATATCTAGAATATTTTTTAATAAACTACATAGGAATAAAAATGGGCAAAAAATATCTTTACAAGTGTTCAACATCCTTAGCCATCAGAGAAATGAAAATCAAAACCACTTTGAGATTTCAGTTTACCTCAGTTTATTTGCTTTTGTTTTTGTTTCTGAGACTGGGTCTTTCTATATAGTTCTGGCCTGTGACCAAGCTGGCCTCAAACTCAGAAATCTGCCTCTAGAGTACTGGGATTAAAGGGTTGTACCACCACTGCCCAGCTACTTAACTCTGTGTGTGTGTGTGTGTGTGTGTGTGTGTGTGTGTGTGTGTGTGTGTGTGTATGTGTGTGTGTTTGTACACATGTATAACCAGCTGAGTCACTTTAGAGACCCTTTTATGTACATGTGTTTAGGAATGACCACATGGGACTGTATATTTGAGGCTTTTTCTAGGAGATTACTAATTCTCCCTCCCTTGTAGTCATTGATTGCCTATATCTCTTAATTTAGAGTAGGGCCTTTCCACATCCTCATTGGCATGTTAACTGGTATGGCCATTATGCATGTTTTGTTTAGGAAAACAAATTGTTGAGATTTCATGTATGCAGCAAATCTCAAATCAGACATCTGGTTTTCTGGCTCTTAAAATTACATTGTCATCATTAAAAAATCTTCAATATATATTTAATGCTTAATGTTATGTTAAAATTAAATCCTCAAGGACTTGGAAAATACTCTAAGCATTTTTGCATTCAAAGGCTGGCAAGGAAGACTAGGACTTTTCAGCTGTAGAATATAAATTAGCATAGGTAGAGTTGTAATATAGACACAGAGAACACATGGTCAAATGCTGCACACAAAGATACAGTACAGGGTACTTCAGAGGGATATTCAGCTTCCTGGGAAGATTCGCAGTGCAGTTTGGCTGAAAATACTGACACAGTTTGCTGCTGAATCCAGACAAGAATGTCATTAATGGTGAGAACGCTGCCTTTAATTTCATATCTCATTCTAAGTGATGAGTGTAACAGTGATTTCGTTAGGTGATAATTTTAGATTATTAAAATTATGCTGAGAAGAACAAATAATGTATTTTATAAAACGATTACAGCATCCACACAAGAGTATTGGCTCCATCCTGCTAGTATTTCCTAGGCATATGTCCCACTTGCAATCTCTGAGAGAAGGCATGTTTCCTTAGGACTTTTCTTAGAGCTGCAGCCACATCTCTATTTCTCAAGCTGTAAATGAGTGGGTTCAACATGGGAGTGAGAATGGTATAGAAGGCTGACACAACCTTATCTTTCTCAGGCGTGTGGTAGGAATGGGGCAATACATTGGTATAGAAGGCTGCCCCATAAAAAATGCTCACTACTATAATGTGGGAAGAACATGTGGTGAAGGCTTTACGCCGGCCCTCAGCAGAGCTCATGTGGTAGACAGTGATGAGGATGCGTGTATAGGAGACTGAGATGAAGGATATTGGGATGAGCAGCATCAGCACACAGCATGCATACATCAAGGTTTCATAGAGTGATGTGTCTGTGCAGGATAGCTTCAGCACAGCCGGAATCTCACAGAAAAAGTGGTTGATCTCTCGAGATCCACAGTAGGGAAAGCTCATAGTGACAGGTGTCAGCATGAATCCATCCAAAGACCCACCGGCCCAAGAACCCAGCACCATAAGCAAACACACCCTCTGACTCATGATTATGGGGTACCGTAGAGGGTTACACACAGCCACAAACCTATCATAAGCCATGAGGCCCAACAGGAAAAACTCTCCCCCAATCAATGTCAGGTAGAGAAATATTTGCAGTGCACATCCCAGAAAGGAAATGGTCTTTTGTGTGGACAGGAGATCTTGGAGCATCTTTGGGACAGTAATACAGATGTATACAGTATCCATGATGGACAACTGGCTAAGCAAAAAGTACATAGGTGTGTGAAGACGAGAGTCCACACGAATGAGCATGATCATGACCAAGTTGGCTGTTACAGCCACCACAAAGATGGAAAAGACCACAGCAAAGATCAGCCCAGGAAATGGTGGGTGGGCGATGAGGCCCAGGAGGATGAAGTCAGTGGAGTTCTGGTAAATAGTCTTCATTTCCATAGTGCATAGAAGCTCTGTGGGATGTAGAGGAGAAAGTTGGTGAGTCAACTAATTATCTTTTTTGTGTTGTGAAGCATTTGCTATCAGCTGTGTCCAAAACAGTATGGGTTAAAGGAAAGAATGTTCATGTCATAAATCTCTTGATTCCCACCTTGAACATTAGCAGTAAGACGTTACACAAATCAAAGTTTAAACATTTTGAGTTTAATAATTTTGATGGAATATCATGAATCTAAACTCTCTAAATTGGATGACTGAATTAAATGTAAGCATCAATAATAGTACATCTTTTTGTTCATTATATTTTGAACCAAAATCTACATAGTGCTTGTAATCTTATCATTCCCCATTAAATTTTGTTGTTGTTGTTGTTTGAGATAGGGCTGCTCTGTATTGCTTTGGAGACCATCTTGGAACTTGCTCTGTAGACCAGGATGGCCTCAAACTCATAGAGATCCACCTGCCTCTGCCTCCAAAAGGAGTGTACCACCAACGCCTGGAGCCACATTGAATATTTTATGACATTGGTAACTACACTATATCTGCTCTATTATCTTGTAACAAGCGTACTTCATTACTTCATTATTTTATGTTTTCTCTTCTGATAATTACACATTAATATTTTATACAGATGTTATTTGTGGCTAAAGAAAGTCTTGTGATATGAACATATGACCAAGTTTTGGGGTAAAATAATCATTTCTTTCCTTTGCTATTGGGACTATTACATGTCTATAAATAAGTTTGGGACACCATATTGACAAGCCATTGAGGACAACTTCCTGGGAGTGTTAGCTCAGTCCTGTTCTATCATACAATGTTGTACTATAGGGAAGGTTCTTGTTTTGGGTGTAAGTAGTTTAAGGATTCATTTCTGTTTGTTGTTGCAAGACAGCATTGTGTTAGATTCTCAGATCATGGTCTCTCGAATCTCTTCTTAGCAATCAGTACTTTAGGTTCCTCAGTATAGAGGGCTTTCCCACTGACGTCATGGGAGCAGCAGTGACATGTGATAGATGCTGCATCACTGCATTCAGTAACAGATTCTTCTCTTGAATTACTGTCCAGCAGAAGATCAGCAGCTTTCCTTCACAGGGTGCTCCAAGCCTATCCAAATGTGATCCATTCAAAATCAATTGCTAATGGGGCTTTCCCCCTACTTTACTTTCTGCTCTATTATTCATCTTTATTGTTATAAATAAAAGGAGCTCTCTGATTGAAATGGGAAAATATCAAGTTTTAAAATTCCTTTGAATTATTTGAACAGATTCTTATGCTTTCCCTGTTCAGGAATACCAAATGTGTTCTTCTTCAATATATCCAGTAATATAGAGGAATATATTGTCAACTTTTATTATTAGATCATGGCATGTAATTTCATGACAGAATTTCCAAAGAAACTTATTTTTGTAAAAGAATAAATTCTTTAGATATACCTGTACCTTCTGGCTCACAATACTCAAATAGTTTCTGAAGCATTAAGTTAAAAAAAAAACCTTATTTGTACTGAAGTAAAAATTAAATAATAAGAGCAAAAGAAATAATTTTTAGCTTTCCTGTAAGATGGCTTTTGGCTATTGTTAATAAGTCAAATAAAAGAGTCAAAATGCAAAGGAGAAAAATGGAAAACAATTTTTGTTAGTATGTACTAAAATATGTATTTCTTACATATTATCAGTCAAGAAAGGGAAAACATGAATATTAAATATTAATTCACAACAAGCATGATAAAAAACCAGCTCTTTTGTCTCCTTTAACATATGAATCCAGTCCTGAGCCACTCATAAAGAAACCACACTTAAAAGCATTACAAACTGAAATTCCACTTACAAAGCTTCTGTTATGACTGGCTGGGATTCAAAATCCTGATGCAGGCAGACAATACTATTTTGGCCAAAAATCTTTGTTTATCATTGGGCAAAATACAGCTTTTTATACATTAGCTACTGACATTGCCAAATGATTTTCCACTTCTCCATGTAAAAGTATATTCTGAAGAGAACTGAAATAGCAAGCATATGACAACAAATTCAAATTCAAAATAACCCAAGAAAATAAAAATTTGCTTTTGAATAAGTACACCAGTTAGGGAGTTTAGTTTCATGTAACTATTCAGATCATACCACACACTGTATGAAAAATAATTCAGAATCTTTCTAGATACCCAACACTTGTGAACAGTACCCAACTTCTTTTCATAAGGCCTAAATGTGGGTCTCGTTAGAATGCCTGGGCAGTTTAAGGGACCTCTGACAGTGGAACCAGAATGCATCCCTGGTGCACAAAAGGACTTTGGAAGCACATTCTCCATGGAAGGATACTCCCTTAACATAGAGACAGGAGGGAGGGCCTAGCCCCTACTCCAAATGACTTGTGATGATCCCTCCTGGAAGACATCACCCTCCCTGTGGAGTTGGGGGGGTTGGGATGGGAGGGGGGTTCAGGGCAGATGGGAGGGAGGGAAAACTGGGATTGATATGTAAAATAAGAAAATATATATATGCATATATATATATATGTAAATTTATAGTAAGCAAAGATATAAGCAACAAGAACAAACAAAGCTTGTTCAGGACAACAGATAGTTATTAAATTGGTGTCTGAATTATGAGCAAAGTATTCTGTGATTTTTACAAAACTTTCCAAGTGTCCTATCCAAAACCAGAGGTGACATGCTTGTTTCAAGTTATCTTTCTTGTTTAGCTTCGAAAAGGACCCTACTCTTCATCCCCAGTCAGTAGCCTTGCATTCTTGATCATCATTTTTTATTGCTCAATGCCTTAATTACCTTCACCCAATAACAGTCTTCTAAAAACTGGACAGATGAAAGAAAAGGAAAAAGAGAGAAAAGAGTAACAAAACATGAATAGAGAATTTTCATCTGCAAGATGTCACAGTAAGGCCTTTCTGCTGTTTGGGAGCAGGTTAGATCATCTTGAGTTGTAACATCTCCAGCATCACCACACACTCACCTATTCAAACAACACTGGGTAGAATGAGGCAGCAAGTCAAATATGAAGGACGCTGTGCCTGGGACTCTCAGCATCTGCATAGATGATTGGGTTTGCAATTGAAAGAAATGGCGGAACTTGGTGAGAGGTATTTTGTTGGCTGTGGTGGTCTCCATGGAAAGAAGAGGTCATGAAAATAAAATAAGCCTCTTTGAAGGTGAAGGACCAAAGTTCAGATCAACAGGCTCAGGAGTGTCATGGAAGTTTGTCAAAGTCAGCAACCCTCACTGTGCCTTAAAAGAAGTGCCCTTCCAGTGAGTTACGAGGATGCCCCTTCAGGTGCAGTTTAGACCAACTCCTCCACTTCCTCAGGGACCCACGACCCCTGAATCATTAGAAAGTCAATGCTAGTGTACTTCATATGGAGAAAAACTGGTGGAGATGTGTTTGTCTGCTCCATTGTTTCTGCCACACTTCCTTATTTAAATAAGAATTTTTAATTATTTACTTATTTTTAATTGCATGTACCTTGCTGTTTTCCCTGCATTCATATGTGTGTGAGGGTGTCAGATCCTATGCAACTGGAGTTACAGACATTGTGAGCCGCCCTGGGGTGCTGGAAATTTAGCTGAGGGCCCCTGGAAGAACATCCAGTGCTCTTAACTGATGAGCCATCTGTCCAGCCCCAACTCTTGCTGCACTTTCAAAGAAAGGTTCCCAGAACATTCTCAGAGGTGGAATGCCCTGTGTGCATACACCGTCTGTGTCCAAGGCTCTCTACTTAGCATTGGCGGTGTATAAAGATCCACAGACATGACAGGTTCCCTAAAGAGTATTTAGTGAAGCTTGAGAAATGTAATATATACCAATGATGTCCATTAAACCAAATTGTAGATCTAATGTAAATTTTAGAGAATATATTTTGTTAATATGTTCTTAGCAAAAGAAATAGCAAGGCAGTAGCTGCTCATGTAGCTGTGCTATATGGAGCTACACAAATAACCCAGAGATGACACAATAGGAATCTGTTTCTGGAACTCATATTGTTTTCAGGAAAAAAAATTAAATTGTACCTCAATGCTTTAAATATAATCATTAATTTCTGAGTGGGGAAAAGTTGATCAAGGATTGTATTTAGTATTAGTGTGTGTGTGTGTGTGTGTGTGTGTGTGTGTGTGTGTGTGTGTGTGCCCATGCGTGCGTGCACAATTTGGATAAAATTCACAAAAAGGAGAAAAATAAAAAGGCAAAGATGTGAAACATACAAAGACCCAAACAGAAATGGAGAGTTGTAGTAGAATATTCAATAAAACAGAGAGGACATGTGCAGATATGCCAGAAGCTTTACATGTTTCCATCATGAAAATGCTACTCATTTCTGGCTATAGCTCCTAGGTACTTTATCTGAAGGAAGGGCTCAACCTAGGACTAGAAGCTGAAATACCTTAAAACTGGGAGACATTTGAGCAGAATGGGGCTTGGAACGTTAGCCTTAGGAACCAAGAGAATATAGCAGCGAGTTCAACCAGGGAAAGCTGTGTCAGAGCATAGGTGGAAATAGACCTGGATTAAACTGTGAAAATTTAAAGACCAAGAATCCCTTCATGGCTAGTGTCACATCACAAGATGCCTACACATAGGCTCTGGCAGGCATGTGGGGAGGGATGGGCTGGGTTAGTTCAAAATCAGCTGATAAAGAACTTTCAGATACAGGGTACAAGGAAGAGAAACCAGGATAAAGGCTGGGAGACTTTCTCGAAGTACCTAGAAACGGAGTATGCATGTGTGTTATCCCAGTAGAAAACAGCAATACAATTTATTTAAGGAAGATTCATTCGATAGCCTTATGGTTTTGAAAGCAGCATCATAGGTACTAAGGGATTATATTAAGTGTTTTATAGCCACATGAGTTGCGTCTATCGACATTTTCTTTTACTCTTTTTCTCCTCTGTATGTATTCAACTATATTTATATATAAGTGAAGAAGCAAATTTTGTCATCATATATTTCCAAAAATGTCCCTCCCTCCAGCTGCTGCATCCACTGAGTGACCAATGATTGTATCTGCATTGTCTAGCCACCTCTCCTCACCCTCAATTTAGAACTTGTCAAAATTGAGCATGAAAGTGTCAGGAGAGACTTGTCTTACTTCTAAAAGGTAGCAAACAGATAACACTTACATGACACTTAACTGAACAGGCATTAGTTGGAGACTGTGTGTTTCTATGTCAGATGCTAATTGACCTAAAATATCAGTGACCTTGAGGACTACTGTTTCAGCACATGGGTATAAACTACTGAGCGGTGGTGCCAGCATACGAGCTGACACTATACAAAGTGACACTAAATAGAAATCAAAGAATGAACATGACACATGCACCAGCTCCACCCACCAGCTGCACAGCAAGGGAGATGAAGGTGAGGGAAGGAATGATTTCCCAGGAGCAGCAAAGGCAGGCTGAGGAGCGAAGCAGAGAGTTATGGTTCCCCTCACAGTGCCACCATTGGGCCCCGCAATCTAAGTTTCCAGCATGTAGCTGTCACCCTGTGATACTGCATTACTCAGTCAAGTAGACTTGCAGATAACATAATGTATGTCCTCAGGGTTTACTTGGTGAATGTTATCTGTTCATAATGAGCACATTTGATAGTAAGGTACACATGTATGTCACACAAAGAAAGAAAACAAAACATCTAAAAAGCAACCAGCTGGAAAGAGACAACATTCAGTTTCTCCATCCAACTCCTAACACAGAGTCCTTTTTCATAGCCACATACAGAGAGATCAGCCATCCAGCTAATATTATTCAAAAGGACTCTTAATTGACTCACTCTCCTCAGTTAAGCATCTAAAAACTTCTGGTGATACATACTAGCTCTACCCTTTTAAGCATTGGCTCTTTAAACAATAAGTTTCTAAACATATTTTTATTTATGTGTCTATGTAATATTTGTAGGGATGCCAGTGGAGGCCAGGAATAGGAGCTGGATCCCCAGAAATTGGAGTTCCAGGCAGTTGTGAGTTTCCCGACATGGGTGCTGAGAACTAAATTTGGGTCCTCTGGTAAAGTACCAAGTATTCTTTACTGTTGAGCCATTGTTACAGCTCCTTACGTCCCATTTTCCTTTGAAATAAATTCATTTCTGTTCTTATTCTCAGTTTCCTCTTATCACTGTTTTCAGGCTAAATAGTCTGAGTAAATGCATGCACTCACTCCCCTCAGTCATGAAAAGAATTCAGTTTGCACCCTATAAGGTGACACCAGAGTGGCCTTCTAATAGTTTCAGTGACACCCATAGAAGGAATCTCAATACTTCAGTCATTTGGCCTTAATTTTTCATAACAGTCCAATAACATCCTACCTCAAGCTGGTGAGTCCAGGACTTAGTGAGATAGCAGTGGGAAGCAGACTTCTTAAATACCTGGTTGTGGGAGTGAGGCTAAGTCAAAACAAACTTTCATTAAGAGTGGATTGCTCAAGCCCCAGGAGGAAGCTCTGGGTCGTTAACCAGCCTGGCGCCTTGTGCTTTGGAGAGTGCTTTGCTCAGAGTGCCAGATTGTTCTTTCCCCAGGTGAGAGCCTGCATCAATTCTTGATATTTCATCATAGAAGCTATTTTCTAATCTTGATATCTTTCTGGTTCAATAAAAATGATGAACACCCTGATTGAACATTTTTAATAAACTCAATCTAGTAATGGATGTATTTCCTATGTGACTTCTACTCAGTACTGATCCCTTAGACACAAGCTTTATGACTGTTACCTTTACATTATAGATGAGAGGGAAAGCAAATGAGAAACCCTAACCCTGTTTCCACTCAGTGTTACACAGTCCCTAATTCCTTCTAAAAACTACTTCACAAATCACCCGGAAATGCACAAATCCTTCTGAGTTGCTGGATTGACCTGAGTAGACATTGCCCCATGTGTTGTTTCTCTTCAAAGAGCTGCAGTTGGTCTACACCTGGGTAAGTGCCCTCTCGGTTCTGTGTTGCTGCATTGCTCTGGGCACACGTGTGCTGGATATATAGCCACCAGAGTTTAAGTTGTGGTCAACAGTCACTTCCATATGGCATAGTTCACCAACTGGCTGTAACCACCGTGTATTGAAACAGCAGAGAAGTGCTGCTGGGACAATTAGATTAGGCTTCTCCTATTATTATCACAAGTTTAGTAAAGAAAAACTGAAGACCAGTGAACGTGCCATTGATTGGGGTGTATTTCTAAATCACATGTCAGAAATTATTTGTCTAGTGTTGGACTGGATTTTAACTTAAAGTCTAACAGCCCAAGATTTTGATACACTATGGGCAATTTATGATGCCACAATCTTGTTCGCATTTCTTTCTCATTTTTCTTCTCTCTCCATCTCTTGTCACTCACTCCCTTTTCCAGAAGTGACATTTGTGTGGAACTGGAAGTAAACAGAGTCCCTGCAATTTAAAAATAATTTTGAAAACTGGGTATTTAGATCATCAATGTTTGGTTTGACTTTGAATAGTTTTATCTACCCACACAATTCAAATGTGAATCCTCATTTGAAAAGCAATCCTGTTGTATATTGTGATAAAATTTAAGAAAGCACTTTGTGCATTTCCACTTGTACCTCTGAAAGAAAGAGGCACGTTCCAGCTGGTCTGTAGCAAAAGGAAGCCATGGGAGTCAGGCACCCAGGACAAGAAGAGTTTATAGAATGTCATCAGGTAGTTACTTAGAAATCACATCACTTGACAAATGCCTCTAAAAACTTTTTATTGATTTATTATTTTTATTGATTTTTTTGTAAAATTCAAATCAATGCACCCCAACCCCCAGTTCTCCATATCTGTCCTCTGCCTTTGCAACCCCCCCAAAACAAACAAATTAAAAAAAAGTGGCTATGAAAGCTGAGGTGCATCACACAGTATACCCTTTTGCTCAAACAGCATTACTTGCAAATGTTCACTGCAATAAGTCAATGGACTGTCCGGACCTCTGGCTTCAGCTACACTATCAATACTGTATCCTCCCCAGGAATCCTCTTGGATATCTTATTGTTGCTCCATGTCATGGAGATCCTGCAACTTTGGTTCTATAGGACCATCCTCTTCCCATGCACTGGCAGTTCATGGATGGAGTAGATGTTGGGGTGGGTCAACTCAAACCCTGAGTCTGGGCCTGGGTGGTAGCTGAGTTGGTCAGCCTGCCTGGTCTCCTGTAATCATGCCACCAGGGCCACCTCTCCTTTACCCAGATGTGGGGGGGGGACTCACCTGTCTGTGGCAGCTGGCAAGGGGCAGGACCAGCTCACCCATGCTTGTACCATTGGGGATAGCTCTCCCTCATGCACCACTGGGCCAGCTCTACTCTACTGCCCAAGTCAAGGGTGTCAAGCTGCAGCTGTCAAGGGTGCCAGCTCTTGCCCTCTCAGGACTCTAATGTATGTAGGTAGCAAGGGGAAAGGTGGAACCAGCTTTCAACCTTAAGGCCAGCTCTCCTATGTTGCCCAGTTGAGGAATGGGGCCAGCTCTCCCATGCCCCCACCCCCACCATAAAGGATGTGGTCAGCTCTCTTGGGACCAGCTAAGCATGATTTTTGCACATCAACTTTGCTTCAGGCAGCAGCCCAAACCACAGACATCCACTTGGCCTTTGGTAATCATGACCATGGTAATCAATACAGGCCCTGGTTGCAGAAGGCCATGGACCCAGTCATGGTCCTCTGTGGCAGCCCTTGCCCAGACATCTTTATAGCCTCAGGTGGCAATCCAGGCCACTCAGATCAGTATGCCCCCCCCCAGTGGCAGCATGGCCCTAGGACACCAACATGGCATCAGGTGGCCACACAGGCTCCCCCAATCAGCTTGTTCTTCACTGCCCTTGCATCTCTAGTTTCTCTTCTCTTTCTCTTCCAGATCTCCATCTCTCCACCTCTCCCACTCTCTGTACCTCTCTCAGCTCTCCATCTCTCCATCTCTTCCACCTCTCCATCTTTCCCACCTCTCCTCTCCCACCTCTCCATCTCTCCTTCTCTCCCACCTCTCCATCCCTCCATCTCTCCCACATCTCCATCTCTCTCACCTCTCCATCTCTCCTTCTCTCCCACCTCTGCATCCCTCCATCTCTCCCACATCTCCATCTTTCCCACCTCTCCATCTCTCCATCTCTCCCACCTCTCCATCTCTCCCACCTCTCCATCCCTCCATCTCTCCCACATCTCCGTCTTTCCCTTCTCTCCATTATATATTTGTTCAGCATAGTGGCACCCACTTCCTGGTCCATGGGCCAGGGCAGGTACTTGTGTGTCATCTTTCACTCTGCCAATAAATGACATTTAAAGGCTCAGAGAGAATGCTGGAAAGACTTGAAATTAGTGTGGGTTTATTTAATTGCACACACAGTTCTGAAACTTTCTGTGGGTCCTTGCATGTGGATAGTCTTAGGTGTAGACTATCCACCTGTTGAGTAAAACTCTTTGATACAATACGTCATCACTGAGCACACCACATCAGACTCTATTATTTGTGGATGCTAAGTTTAAGCAATGTGACTTTGTTTCTGTTTCAATACATGCTGCTTTATTACTTCATGAGCAGAAATTATATGGCCATATCTAATTAAATAAATGAAGGAAATAATCTTTGTTCTCTTGAGAATGTATTGAGAGCAGCTGCCGCACCAGACAAAGATGACATATAGTCACAAGCTGGGAATCTGGTCCTTGCTCTTGTGTGATACTACTTCTGGGGAGACATGAACAATCATCCACTCACCCGTGATGGAGAATCAACAACAGACCAAAGTAAGGATACCACCAAAGTCCAACTTGGTGAGCTAATGACTTTTATTGGGGTTACTTATAGAACTGTGGGTGAGAGGTTACTTACAGGAGTAGAAATGCCTGCGGATAGGTTGTACCACCACAAACACACTCTTTAATGGGTGATGGCTCATGAAAACTAGAAGCCTGGAGAGAGAAAGAGAGAGAGAGAGAGAGAGAGAGAGAGAGAGAGAGAGAGAGAGAGAGAGAGAGAGAGAGAGAGAAAGAGAGAGAGAGAGAGAGAGAGCATGCCTAAGGCATTAGGTTCAGTGTCCAGTACCAGGAAATATAGACAATTTGTAATTCTCATCTTGGTATCTCCTGCTAATTCAGGATCATTAAAACTGAATATGCACATGAAATTTAATTCAGAATCAATATAGATTGGATGATTAAGTGATGCAAAAACAACATAAACCAATGAAAAATGGAAGATTTCAAAAATAAAGTATATTACTGTCACCCAGAAAATATGCCAAAGATGGCATAATTATAAATATTTTAGTTGGTTTGTATCCAAGTATGTAATTATGTTACTAACAAGGGATATAAAATGTAAAAGCAGCCCATGTTTACCAAAGCCATGTATTTTCATACCCAGATCATTTCATGTTGATTTAGCATGAAAAAATGAAGACAATTCCAAGGCACTTGTCTCCAAATATTTGACATTTATTTATGTTGATAACATTCAGTAGAGGAAATGTTTCATAGAGTCAAAATTATTTTTCCCAACAAATAACAATGGTTTAGTGGAATTAAATGTTTTTATCAGTGCAATACCATATGCTGAAACAGTATTTGAAATACAATTATAATTGTTTTTTGTCATCATCAGTTGGCAGAGTGAGACACCATTGAATGGATGGTAGGGCACATTTCCTTCACCACAATGGGGTGTCACAGAAACAGCTTACAACACAGTTCCTGACAGACATGCACCTTGTTAGCAGCAGTGTCACTCCTAAAGCTTTAGCTTCATTCCTTCTCCATCCAAAACCATTCATTGCTCAGATATACAACAGTTTCAAAAGTGAAAACATTACCAGTACCTGATACATTAGAAATTTACACCAAGCCCCACTGAACAGTTTGTGCAATTCCATGATGGATTTGTACAACAAGAGTTAGAATTATAAGCCATACCTTTATTAGGCAAACCTATATTGAACTCACTTTTCAACTTTCTTGGCCTTAAACAATGCCAAATTCTGCCCAAGCTTCTCACTAGGCTCTCTCCCACTGGGTGCCCTTTGTCTATTCCTGTGTTCTTCTCCCTCTGGGGAAACTTAAAGTAAATTCAGCAACAACCCACAAGCAGGAGAGGAGATAAATGTCCACTCAGCCCTGCCCTGAATCATAACAAGCTCCTTAGGGGCTGTGTTCATTATCTCACTTAAGCCAGCGTATGCTAAATGGCCAGTAGAGACTAAGTACAGTGACTTTCATTGATTCAGAGGAGGATGGTAAAGCCTCAAAGAGAAAAACATATGCAAAACATCTCCCAGGAAGGTTAGTGCTGATTGCAAATATCCAAGGTATTACAAGTTGCTAATAAGATCTTGGAAAACAACTCATAATTACTTACAAAAGGAAAGGGATATTTGGAAAGCTCCTGGATTCCCCAGATTTTAATAACTTCTTGATTTTACTCTGTTACTGTTGATCTATGTTCTATATTTAAATATTTAAAAAGGAATATAACATTAAAGAATACATAGAAAATAAGAAATCAACAAGAATACTCTAGGTTAGCATATATATTCTAATAATATAGATACTACATAGATATGTAAATATTTCCCCCTTCTCTTTTCTCTTGCTTTCCTTCTTTATGGGAATGTGCTGTGACAGAGTCAGGGGCTTGCATATATTAGCCATATCATATCTAGCCATATATTCTACTAATTAGCCTTGTACATAACTTTAACTCTGGTCTACTTTCAATATTTTATATACTCAAAGGTATGTACTTTATCTTTCCATGTAGATATGTAATACGTACTCAAAATTATCCTGTGGTTAAACTATATGATATGCTCTCTGTGAACTGTTCTTTAGTGATTGGCATAAAGATGACTTCTGTGTTGGCTTACAGATACAATATTGTAGGGTTAATTCTCTGGGAAAAGGACATAGCAGATGACATGGATGGCAGGTTATTGGGCTTTGGAAGCTTATCAATAAAATGTTAGGCAAAATTGTTGATATTGGGTTGAACAATACGATACTTGTTACCATGCTTGCTACAGAATTTAGTAATAACACTTAAATCTTTAAGCATATGATCCTTTTCACAATAAAACATGTTTTATAAATAGTATTATTTGGAAAGTCATTAGAAGACTACTTTTCCATGAATCCAGTGTCTCATCATTCATCTGAAAAACCAACCAAGATCACGTTTACCTTCTCAAAAGACTTGCTGATGATGATGTCCCTATTATACCATTCACACTTTGGACGCTTTCTTCTTTTATATCTATCTCTTTATTTTTCTCCTCCAGAAGTAAAGGAAAAATCACACCAAATATGAGGCTTTCTTATAAAAATATACACCATTTTAGGTTTATCACTTAACTTTCTCCCTAACACATAATCAGAAAGGCTTCTCACAGTTTGTTCTGCCACCAGGAAACACTCAACAGGAAGCTATTAAAGTATACAGTGAAGCAGTTAAAGTGACCAAAACTTTGAGTTACTTTAGGAAGGAGCTTTTCTTTCTTCAAGTCCTTGCTGGCATCCACACTTTGCTCTTTCTGGAAGCCTCAGCCCTTGTGTTCGGCTGTGCTCATTTTCTCTGTGTGTTTCTCTGTGTGTGGAACTTCTAGTCATTTCAAAATGGCTACCCACAAATAAGAGCAGAAGGAAATCCAACTTGAGTTGAAGAGCCCCACAGCCTGACTTACATGGGGACAATCTCTGAAATTTTAAATTTTATAGTATTCTCAATTCAAAAGAAATAAGTTAAGTGAATATGCTATATTTACATTGTTGATACTAAACACAGTTCTCACTCCAAAGAGAATTCAGTTTAATTTTTAGCCAACTATGAGTGACTTTGGCCACAGAGCAGATTGCCTCCATAATGATACATTCCACCATAGATGTGCTTACATACACTTTATTATCACACAACAAATGTTGTAAATCAATGTGTTTACTAAACACATTGATGAAAAGAGCAGGAAGGTAGATTATAGGAAAGTGGTATGATTTATGCTTTCTGTTCTTGGAGTGAATTAGCTTACAGAGAGTCCTTTTGAGAGGACTGTAAGTCAGGATTACATGGAAACATGGAGACATTTTTTTAGGGTTGTGGTTGTTAACTCTGATTTATGAACTTGACAGGACCTAGGATCACCCAGGAGACACTTAGGATTGTCTCTGTGAATGTCTATGAAGGATTAGCTACATTAAATTAGTTGACCCAGAAAGATATACTATAACTGCACCATTCCATGGGCCAGTGTCTTGGACTGAGTGGAGATAAGAAGGCATACTGAGCACAGCATTTTTCATTCCCTGATTTTCAACTGTAGACTCAATGTGAGAAGCTGCCTTGGGCTCCTGCCACTGTGACTTCCATGGTGAATTGAACCCTTAAGTTGCTTTTGTTGTGATGTTTTGTCCCAGTAGTAAGAAAAGTAAACTGACACAGGCAAAGAAAAGAAGCTATACATGTACAACTTTTGAAAAGATAACAACTCTTCAGAAATCCCAACTAACCATGAAATAATTAATTAAGCTACTTGAATCAGCACTTTCCTATTGTTTTTAATGTTGGCTACACACACTGCCATTATTCATTATATTTAAAAAATATTATTTTCTATAGAAAGATTGGCTGAGAGTTTCTTAATAATTAAAAACTCCTTGTGTGTATCCTACTTTTCCAACATTGTGCAACAAATTAAGAAGCTGCTATTACACTTATTTTTATGAACTAAGTATTTTTCTATCAAGTTTTCAAAGCTAGCAAAACATTTTCATACATATGCCACATAATTTGTTTATATTCATCCCCATTGTCAAGTTATCTTGTCTATCACTCCACTTCTCTTGTTGGTCCATTTACTTCCTCTCCAAATAGTACCCCAAACTGTTTTAATGCCATATATATTTTAAGTTCATCTATCTCCCCACTTCTGCCCTCCTCTGTACTGCTCATGGTCTCTGTAACAGTTAGTGCTGTCAACTTAACAGAATCTATACTCACCCTGAAGATGAGGCCTAGAGGAGGAAGAGTATCTCACACAGTGGGTGACACATTCCACAGTTGGGATCACAAACTATTCAAATGGCGCAAAATAAGCAAAGGGACAAATTTACTACTCTTTTTCTGGACAATGGGTGGTTTGTGACCAGCTGCTTCAAGATCTTGACTTCCTCATCATACCTGTGAACTAAGAATAAGTTCATTAAGTTGCTTTAGTGAGGGTATTTTATCACAGGACCAGAAAAAAAGACAGCATCTTTAACATCTTCAACAAATGGTACTGGTCAAACTGAATGGCTATGACTAGATATTCAAATAGATGTATACTTTTCAATCTTTGCACAAAACCCAACTTCAAATGCATAAAAAATCCCCATAAAAACAGATACATTGAATCTAATAGAAGAGTAAGTGGCAAGTATCCTTGAATGCATTGGCACAGGAGACAACTTCCTGAACCAATAGCAGAGGTTCTAAGATCAACAATTAAAAAATGAGATCTCATGATACTGAAAGTCTTCTATATGTCAAAGGACACCATAATTTAGGCAAAGTGCATAAAGTGCATGCTAGATAATGGGAAAAGATTTTTTTTACCATTCATCCAATAGAGGACTAATATCTAAAATATATAAAGAACTCAAAAAAATCAAGAAAAAAATAATTTCAAATGGAGATATCAAAAGGAAGCATTCTCAAAAGAGTAAAAACAAATGGTTGTGAGGAAATACTTAAGAAATATCAACACCCTCAAATTGACAATGTGCAGAGGGTGAAAGACCTTCAAACACTTACCATAAATGGGATATAATCATCAAATCCCCACCATCAGGGCTTGGTGAACTATGAAGAAGAGCAGGAGAAAAGATTCTAAGAGACAGAGAACAACTGTTAGAGAGCTCATTGGGGAAATTCAAATCAAAATTACTTGGAGATTTCATCTTATGCAGTCATAATGGCCAATATCAATACCACAAGTGACATCTTATGCTCTTAAGGGTGTGAAATAAGGAATATTCTTTCATTGCTGATGATTTGTGGAGATGCAAACTGCTTTAGCCACTGTGGGGTTTCTCAGGAAGCTGGAAATAGATCTACCTCAACAAATAGCTCTACCAATCTTGGGCACATATCCAAAGGACTCTACATTCTTCTACAGAGACACTTCCTTAGCCATGTTTATTGCTGCTCTATTCATAATAGATGGAAATTAGCAAACTGAAATAGTACGTAGATGAATCGAGAAAACGTAGTATGTTTTTGCAATGGAACATTATTTAGCTTTTAAAAGTGAAATTATGAAACCCACTGGTAAATGGATAGAGCTAAAAAATAAATCATCCTGAGTGAAGTACCCCAGACCCCAAAAGACAAATATAGTATTTATTCCCTTATATATGGATAGTAGCTGCAACTTGGTAAGGGCCAATGCAGTAAATTAATTGATCATATGGGTGTATTTGAGTAAAACAAGGTTCAACCAGCCACATCTTCTTTTCCTCCCTGTAGTTACTCCAAATTCTCTACCCCTCATCTGTAATAATTCATTGTCTTGCTCTGTGGGAAAGGCACCAATACCAACTCTAGTGGTATGAGCTTTTACAACTTCATATACTACGCCAACATTTTGGGGTGGCATACCCAAACCTGTACAAACACCTCCAACAATACAGTTTGAAGAGGTTACAAAAGGCTAAGTTCTAAAATCAATATCTAAGAATGCTGCGTTTGCACCTTCTACCAAGATTGTCTTGGGTTGTTCATGGAGGCCCTCATATAGGAAATAAACTCCATCTCTCACCATCGGTTTAATCCTTTCCATATAACCCTTAAGTTTCTGTAATTCGCCTTCAATGTCTATTTCCAAAGTAGGGTATTTAGATTTGTACTGGTTAGCTAGAACTTAGAACCTCTCTGAGAAGCAAAATCGCACATTCGAAGTCCACTCTGAGCAGTTTTGAGGAATACACTGGGCCAATGCCCTTTTCTGTGGTACCCAAATTTTTTCCTGCTTGTTCTTGTCTCTACTGTTCCTGGATGCCATCTGCTGCTTGGTTAAAATCAAATACAATATGAGCTCTGTCTGATATGATAAGTCCTTTTTCCCAGCCATCTAGACCTTTTCCCTTTTGAACATTTTTCTCTGCCTCTTCAAACACTCCAGGAAGATGAATTTCCACTCCATTTCCAATGAAGGCAGTAACATTTGGGTTAATTATTCCACTAGGTAAAACATGAAAGTCATCTTCCGAAGAATCTATAACAACCGCGCGGCCAGCATTATTTCCTCCCTGACAGCGGCACACGAAGTTGGCATTCTGTGCAAGCAGATCCACCAACTTCCCTTTGCCCTCCAGTTGAGGCCATGGCGCCAGCAGGCCATGCTGGGGCTCTGGCTGGAGCAGAAGCAGGCAGAGTGCGGGGCGGGGCCTGGAGAGAGGGTGGTGGCCAGCAGGGCTCAGGCGAGACCGGCCTCTGGCTTCTTCCTCCACAAGTGGCTGGTGGCAGCACAGCAGTTGGGTTCATGCTCAGCTCAGGCAGCTGCAGTCGCCATTGGGCAGGGAGGTGGCCGCCCCAGGGCACCACCCAGAAGGAACCGGGTGACGATGGTGCTGGGCGCTCAGTGGGGTGATGGAACCTATCCTTGATACTGATCGTGTTGCCAAGAACTTGAAAGTAGGTAGACCATGGAATTAGTGGGAAACCAAATAGTACTGTTCCACTAAAGGAATGTAGTACCAAAATGACTTCTGATGATACTTGCTATTCTCATAGATCTGTGCTTTGCTCTGCCATCATAGTAGGATCTTCCTCCCATAGTAAAGGGAGTGAATACAGAAACCTCCAGCTGGGCAAAATGCAGAGAATGAGAGAGTTTGGAACATTCTGTCCTAAATGGCATGTCTCCATCAATTCTCTCCTCCCATGGCTCATGGACCCCTGCAAAAAAAAAAAAAAAAAAAAAAAAAAAAAAGGAAGAGAAAAAAAACTGTAAGGACAAGAATAAATGGAAAATACTAAGGAAACAAAACCCTTTAAACACAGCCTGGTCCATATAGGCACTCACAGACACTATGGCAGCGTGCCCAGGGCCTCCATAGGTCTCAGCCTGATGGGCTGTCAGTGCTGGAGTAGAAGTGGGAAAATGCTTTATTATTCTGAGAACCACAAAATATACTGCACATAGCTAAAGAAAGCCCAAGGAGTAAGAATATAGCTGTAGGCATCACTACACCTGAGCTCAAGTTATATAACAGAACTACACAGGTAATGAATAGAATAGAATAGAATAGAATAGAATAGAATAGAATAGAATAGAATAGAACAGAACAGAATAGAGAATCCAGAAACAAAGCAACAAAGCTGTGGCCTCCTAATTTTTGATGGGAGAGGAAAAAGCATGCAGTGGGGAAAAAAATCCTGTTTGACAAATGGTGCTGGCAAGACTGAACATCCTTCTGAAGAATGATGAATCTAGAAACAAAATTGTCACCTTGTTTAAAAAATTAGTTTTGAAATGGAAAAAAAAAAGACCTTAGTCACTGAAAATTTAGACTAACAGACAGACATAGAACACTCATCCTGGCCAGGAGCTCAACCTTTCAGGGTCAGGGATTCTGGGAGGTTGGGGGAAACCCTGGACAAGACCCCAATGTTGTGCCTACCAGGTTTCCTCAACCTCCAAGGAAGTGACTGCAGACTGCAAAAGCAAAAGGTTTTCATTGCTAAGAACTGAACCTGCTGGGACCTCACTCTATCAGAAGAGTAAAGTGCCTGCTTACAACTGCAAAGCGTTTTTAAAGAGAAAGGGAGGTTTGAGACTGCTCGACTCAGCCCATACTGTTTCCAAGGTTGCAGAGATTTCATAGAGTACAAAATTTCTACAAGGCTAGATTTTCCCTCACACAACCAAATGAACCCAAGAAACAAGCTGGTGTAGCTATCCTAATAGCTAACAAATTAGACTTCAAACTAAAATCAATCAAAAGAGATAAAGAAGGTCATTTCATATTCCTCACAGGAAAAATCCATCAAGACAAAGTCTCAACTCTGTGTTACATGTATGTTTTCCGGCCGCTGGTCTGGTCCCACTCTTTGTTCCTCCCTGCTAGCTGCCCTGTCCCGCCGCCACAGAAGCCCCAAATAACACCCAGAGACTCTGTATTTGATACAATCCTGTTGCCCAGTTACTATTATTGTTTATGGGCTAGCTCTGTCTTAATGATTAACCCATTTTTATTTATCTAATATTTTCATGTGGTCATCTTACCAGAGAACGGCCCGGCATCTTGCTTCCTCCAGGCTCTACATGCTGACCCCTCCTTCCTACTTACTCTTTCCTCCTTGTCTCCTATTCCCGCCTATTTTGCTTTCCCATTGGCCCAACAGTGCTTTATTCATTAACCAGTATGACAAACATATTTACAAAATAACATCTCCCATCAACTCTGAACATCTATGCCCCAAATACAAAGGCACCATATTTGTAAAAGAAATGCTACTAAAACGCAAAGCTCACATAAAACCTCCCACACTCATAGTAGGAGACTTCATTTAACAAAGAAACAATATAACTAACAGAAGTTATGTGCCAATTGGGTTTAACAGACATCTATAGAATATTCCATCTAAACACAAAAGAAAATACATTCTTCTCAGCTCCCCATGGAACCTTCTCTAAAATCAACCACATTCTCCACATTCTCAGCAACGTAGTAAACCTCATCAGATACAAAAAAAAAAAAACAAAAAAAACCAAAAAAACTTGGAATAGCCCCCTGTATCTTATCAGAACACCATGCTTTAAAGTTGGAATTCAACAACAACACAAATTTCAGAAACTCTAGAAACACATGGAAACTGAACAATGTGCAATTGCACCATTCCTGGGTCAAGGAAAACATAAAGACAGAAATTAAAGACTTCCCAGAATTCAAAGAGAATGAAGACATAACATACCCAAACTTATGGGACACTTTGAAAGCAGGGGTAACAGAAAAATTTATAGCACTAAAGTGCCCACATGAAGAAACTGGAGGATAGTCACACTAGAGAATTAACAGCACACCTGAAAGCTCTAGAAAAAAAAGGAAGCAAATTCATCCCAGATGGGTAGATGCCAGGAAATAATCAAGTTGAGGGCTGAAGTTAATCAATTAGAAACAAAGAAAACAATACAAAGAATCAATGTAAAAAAGAGTTGGTTCTTCTAGAAAATCAACATGATAGATAAAGCTTTATCCAAACTAACCAAAAAGCAGAGAGATAACATGCAATTAGCAAAATCATAAATGTAAAGGAGGACATAAAATTAGACACTGAGAAAATCCAGAGAATCTTCAGATCATACTTAGAAAAACTGTACTCTACAAAATTTGAAGACTTAAAGGAAATGAACAAGTTTTTGGATAGATATCATTTACAAAAAGTAAATCAAGGACAGATAAGCAATTTAAATAAACCTATAACCCCTAATGAAATTGAATCAGTCATCAAAAGTCTACCAACCAAAAAAAAAAAAAATCCCAGGACCAGATGGCTTCAGTGCAGAATTCTACCAGAAATTCAAAGAAGAGTTAATACTAATACTACTGAAATTGTTCCACACAATAGAAGAAGGGTCACTGCCAATCTCTTTTTAGGAGGATACAATTACCTTGGTACTCAAACCATACAGAGACACAACTAAGAAAGAGAACTACAGACCAATATCCCTCATGAACGTTGATGCAAAAATACTCAATAAAATACTGGCAAATCAAAACCAAGAACACATCAAAGAAATCATCCACCATGACCAAGTAGGCTTCATCCCAGGGATGCAGGGATAGTTCAACATAGAAAAATATATCAATGTAATCCAACATATAAATAAATGGAGAAAGAAAATACAACATGAACATCTCACTAGATGCTGAAAAAGCCTTTGACAAAATTCAGCACCCCTTCATGATAAAGGTCTTGGAGAGATCAGGGATAACAGAAACATACCTAAACATATAAAAGCAATGTACAGTAAAACAACAGTCAACATCAGACTAAATGGAGAGAAACTAAATATGATTTCTCTAAAATCATGAACAAGACAAGGCTGCCCACTTTCTCCATATCTCTTCAATATTATACTTGAAGTTTTAGCTAAAGCAATAAGACAACAAATGGAGATCAAGGGGATAAAAATTGGAAAGGAAGAAGTCAAACTTCCACTATTTGCTGATGATATGATAGTTTACATAAGTGACCCTAAAAACTCTACCAAGGAACTCATATAGCTGATAAAAAAAAACATTCAGAAAAGTGGCAGGATAAAAGATTAACTCAAAAAAAAAAAAATCAGTAGCCCTACAGACAATAAAAGGGCTGAGAAAGAAATCAGAGAAACATCACCCATTACAATAGCCACAATCAACATAAATTATCTTGGTGTAACACTAACCAAACAAATTAAAGACCTATATAGGAAGAACTTTGTATCTTTAAAGAAAGAAATTAAAGAAGGTTGTTCTTGGATAGTTAGGATAAACATAGAAATGGCAATCTTGCCAAAAGCAATCTACATATTCAATACAATCCCCATTAAAATCACAGCACAATTCTTCACAGAACTTGAAAGGACAATATTCAACTTTATATGGAAAACAAAAGACCCAGAATAGCAATAAAAAAAACCCTGTACAAGAAAGGAACTTCAGGAGGCATCAGCATCCCTGATTTCAAGTTCTACTATAGAGCTCTAGGCCTGAAAATAGCTTGGTATTGACACAAATATACACAAAGTAAACCAATGTAATCAAATTGAAAATCCTGATATTAACCCACACACCTATGAACACCTTATTTTTGACAAAGCAGCTAAAATTATACAATGTGAAAAGGAAAGTGTTTTCAACAAATGGTGCTGGTATAACTGGATGCTGGCTTGTAGAAAACTGCAGATAGACCCATGTCTATCACCAAGCCCAAAGCACAAGTGCAAATGGATCAAAGGCATCAACATAAATCCAACCACACTGAACCTCTTAGAAGAGAAAGTGGGAAATCCCCTCGTACAAATTGGTACAGGAGACTGCTTCCTGAACATAACACCAGTAGCACAGACACTGAGTTAGACAATTAATAAATGGGACCTACTCAAAGTGAGAAGCTTCTGTAAGGCAAAGGACACAGTCAACAAAACCAAATGGCAGCCCACAGACTGGGAAAAGAGCTCCACCAATCCCACATCTGACACAGAGCTGATCTCCAAAATATACAAAGAATTCAAGAAGGTAGTCATCAAAACACCAAGTAATCTAATTGAAAAGTGGAATACAGAACTAAATAGAGGATTTTCAATAGAAGACTCTAAAATGGCTGAAAGAAACTTAAGAAAGTGTTCAACATCTTTAGCTATCAGAGAAATGCAAATCAAAATAACTCTGAGATACCCTCTTAGTCCTGTCAGAATGGCTAAAATAATTAGCACCAAAGACAGTTTATGCTGGAGAGGAAGTGGAGAAAGGGGAACACTCCTCCACTGCTAGTGGGAGTGCAAACTTGTACTGCCATTTTGGAAATCAGTATGGCAGTTCCTCAGGAAAATGGGAATCAGCATACCACAAGATCCAGCAATTTCATTCTTATGCATATACCCAGAATATGCATATCCATGAAACAAAGACATGTGCTTAACTATGGTCACAGCAGAATTATTTGTAATAGCTACAACCTGGAAATAACCTAGATGCCCCTTAAATGAAAAATGGTTACCGAAAATGTGGTACATTTACACAATGGAGTACTACTCAGAGGGAAAAAACCCATGGAATCTTAGATGGCAATTAGATGAAACTATATGAAACCATCCTGAGTGAGGTAATGCAGTCACAAAAAGACAAACATGGTATGTACTTACTTATATATAGGTTTTAAACATAGAATACACAAGAAAACAAAAATTATATACCAAGGTAATAAATCTTCCTATCAACAAAAGTGATATGGAAATTAACAGTTTTCAGGAGAAGACAGAAATTGTCAATAATTATTTTTTAAGTGTTCAACATCCCTAGTCATCTGAGAATGCAAATTAAAACTTGATGCCACCTCACCCCTGTCAGAAAGGCTATTGTCAAAAATCTGTCAAATGTTGGAGAGATTGTGGAGATTGAGGAACCCATTTTCACTGCTTGCATGCCTGAAAATTAATGAGGCTGTCTTGGAAATCAATTTAGAGCTTTCTCAAAAAGTTAAAAATAGAGCTACCACATGCTCCAGACATTCTCCTCTTGGGAAATATTTGCACATCTGTGTTTAGTGATGCCCTGCTTACTATAGGAAGTTGAATGAACATAGATCTCCACCAGCAGCTGCACAGTTATTGAAAAAGTTATATATAAATAAAATGTAATATTCTTTATCTGTAAAGGAAAATGAAATAATGAAAACTGTGGTGGATTTAGAAAGCATAGAATTAAGCAAGGTCCCCCAAACTCATAAAGAAGAGCCAGATGTTCTCCATCACATTTGGATCCTAGCCTATAATTTATACATATTTATATTTAATATTTAAACAGCTACAAACAGCTACAGGTGTGAATATACTACATGATCTAGAAAAGAGACCTAGAAAGCGTAATATTGGGTTATGGGAAAGGATAGGAAGCAGGCAAAAACACACAAGTCTTGGCTTTTTTTTAAGCTTCAATTCTTCTATAGCTTTCTCTTTTTGTGGTAGATAACAATGTATTTATCATGAATGTGAGAAGTTCCAAATAAAGTTCCTTGCATACAGAGTGGTCACTACAATTGTGTTCATTGAGATGTGTGGAGTTTGGGACTAAACAAGTGTTTGAATATCTGCTTTAATCTGGTTGTGTGACAATTGTATTTATTAGTTCATTACATATGCTTTAAAAAAAACCTAAAGAGGTAAGATACAAAATTGATACTCAATAATCAGAAGCCTTCCTTTACATTGATAACTAACATACCAAGTAAGAAATCAGGGTGATAATCCCACTTACAATTGTCCTAAAGTACCAGTGAACAGGTCTAACCATAGAAGTCCAATGAAAATTTTAAAACACTCCAGAGTAATTGAGTAAGACACTAGAGGGTGAAAAGACATGCCATATTGATGGATTGAAGAACTGATTTTGAGAAAGTGACTATCTAATCAAAACAATCTACATATTCAATACAATTCTCATTGGAGTTAGTGTGTGTCTTGACATCCAATACACTTTTTTTTATGAGACTGATTTGATGTGAAATGTTCTTCTGTGTATATGTTTTTCTTATTAGTTAATGAATAAAACACTGTTTGTCCAGACAGGAACAGATGTAGATGGGCAGAATCAGGATGTAAACAGGGATAAACAAAAAATTGCTCTCTTCTCTTCTCTGCAGAGATGCTGAGCAGTCATCATGTAGCAGGCAATGGAGTTGTAGGTCTAACATTCCCAGGTAAGCCAAGACCATGTGGAAATACAGAGATAGTAGTTATGGATTAATAATTAAGATATAGCTAGCCATAAGAAATGCTAGTCACTGGGCAACATCTTTATAACAAATACAGTGGCTGTGTGTTTATTTGGGGGCACTGAGGTGGCTGCTGAACCAAGCAGGAGTCACACTAAAAAATGATTCTGATGTGGTTTGCATGAATTTCCATGTAAACCTGACAAAGGCTTTAAAAGAGATTTTAGAAACAAATGAACAGAGACAAGCACATCTTCTTGGTAGGGACATTTTCTCCGGTGGGGTCTGTTTTGCTAGAGAGAAACAGAGACTTGGACAACTTATTTAAGGGAGGTTTCCTGACTTAGTATAGCGTCAAAAACCCCACAGGCTTCTTTTAAGAGGCCCCACTACCAAGCTAAAACAGTATGAAGAAGCTGGCACCAGCAATGACCAGAATGCTGTATGGCAGATTAAGTTTTTACTCATAAAGGTTTGACAGTTGAGTCAGTGAGCTCAGTTCTCAGTGCTGGCCGTAAACTTATGCCCTCCATGTTGGAAAACCAGTGGCTAAAATAGCTGCCACTTTAATTTTAGTCATATTGTATAGCCATATTGTTAGCCAGATAAAAGACTCATGGCCAGAAAAAGATATAAACATAAGATTCAGGTGAAGTAAAACCTCTAATCATTTGCAGTATGGTTAAAAATATACATAGGCTCATGAGAGAAAAATCTCTGTCTCAAAAAAGAAAAAATAAAAGCAAAAGAGATGGAGTAATAATAAAAGTAAAAGAGATGGAAAATACACAGAGAGTCTGGATAGTGTATGCTATTGTATTGTTTTTTGAATTGTTTAATTGCTAAGGCAGGAACAGCAACTGCTAAAATACTCTTGATTATAATTACTGCTGGATTAAAGACTTCACAGATTTTGATGATCCCTCCTGGAAGGCATCACCCTCCCTGTGGAGTGGGGGTGGGGTGGGATGGGAGAGGGATCAGAGGGCATGGGAGGGAGGAAGGAAGGGAGCGGGAACTGTGATCATTATGTAAAATAAGATTTATAATTTAATAAATTAATAGAAAAATACTGCTGCCATCTTATGTATTTTTAAAATGCTTTGACTTCAAAATTGAAGCCTAAGAACACTTTATTTTGGAAAAAAAAATTTTCTTGTTTCCACAGGAAGTGAAAAGCTGTGGATTCCTTATAGACTAATATGGTTTGATCAAGCAAGACCCCCTGAAGCAGTGGTGCAGGGGTTCCAACACAGAAGACACCTGGGGTGATGCAGCCTCAGACTATGCAGACAAGATTTGGACAGGTTTCTGTTTTCTCATGATCCCATGATATTTCAATGCCTACTAACATCAGGAAGTAGTTTGGAGAGGATGGCACCCAAAATCTCAAATATTGTTTATGAAAGTTTGTTTTCATTTAAATGGGGTTGGGTATAATGGTTAAGGACCACAAATTATCTTTTTCTAAAGGAAAGGATATAATATATGATATAGAAATGAATACTTTGGATTGGAATGGATTTTCATTTATTGATAAAGATTTAAGGTCAATTTTGTTATATGTATATTTCTCCTCTTGTTTAGGTATTGTTTTTATATAGCTCATGTTAAAATGTAATGCATAATCATGTATATATTATAGTTACCTAAAATCGTTAAAACTTATAGTTAGGTTATTTAGGTTTTCTAGAGTCATAGAGATATATTTCAAATGGATAGATATTCTTCAAACCTTTCAAAGACCTACAGAATATGGCATTTAAAATGGTTCAAGATTTTTTTCATGACAAAGAGACACAACTGTTCCAGGAAAAACCAATTACTTCAGAGAGGAAGATAGACATCTGAGAAATTTGTATGGGAGTTTGCTTTTGTTATAGCAGGGCTAGCCATTTGGGTGAGAAACTGTTCTTGCCTGGATTGTTTGACTGTATTCTGTATAAACTGGACATTCAGGACCCACAGGAAAGTGACTGCTGAAACAAAGGTGGACAGTCCTGCAGGGTTCCTGCTTCATGGAAGAGTCTAACAGATACTCTGCAGGACACAAAGAAAAATAACTGACAAACTACCAATGCAGGTAGACTGTTTAAAATTTCCTATGTCACTGAGAAGTCTGACAGACACACTATGGCCTATGGGCTGAAGATGGATGCCCCAACATTACAGAAGAACTTTGGGTGATTCTCCAGGAAGTGAGGTGTCTTTGTCAATTCTAGAGTTTATATCCTTCTGTGGTCTTTTATGGAGTTAAAGACAGATAGTCATGGTTATAGGTTTTCTTTCTTTTTCTTTTTTCTTTTTTTTTGGTTAGAATAAAAGATAAGTTACATATAAAACTTTAGACTCACAAAGATAGAATAGAAGATTGAATATTTTCTTTAAATATTGCTAAATGTTAATGAACTAAATATTGTAACTATAGTTCTTACTTGATAACTGTTTTGTTATATATAATTTGACTATGTTAAAGTAAAAACTTTTTTATTTAGACAGAAAAGAGGAGGTGATAACGAATGTTCTTCTGTGTATATGTTTCTCTTATTTGTTAATGAATGAAACACTGACTGGCTGATTGGCCATACAGGAAGTGACATAGCTGGGCAGAATCAGGATATAAGTAGGGACAAATAGGAAATTGTTTTCTTCTTTGCAGAGATGCTGAGCAGTCATCATGTAACAGGCAAAGGAGTTGCAGGTTTAACATTCCCCGGTAAGCCAAGAACATGTGGAAATACAGATAGTAGTTATGGATTAATAAGTAAGACATAGCTAGCCATAAGAAATGCTAGTCAATTGGCAACAGCTTTATAACTAATATAGCAGCTGTGTGTTTCTTTGGGGCAGAGAAGGGCAAAGAGACCATCTGGGCAAGAAAGCTTATGTAACACTGGTTGCTTCAGATATTGGTTCATACATGTTTGGTATTTCAGTATCTTCTTGGTTGTTTTCTCATCTCTAGAATGAAGTGTCCACCTCTATCTCTGATGGCTAGTTTTACTTTGATGCCTATTTTTTTCAGGTAGTAGGATAATGATATTTGCTTGCCTCCTGGCCCAATTTGGTTTGAATAAATTTCTATCCTTTTACTTTTAGGTGGTGCCTAATTTTAAAAACAAAATGATCTTGTCTGCAATGAAAAGCTTCTCATTAATCCATTTACCTAACTTTTACCTTTGATTGGGGAGTTGAAGCCATTAATGTTTAAAGTTATTATAAAAAAGGGTGTGTTGATTGTTATCATATTGCTGTGGGTTAGGGAGGAGGTGCTGAGATGCTCTTTCTTACTATGCTTTGCTGTTGCCACTGGGTTATGCAGAACTGTACCAATGCCCCAATCTGTCTTACAGTGGAAGTCACCATGCTGACCTCAGTAACTTCTATGGAACTAAGTACCACTTTCTACAAATATCATCCATTCCTAGATTGTGAGCATGAACTACAATTACACCAAAAGATTATGGACGTGACTTCTAATCAAGGTGATGGAAATTATTTAAACAACTAAATGTAACAACCAATGAAATAGAAAAAGTAATTAAAAATATCCCAACTGAAACAGCCTACCAGAACTTCAAAGAATTAACAACAAAACTCTTCAAATTTATTCCATAAAATAGAAAAGTAAGGAACAATTCCAAGCTATTTTTTATGAAGTCAGGATTACCATGAGAAAGGTCCAACAAAACAAAATGAGAGATCCAACAATAAAAATGAGTGGTCTCTCACAGATACCAAAATTCTCAACAAAATACTTGCAAATAGAATTCAAGAACACTTAAAAAGGATTATCTATCATGATCAATTTAGTTTAACCTTAACTTAATATATGAAAGTCAGTTAATGTAATCTACCACATAAACAGACTTGGGGAGAAACCACATAATCACCTCATTGGATGAAAGAAGGCCATTAGACAAAATGCAATATCCCTTTATGATAAAAATTTCAGAGGAAAAAAAGGAATATAAGGAATATATAATCAACATAATAAAGGCAACATACAACAAGCCCACAAACAACATGATGTTAAATGTAAAAAACCAAAAATTTTCCATTGAAATTAGTGGTTTGAATGTAACTAGTCACCATAAACTCACTGGGAGTGCCACTATTAGGAAGTAAAGCTTTGTTGAAGTAGGTGTGGCCTTGTTAGAGGAAGTGTGTCACTGTAGGGGTGGGCTTTAAAGTTTTATACATGCCCAAGTCACACCCAATGTATTATTTCATTTCCTAATGTCTCTGTATCAAGATGTACAATTCTTAGCTCCTTTTCCAGGATCATGTCTGCCTACATACCACCATACTCCCAGCTGGCATGCTCCCTACCATGATAATAATGAATTGAACCTTTGAAACTGTAAACTGTCAGGTCAAAATTAAATGGTTTCCTTTAAGAGTTGCCATGATCATGTTGCCCCTTCACAGCAATAGAAACCCTAAAAAACACAGAGTCAAGAACCAAGAAAGGATGCCCAGTTTACCATTTCTGTTCAATATAGTGCTTAATGACTTAGCTGGAGCAATGAGGAAAGTAAAAAAACATAAACTAGGAAAAGATGAATCAAGTTACTCCTTTTTGAAAGTTATATGATTCTATACATACAATATTATAAAGACTTCACCAGAAATTTTTCTTATATGCAAATGACAAACATATCAAAAAAGAAGTCAGGAAAACAATCTCATTCACAACAGCCCTCAAAGACTGAGGATATTCATAATACATACATACATACATACATACATACATACATACATACATACTTAAACAGAGACAGAGTTATGAAGTCCTCCAGTGAAATGGAATCTACAAGAACAGAAGGGCAAATTTGTAATATTTTAACTGAAAAGTTAACATCATAAGCCACATTACTTATAAAAGTTGATTTGCTATTTCAAATGGAAGAGAGTATGAAGGAAACACTTCGCAGTGTATCCCAAAAATTAAGGATAATGGACATTTATCAGCACACAATTTTTGATAGCATTAATTTAAACAAAACATGTGTTGAACATAGATCATCTGAAAAAATTGCTATTGTTTTCTTGGGTCAGAATAGTTCATGACTGAGGAGGTGAAACCATAATTGGAATATTGTTTGAAATTGTTTTCAACAAAAAAGAATAGTTCATGGATATAATTTGTTATACTTGAAGGATCCTGTGATATAGTTTAATAACAACATAACTTACTGTTTGTATGTAAATACTGAGACAGTTACACAGAGGCACAAATATATCTATGTTGATGCATTATAATTTGTATTAGAATATTCATATACACATACACATAAGAAACTACACAAATAAACCAAACCATATATATTTATATAAAAACAGCTATCCAAATAATGTTTTATGTATGTTTTTGCTATTATGGAAAGGGTGGAGTTTAAATATTTTTCTAGCACATAGTCATTAATACTTTTAAAAAATAATTATTAAACTGATAAAACACTAAACTATAAATAACAAAAGTCTATCTTTGACGTGTTCATAGCATTTGATGAAAAATGGCAGGAAATTTCTTAAGAAATCCCCAGGGAAGTACAGTCAGCATGTGATGTTGTCATACTTTGTCAACACTTTGAAAAAAGCAGAAAGGCTTTTCAAAATGTCTTTAGAGACATTCTTCTCCATCAGAACATTTACCATTGGATGAAGCCAGCCTGCCAGCAAAGTCTCCTGAGGACTACTGAGAAGAGTCCTTCTCTGACAATCTGCACCTGTGGCTTTCTAGAAAACTACTTAATGCCTCATCTTCTCACCCTGTGTGCTTCCTATCTTATCAGTGACCTCCAACTAGGAATTCTAAGTGGATCCAGTATCCTTTAACATGGTAGGAGGTTTTTTTTCTAAAAGAAAAGGTTTTTCATTGGTATTTATTCTTCTTCTGTTGCAAGATGTTTCCCTCTAGCAACTGGAAGAAGGCAGTGTTACATTTCTTTTGGAGGCTGAAGCATCTGTGTTCTTGGTCCTGTGTTCCGTGTTCTCTGGAGGATTTGTGGTAGGTAGGTATTTTGTGGTATGATACTGTCTAAGTTACAGCTCTTAGGAACTTGTATACATCTCTTTATGCTGAGCCTATCATCGTGCGTAAAAGACACCTCTAGTCCTTAAACAAATATGAAGGTCTGTGTGCACTGGGTCTTGTCCAGTAATGTTCTGACAAAAGCTGAGCACATGTGGGCCATGTCCTGCTATGGAGTCCACAGGAGGGCCATGTCCTGTTATGGAGTCCTGCAATAGAAGATTGGTAAGCTGAGCAAAGGTGGGCCATGTCCTGCTATGGAGTCCAGGACAGAGGACTGGTTGTTGTATTTGAATCTCAGTACAAACTGGAAGCCCAGTAAGTGCAACAATATTCTCCTGTAGAAACAGAAAATCTTCCATCCTCTAAAAAGGCCCTTTTCAATTTAGCAACATATTTATTAATGTAAAGTTGTAGTAGTTTGCTGGAAATTTTGTTAAATCATCTGTAACTCTCCCCGTTTTTAAAACATGCCGTTTATGTTGAATGCATGTGGCAGAGAACTGATCTCACGTGTCAGATGATCTCCCTTGTTGGAGCACAGTTTATCACCAATAATATGTTTTCCTTCTATACTTTCTATGAAAAAATATGTGTGCTGTGACATGCTTAGTAGCTAGTATTGATATTGTATAGTTAAAAATGGGGATATGAAGTGATATAGGAAAAATGATCAAATTATTTAATTATTTAAGTTATTGGATGTATTATTTGTGGTAGTCTTTAAAACAATACAAAATTATAGGTTAAATTAAGATATGTAGTGGACTATCTAGGAGATTCACTGCTAACTTAGGCCCTCATATTGAGGAAGATTCTTGTTGAAATTGGGAGGGGTTTAAAAAGGAGAAGACTAAGTGGTGATGATTGCTCCAGCATTACTTCAGGAACACAGCTCATGAATGGATGGCTGGCTGCCCATATCACTGAGATGGTTGGTTTGCATTGGTATTCCCTATCTGATATAATTCAACACTGTCTCTCAGAAGTTCTGGAATGCAAATCTAAAACAGTCTGATGACCCAGTAACCATCTCACAGCTCCCAAACCAAACACAAAGTGTTTCAGAATCAGGTTTTCTACTGGAATATGGAGCAAATTTCACAGGAAAGGGGACAGTGGAATACAGCAATCACAAAGCATCTTCTACAATGTATGTAGAATTTATGTATCTAAGTACTTCATTTGCTACCTTTTGTTCTGAAGGATTTTCTAAATGCCAGCCTTCAGAAATAGATTGGTTCAGAAGAAAACATTAGAAAGGAAGGGTGTATGGGAGGGTTTGGACAGAAGGGAAAAAATCAGAGTTACAGAAAAAAAGCCATGTAAACATAGGCATCTTGATTCTCTGCACAGTAACATGTTCTTTATTCTCACCCCACATCACAGTCAAGGACATAGATATTTGGGAAACTGGGGTGTAAGAACAGGATTGAGAGGGGAACTGGGGGTGTTTTATGTAATGACAAGGCAGCCTTTGCAGATTCTCTCATTTTGAGCCCAGCCTCTTTCCCTAGTATCAGAGGGGAGCACTCACATTATTTTGCAATGATTATGAAGAACCCAATATTTTAAAAGGATAAATGGGCTCTTGAGCAAACAGGAAACTTTTGAGCAAAAAGAGGACACAGAAATGAAGCCACATGTGGCAGTTTCTAAGCTGAGCTAGTGTGGAACATCCTCAGGGTGAGCTAGTGTAGAGCATCCTCAGGGCAGGCAAGTGTGTTTTGAGGAAGTTGGTATGTGCACTTTCATTTGGGAAAAGGCCCCTGGTGATCACACAGAAGCATGTGAAGGTTACAACACACATGTCAGGCAGTTAATTGTCAAAGGTTTAAGGACAGACTTAGAGAATATGCAACAGGTGAAGACTCAGATCGCAGTGTAGCAAGTAGAAGAAAGAGATTTGCAACCATGGATACCTAAGGAGACAAGCATCTCACAGGAACAGGAGAGGCAGGTTGAAAGTATCAGTAGGAAAAAATATGTCTCTTTATCTCTATGTATGATATTTTGAAATCAAATGCTATTTAACCCTGAGAAAGAATTGTACCCAGTAAAGCCCTACCTACTTACTATACACTTTATTTTTCAGATTGTGGTTACTCAGTCTGCAATCTGAGCATCTGTGGCCCCCAAAGACATTCGGGCTTCCTGCAGGCTTTATGCAGTGCTTCCATTTGTCGCAGACAAAATATAAATGTAATTTCCTTCAAGCCAAGGGGCATTTAAAGAAAAAGATACAGAATATAACTAAGGAAGTAGTTTCATATCTCGGCTTATATCCCTGGAGATCAGAAGGTATTTACAATTTAAATTCATGGTTTTACTTGAATATGCATATTACCTAAATGAAATACTAAAAATTGTTACATATTTCTCAATAGTTTTATAAGCTATTGTCACTGCTTTGCATGGCATAATATAAACACATATCATTTTATTATATAATTTCAAATTTGCAAAACTCTGTATGACTTGGCTGAAAACCCCTGATATAGAATTAACTGTAAATATAAGCATAAATACTGAGACAAGAATAGGATGGGTCCAGTATACAAGCAGAAAAGTAATATTCTTCCTGTACTCAATACTAGAAAAAATATAACTTAAATCTATCATTAACTCTGTTTCATTAGATCAAGCTAATTTAAGTAAACACTGAAATTCAGAGTACAAAGAGAAAATTCGAGGTCAGAGAATTAATTTGCATCGTAACCAGGAAAGAAACTCATTCACCTAATTTCAAAGTGTGTCTTACTGTATGTTTACTTATGTCACTCTGAGGCATACAGAATATTTAGAGGTGTTTCCTGAGTATTTTCTTATGTATTGAATCACCACTACAATCTGCGACCAGCAGAATTTAACAAGTACAATTTGGCCTACAATCTTCTCTCATACCAAGTGTGCAGATAAAATACATGTCCAGACAGTTTACTTAGACTCTTAATTCACACCTAGGAGCTCCCTTTTAACAAATAAGCTGTTTCATGTGCAGACAACAGGAGGAGAGGGCTGGTACCTGTGATGATCAATGGTTTTCAGATTCAATCTTCACTGGGCTGTGACTTTAAGACTAGCTAATTACTCCAAAGTTCCAGATGGCAAAAAATGTTAAAGATCTATTAGAGATGAGTATGAAGGTTAGAGGTAAATGTTTAAATATGAAGAGCAACACATGACTCTTCTCTATTTTTAGGGCCAGAGGATCTCATAGGAGTTAAGACTTAAAGTTATGAAGAAAGCAAACGGCTGGGATATGAATACATAGGCTCTCCTACTTACATATCATAATAAGCCCTATTAAATGAACTAAAAAGGTAAAAATAGTAGGAATATTGTAACTAATAATTAAATCTTATATACAGTTACAGTAAGTTATTAAATTGGTGCCAAAAACTTTGAAGTCAGAAAAATAAGTATGGTATTCCTGATCACTTAAGATGCACTCCTGGCTACAATTCATGAGATTGCCCCATTGTAAATGATTTTTATCAGTCTAGTTAATGATTACACATATATAAAATCTTCAGCTTCGTATGTTTAACACATATGTGATAACTATAGTAAATGCTGAGCTGCTGATCTGCAGGATGGTTAGAACAGAATTGGTTGAGACTTCCCCTATTTTCAGAGTCCCTCAAACAAGCTGCCAACAGACAGGCACAGCTCCCAGTCCTGGGAAAAGGGGGCTCACTGACCCTAACTCTTGGTTAATTGGAAGGGTAATTGATGGACACACAGCATTTGCAACTGCACTCCTCATAATATCATCACGATTCTTTAGAATGTTTAGGAGAGTGTTAGATTAGAATTAACTCAGGTAGTTTAGGAAAAGGTCTCCAGCAACCTTAGCAATAAAGACATGAAAGATTGTCCCTGACTTTCATACACATTGCTGTGGTAATGTTTTCCCTTACTCAGATCTGGACCATGAGATACACAGTCACTGAGTTTTTGTTAATTATAAAAACACTATAAAAATTCTAGTTCTGTTGGCAGTGGTGGCGTAAGGCCAGCTTGATCTACAGTGTAAGTTCCAGGACAGCCAGGGCTACACCGAAAACCCTGATTTAAAAAAAAAAGCAAAAACAAAAACAAAACTTATATTGTAGCTCAATATATAATATACATTTTATGTATTTCTGTGTTCTCTTTCCTCTGGATACTAATTGCCAATCTCATTCACTAATGCTTATGCTGATAATAATCATAACTCCATTTCCTCATCATCCTAAAATTAAAAATTTGTTTTAAAATTTGTTCTTAAGTAAGATGCCTGAGATTGCATGAGCACTCTGTCTTCCCAGTGCATTTCACCCTATACACTCATTGTTACATGCGTGAACAAAAACACATGTGCTCTCATCATCTAACATGATACAAATGTTAGATTATGTATACTCATGACTAAATGGTAGAGAGAAAATGCACACCAGGGTCAGGAATGTTTTGATTACTGTAGTTATGCTGACCATTGCTAAGATACCCTTTATAACAATATCAAACAAATTTCACCATGACATATTATATGTGCTTAGGTGATGTAAAAACTGAGTATGATTATGGTATAGTGACATCTACTGATATCTTGCTCAATGTACTTAAGGAATTATAGATTGATAATGATTTATTGTAGATATTAATATTTTTATATAAGCCAGTTGTGTATCAATTTAAAAATATCAAGAAAAATAGTTATGAATGTTTCCTTGCATTGAACACACAGGTTGTAATTATCACTCTCTGAAAGCATCACCACTTTATTTGCAGGTTTACATTATATCAGTGACATCACAGGATCAATGGAAGGGTACAACACATCATCTACTGACTTCACATTCATGGGGCTGTTCAACACAGAGGAAACCTCAGGTCTTGTGTTTGCCACCATCTCTGTCATCTTCCTCACTGCTCTGGTGGCCAATGGAATTATGATCTTTCTGATCCATACGGACACTCACCTCCACACCCCTATGTATTTCCTCCTCAGTCACTTGTCCTTCATCGACATGATGTACATCTCAACCATTGTGCCCAAGATGTTAATTGACTATCTGCTAGGGCAAAGGACCATTTCCTTTATAGGCTGTACAGCTCAACACTTTCTCTACCTCACCCTTGTGGGAGCTGAGTTCTTTCTTCTGGGACTCATGGCCTACGACCGGTATGTGGCCATCTGCAATCCACTGAGGTACCCTATCCTCATGAGCCGCCGAATCTGTTGGATTATCATAGTAGGCTCCTGGTTTGGTGGATCTTTGGATGGCTTCCTCCTCACCCCAATCACCATGAGTTTTCCTTTCTGTAGTTCGAGAGAGATTAATCACTTCTTCTGTGAGGCACCTGCTGTACTGAAGCTGGCATGTGCAGACACAGCCCTCTATGAGACAGTGATGTATGTGTGCTGTGTTCTGATGCTACTGATTCCTTTCTCTGTAGTTATCTCTTCCTATGCCCGGATTCTGGCCACTGTCTACCATATGAGCTCTGTGGAAGGGAGGAAGAAGGCATTTGCTACCTGCTCATCTCACATGACTGTGGTAACCTTGTTCTATGGGGCTGCCATTTATACCTACATGGTACCACATTCTTACCATTCACCATCCCAAGACAAAATTTTTTCTGTGTTCTATACCATCCTCACACCCATGCTGAACCCTCTTATCTACAGCATGAGGAACAAGGATGTGACTGGAGCTCTAAAGAGGGCACTGGGAAAGTTCAGGAGTTTTCACCAAGTATCAGGAGACTTTTGACTGTTGCTTCCTTCTCACATAAATGAGAAATTGTTAGTGTGCATGGGCCTGAGCTGAAGAATTTCAGTACAAGGAAGGACTGAGTGATCAGGGGAAGAGTCAGCAGAAAAATGTGACCCCCCTATCCCTCTCATTCTCGCTATTTCCCTTCCTTCCCCAATAAACACTCTTTTCCACAGTTTTGAGATAAAAATTTTGTTATATAACACTGGCTGGATTTTTTTTTAATTTGCTTTGCAGCCCAGGCTGTCAGTGAACTCATGGCAGCCCTATGGCTTCAACTTCCTTAGTACTAGGATTACAGGTATGCACTATGGTGCCTGATTCTTTTTTCCTTTCTTAGAACTTGCTTTGTTCATGTGACTTCAAGAAGTATATTGTCCTCTCAGAATACACACTGGAGAATTTTCCCCGAGACCTACCTTTCAGAGTTGAATAAATCTAGAAACAGTAAATGACATGAGTGGCATCAAGGAAAGAAGGAAGAAGATGGTATTAAGTACTTGTTAGGATACTGTGTAGGTCTAGTTCACCGTCAGGGGGAAGAGAAATGATGCCCTTTGTGAGTTGTTGAGAGCTGGTGCAACTGCCCCCATGTCTTCATTCAATACATGGAAACAAGAGCCATTGAATACAGCATGCTCAAATAGGCATTGTTTTCACTAAAATCGCTAAGTACCTGTTACTTCAGTAAAAAGCTAATGAGTATTTAACTTTTGTTTATTTGCAACACATCTACAGACTCTGATTTTGGGTAAAAGACAGATGGTAGATGAAATCAAGGATAGCAGTAAAGACAGCATTAAAATGCACAGAGAGCTCTTAGTCACTGAAAAAACACACAGGTGTGGTTTGAATATAGTGAAACTTGTTTCAGATGTAATAAATGATAACAAGGTAAAGAATAATATAATGATGTAGTGGAGTTTAGCTTACTGTTAATCTCTGTGCCCCCAACACAGTCTGTAACTGATCTCAGAAAAATGTGGCAAAGCATTCTAATTGTCCACCTCATAGTATAAGTAAGTTACTTGGAAAAAAGGCTACCACTCAGATTTTAAGTCATCATGTGCAAATTTCATTATTGCAAGAGGAACATCAAGCAGCTTTGGAACTCACAGAATATGGCGTGACAGTCAGCAAAACCATGGCAAGTGAGCCTTGGAGAGGCAGAGCTCTAGAGACATGTCCTGAGGACTTCATACTGTTGATAAGTATGTTTCTGCTTATTTCCCCAAGATCACCATGTCCTTTACAATCTGTGAGTTATATGAAAACTCTAAGGGGTTTTTCTAGACCCTCACTGGGCAGTGTTACAATAATGGTGACTGGCTTTTTCCAAGCATTGATGTTGGAGCAGATTAATGATTCAATCATCACCCTTAGAAAGAATTTAGATATGTAGAAAATCTTGGGAGGAATTTGAAGTTTAGAAGGGCACACTTTTAATAGTTGAGTGAGTGATGGAGAATGTCCTTCTGTATGCATGTTTCTCTTATTGATTGATGAATAAAACACTTTTTGGCCAATAGAGGCAGAAAGATAGGTGGGACTAGGAGACAAGAAGAATTCTGGGAAAGGTAGGCAGAGAGGCACCTGGAGGAGAAGCCTTGCAGAGACTAGGAGGATAGGATGTGCCAGGTGTTCTCCGGTAAGATAAGGCCATGTAGAAATACATAAATTAGTAGTAATGGGTTAATAACCAAGACAGAGCTAGTCAATAAGAAGCCCTAGCCATCAACCAGTAGTTTATAATTAATATAGCATCTCTGTGGGTTTATTTGGGGCTCAATAGCTGCAGGACCTGGCAGGACAAGAAACTCCAGCAACAAGTGAGAAACTTATCTAGGTCAGGAAACAAAAGCAATGGCAGCCTGGGTACTGCTGGCTGACATAACTTTCTTGCTAGGATGGGTTGGTTATCAAAGGTGATGATTAATTTATTGTATCCATTTCTGCCCTCAGCTTCCTGATATGATTTAATAAAAAAAACAGTTAATTGTATGCACCCTGAGGTTTTAAAGTATAGATGCCTGATTATTTTTTGTATATAAAAGTTCAGATTTGTGACTTTTAAGATTTATTTAATAAAATTACCTTTTGAGATAAATAATTAAATAATTATAACTCCAAATGCAGCCTTCCAGTAAAAGAATTGGCGGAGAAAAATACTTTGTTGCTCTGTAACATGTTGCTTAGACATGAATGTACATGGGTCCTTGGAAATAATTTGTTCTTCTCCTGTAGTATGTAAAATATTTATCATATAAGAGAAATGGAAAACATGCTTTTTTACTTGTATACATTGTAATCATTTGCTTAAGAACTAGAATATAAGCACAATGCAATTTTTATATTGCTTGAAAGATTTTGCTGGGGTATATAAGCTATAAAGGAAAGATAATGGAATGCAGAAGAAAAACATCTGGAGAGTTGTAAAGGAAAACACCAAGAGATATGTAAAAGGAAATGTCAGGAAAGGGGTTAGGGAAGAAATAGAGGTGAGAACCCTTGACTTGTTGAAGGTGTATGTGTGCTTCCCTTTTCACCAGCTCCAGAATATTTTTATTCTCTCAAATAAAAAAGTGGATGTGTGAGTGACTAGTTCATCAACTCTTTGCCTCCCCTTCAGTTCCAGAGCTATTGAATGTTGACTTTACTGAAGCAAAACTTAAGTAAGGCCACAGTCAATATCATACTGGCATTTTCTCTAAAAAATGTATATGCCTTATACTGGCTTGTTTTTTTAGGACACGATCTAGTATGGTTGAGGAACAGGAAACATCAGTTGAGAACTATTCCTACCACATTGGCTTATGGGCAAGCCTGTGGTATATTTTCTTGACTGATGGTTGATGTGTGATTAACCATCTCACTGTGGGTAGTGCCACTCCTGGATTGGCAGTACTTGGTGTTATAAGACGGCAAGCTAAGCAAGCCATGAGAAGCAAGCCAGTAAGTAGCACAGTAAGCATTGTTAATATCATGGATTAATTTTATAAAAATTAATAACATGGCTTAGCCCCCCAGTGGGTCTGGTTCAGTTCCTGCCTTCAGATTCCTGCCTCGCTTGAGTTTCTAATTCAACTTCCCCCTAGTGGTGGAAATCTAAGGTGAAATAAACTCTTTTCCTCCAAAGGTTACTTTGGTCTTGTTGATTTATCACAACAATAGAGATCCCAACTCAGAAATGCCTTGTAAGTTTATTTTCCACCAACAAGTTCATGACTTACACTGAGTTATGATTCATTTGTAAAACAGTGGACCACAAGCAAGGCTGCACTGTTTTTCATAGCAGACATCAGAAATTCAAGGAATGTTAGTAACAGACTGCTATGTTCTTCAGATAAAGCTTCTTCATCATTCATTCTTTATCCACAGCATCTATACCAACCCCAAAATGTATGCTCCAGTAGAGAAAAGCCTATGGGAAGAAAAAAATCAGAAAACCAGTAGAAAAACACACGATGCACAACAGTTTGTCACTCTATCCCATGGATGTAGTAGCAATGACCAAAGCTGAACATTTATGCATCTGTACCCAGGTGTTCATATTTAGTTAGGTTTATAGTGTACACACATATATAATATTTACTAACAGGCATGCATTAATGGACAAAATATGAAAGTTATCAGTAGCCCACTGACAGTGATTATTTTATTGTGATATGTTCATTATGGTAAAATATAATGTCATAATATCATGGATTAATCTTATAAACATTAATAACTAATCTCATAATGTTACATTGAGAGAAGGAAGCAAGTCATGAAATATTATATTTATATACAATACAGATCAAGCAAATTCAACCCTTGCATTTGGATGGTCATTTGCACATTCCACAATGCTTTTTAATTCTAAATGTGTATGTAGATTACAAATTCAGTCTAATTTCAGAAAGTTGATCAAGCTTAAACTTTTATATGATTAACTCTTTTTGTGTATGTATTATCTTCAATGAATGGTCAAACTGCAACTCATTAACTGTAATAACCACATTCAACAACAGAGGACTTCTACTAAGCAGCGGTGTTCAAGGAGGCTTCTAAGGAGGCTGTAAACAAGCAAAGGAACAAGACAAAGGATGGTCCAGAAAAAGAACAATCCAGATAGAGCATCAGAAGCAGACACTGTAAGATGGAGATGGCATATTCAGAAAGGTGATGAATATTGCTAATCCAAAGAAGTTAAAGAAGGAATAAACTAGACTGAAAATGTGGGGCTGGGCTAGAATGAGGAAGGCTTCAATGACTGGTACAAGCTGATGGATACTTCACTTAGTGTAAAGAGACATTCTTCATCTCTTATTACTAATTTCAGTTTGATGTCTGCTTTCTCAGGAAATAGTATATGCTCTACCTGCATACTTTCTAGTCCCATGTTCTAGAGGTGATTTCTTATTTCCTCTTGCCCAGTGCTGTGCTGTCTTCACAGGGCAGTGTGTAGGCAATAATTAGATGTGTCTTATTTTTAACCAGTCTAATAGTCTGTGTCATTTGTTTATTTTGTTTTGTTTTTTGAGACAGAGTTTTTCTGTGTAGTCCTAGCTGTCCTAGAACTCACTCTGTATACCAAGCCTGTTTTGAATTCACAAAGTTCTGCCTGCCTCTGCCTCCTAAGTGCTGGGATTAAACACATGCACCACCATTTCACAGCTAGTCTGTGTCTTTTGATTAGAGCATTTAGGGTACTAATGTTCAGAGTTGTTGCTAGGAAGTATTAATTCTTATCATTGTGTCACTTTTGTAATGTTTGGCAATTTATTTTTCCCCTTTTTATTAAAAATATATTTTTTTCACAAACAAGGTATCCTAATTAGTTTCTCCTCCCTCTACTCCTCATCAACTCCTCTCCCAACAGGATCCACTCTTTTACCTTTCTGTCTCTTAGAAAAGAACAGGCTTCTGAGAGATAACAACAAAATAAAACATATGATAAATAAGAAACCATCTCATCAAAGTTGGACAAGGCAAACCAACAAAAAGAAAAGAGCCAAGAGAGGCACAAGAATCAAAGACCCATTCATTCACACACTCAGGATTCCCATAAAAATACTAAACTGAAAGTTATAGCATATACACAGAGCATATATACAGAGGACCTGGTGCTTGAGGACCTCTGCAGGCCCTGTGCTTGATGCTTCAGTCTGTGAGTATTTTGAGCTTTGCTTGGTTGAGTTAGATGGCCTTGTTCTCCTGGTGTCCTCCACCGCTCTGGCTCTCACACTCCTTCAGCCTCTTCTTCTGTTGGGTTCTTTGTGCTCTGAGGGTAGGTATTTGATGGAGGCATTCCTTTCAGGGTTGAGTGTTCCAAAGTCTCTCTCTCTCTCTCTCTCTCTCTCTCTCTCTCTCTCTCTCTCTCTCATGTTGAATGTGTAGTTGTGGATCTCTGTCTCTGTTCCTACATGTTGCAGATACCTGTTATTGCATTTGGTTTATAATGTCTATTAACACTAACATTTCTCTGGTTAGTTTTTGTCTGTGTAACCTGATGTGGGATGTCTTTTTGTACACTGTGAATATGTTGTATCAACTCATTGGTTGATTAAAAAAAAAAGCTGTTTTGGCCTATGGGAAGGCAGGACAAATTCATGTGGAAAATCCAAATAGAGATACAGGTGAAGAAGGGCAGAGTCTGATAGATGCCAGCAGCCACCCAAAAAGCAACATGCCAGAGGACTACCAGTAAGCCATGGGCCACATGGCAGTAGACAAATTAATAGAATGGGTTAATTTATGTGTTAAGAGCTAGCTAGTAATAAGTATAAGCCATTGGCCTAACATTATAATTAGTATTAAATTTCTCAGTAATTATTTAGAAATGGCTATGGGGCCAGGTGAGATGGGGATCCCAATATGGGGTTCTCAAATTTCCATAAGGCCTGAGAAATCTTTAAAAAGGGCTTCTAGTCACACATAAACAGGGCCAAAAACAGTTTCCTAGTTGTGTGTCTCATACAGGACACGGTACAGGGACAACAAGTAATGCATGCTTGAGCACAGCATGGCAGATACCTGCCATGGTACACAGAGGTGTCTCCAAGCTGCACAGCATGCTGCATGGTAGATTTAACTCTTGCTCATAAAAACAAAAAAGACTAAAAGATACACAGTAAAAAGAGGTCCAGATAGAAAAACCTCTAAACAGGTTCCAATGGGTTTTATAATGTGTATAGGCTTTAAAAACCAAAAGGAAGGAAGGAAGCCAAGAAGGAAAAAAGGAAGGAATTAAGGAGGGAAGGAAGGAAGGGAAAAAGAAAGAAAATGGTATAGACAGTTATAGAGAGAAATGATTTAAAAATAAAACAAAGTCTTTAAAGAGACAGTAAAAGTAAAATAAACCAAAAGAAGTCATGTAGAGATGGGAAATAAATAGGGAGTCTAGATTATATGTTTTATTATGGTGATTTTGAATTTTTTGATAACTGATGGTCAGAAACAGCTTCTGGAAGACATGGGATTGAAAGAAAGACTAATAAAATATACCCATTTAAATATTTTTAAAATGCCTTAATGTTAGAAACAAGTCAAAATTATATTTGTAAAATGGAACTTAAAGGATGCATTGCTTCAGAGAAGAGGTTTTTCTTTTGTTTTCAGAGGAAACAAGAGGCTATGGATTTGTTACACATTTAGAGAGACCAGGTTTGATGAAGGGAGACCTCCTGAACCTTGGCATATGATATCCATCAACAAAGATTATAACTGGTATTCCCAGGTCTTGGCTATTATCATAAATCTTTTCAGGGTTCGTCAAGATCACCAGCACCCAATAATCAGCAGGAAGTAGTCTAGAGAACTATTCCCAAATACCCAAAATATTGTTTGTTTATATTTGTTTTCATTTAAGGAGGATTGGTTATAAATGGTTAATGGTCATAGTCAATCTCTTTCTGAAGAAGAAAGGGGAATATGATATAAAAATTAAGGGGGAAGGGGTAGATTATTTAATCAACTTTAATCCAAAAACAGTTGTTAATCTCAAAATACATTGGTATGGATTTTGGTTTATCAATACAAATTTAAAGTCAATTTTGTTATACTGTGTATTTCTACTCTTGTTTAGGATATTACGTTTATGCAGCTTCCAAATGCAATGTATAGTTAAGACTACAAATTAATAGTCATCTCCAACAGTCAAACTTATACTCATATTGGTTAGGTTTTCTGGATATGCAGAAATATTTTTCAGATGGGTAGGAAATCTTCAAACACTTCAAAGCCTATAGAATATGACATTCATATATTTTAACTTAGACTTTTCTTGACAGTGAGACACATCTGCTCCTCGCAGCAGCAATTACTTCAAGAGGAGACTGGACATTGAAAAAGCTCCTTATGGAGTTTGCTTTTGATGTGGCAAGACTAGCCATTTGGGCAAGAAGCTGCTCTTGTCTGCACTGTTTGACTGTATGTTATATAAACTGGACATGCAGGACTCACAGGAAAATGACCACTGACGTTTGTCAAAACAAGGCAGGATGGTCTTTCAGCATTCCTGCTTCACAGAAGAAACTGCCAGACATTTCACGGATCACAGACGAAAGTGACTGACACACATTGCCAATTTAAACTGGATGGTTGTTCAAATTTCCTACTTCACTGAAATGTCTGCTAGATACTATGGGCCTGTAGCCTAAAGATGGATGCTCCAACATTTAGGGTGACTGTCCAGGCAGCCAGATGTCTCTGTCAATTCTAGAGTTTTGGAAGTTACTTACATACACTTCCTGTTTACTCAATAATAATATATCTTTCTGGGGTCTTTGATGGAATTGAAAACTAGATAGTTATAATTATAGTCTTCCTTGGTTATGATAAAAGACAAATTAAATATGAAACTTTAGATTCACATTTATAGGACAGATAACAGTATTTTTTTATTTTGTCAAATACAGATGGACTAAATATTATAACTGTAATTCTTTTTTAAGATTTTTATTTTTTAATTTATTTTCTACATTCTAATCCCAGTTTCCTCTTGCTCCTTCCTCCCCACTCCCTCCATTTCTCTCTCTCCCCCCACCTACTTTATGGAGAGGAGTAGACTACTAAGTCTACTAAGTCTGTCCCATCATCTAGTTGAGGCAGCACCAAGACACCTCTTCATCCCTTCACCTTTGTGTCTAGGTTGGACATGGTATCTCTCCATATAGAATGGGCTCCACTAAGTTAGTTTGTACATTATTGTTAGGTCTTGAACCCACTGAGAGTGGCCTCATATATTGTCCCAGTCACACCATTGTCACTTATATTAAGGGAGTCCAGTTTGGTCTTATGCAGGCTCCCCATTTGTCAGACCTAAGTCAGTGATCTCTCACTAGCTCAGGTCAACTGATACTATGGGTTTTCCCATCAGTCTTGACTCCTTTGTTCATATTTTCACTCCTCTCCCACTTTGATTGTACTACAGGAGCTTGGCCCAATGGTTAGTTGTGGATTTCTGTATCTGTTTCTATCTGTATCTGTTTCTGGAAGAGGGTTCAAACTTCTCTAGGGTTATGAATTGTAGGCTGGGTATCTTTTGCTTTATGTCTGGTTTCCACTTATGAGTGAGTAATACTATATTTGTCTTCTGGTTTGGGGTTACCTCACTTAGGATGTTTTTTCTCTAGTTCTTTCCATTTGCCTGTGAATTTTAGGATGTGGTTGTTTTTTACTGCTGAGTAGTACTCCATTGTATAAATATACCCCATTTTCTTTATCCATTCTTCAATTGAGAGGCACCTACGGTGTTTCCAAGATCTGGCTATTACAAATATTATTGCTATGAACACAGTTGAGCAAATATCCTTGTGGTGTGAATGTGCCTCCTTTGGATATATGCCCAACAGTGGTATTGCAGAGTATTGAGGTAGGTTGATTCCTAATTTCCGAGAAATCGCCATACTGATTTCCATAGTAGCTGTACAAGTTTACTCTCCCACCAGCAATGGAGGAATATTCCCCTTTCTCCACACCCTCTCCAGCATAAGCTGTTGTTGGTGTTTTTTTTTTTTTTATTTTAGCCATTCTGTTTGGTGTAAAGACGGAATCTCAATGTGGTTTTGATTCAAATTTCCCTGATGATTAAGGATGTTGAACATTTCCTTAAGTGTCTTTTTTTTGCCATTTGAGATTATAACTGTAAGTCTTGCTTGGTAACTGTTTTTGTTACATTTAACTTTACTATGTTAAAGTTAAAACCTTCCTTGTTGATTAGAAAGAAATGCAGAAATGATGTGGGATGTCTTTCTGAATAAGTTTTGCTCTCATTGGTTGATAAATAAAGCTGCTTTGGCCTATGGCAAGTCAGGATAGAGCCAGAGAAATACAAACAGAGATACAAAAGAAGAAGGCAGTTGTCTGAGAGATGCCAGCAGCTGCCCAAGAAGCAACATGCCAGAGCACCAATGGTAGCCGTGAGTCACGTGGCAATACACAGATTAATAGAAACGGCTTCATCTAAATGTAAGAGCTAGCTAGTAATAAGTCAGAGCCATCAGCCAAGCATTTATAATTAGTATTAAGTTTCTGAGTCATTATTTAGAAATGGCTGTGGGAGAAAAGCCTCTGGTTACCTGTCTATTCGTGAGAGGAGGGTATTGGAGTATCCCACTATCAGTGTGTGAGTGTCAATATGATTTAAATTGTACTAATATTTCTTTTACAAACTTATATGCCCTTGGGATTGGGGCATAGATGTTAAGAATTGAAATGTCATTTTGATGGATTTTTTCCTTTAATAAGTATGTAGTGTTATTCCATATTTCTTTAGAGTAGTTTTGGTTTAAAGTAGATTTTGTTAGATATTAAAATGGCTATACTAGCTTGCTTCTCAGGTCATTTTCTTAGAGTAACTTTCCAACCCTTTACCCTGACTTTGCTGGTCAAAGATTATTTCCTGTGTTTACATGGTTGTACTTAATCTTCTTAGGCTGGAGTTTTCCTTCTAGAACCTCCTGAATTTGTAGATAAATATTGTTTAAATTTTATTTTATTACAGTATATCTTCTTTTCTGTACCTATGGTGATTGAAAGTTTTGCTGAGTATAGTACTCTCAGGTGTACTGAGAATCTTTGGCACATCATTCCAGGTTCTCTGGCTTTTAGAGTCTCCTTTAAGATGTAATTCTAATAGGTCTGCTTTTATGTTAGTTGGTCTTTCCCTCTTTAATCTTTTAAAAATCTTTTTTTGTCCTGTAAGTTTACTGCTTTGATTATTGTGTGCTAAGGAAACTTTCTTTTCTGGTGTTATCCATTTGGTGTAATCCTGTATGTTTCTAGAAATCTCCTATTATCCTATTAGAAAAATATTTCTTTTATGATTTTGTCGAAAATATTTTATGGACCTTTGAGCTGAGTTTCTTCTCCCTCTCTTTCTATTATTATTTTGCTTACAGATATAATTTTTTATTTATTCTACACCCAGGCCACAGCTTTCCCTCTTTCCCTCCCTCCCAGTCCCTCCTCTCCATCCCTTCTGCTTCCAACCCCCAATCCACTCCTCCTTCATTTATGTTAAGTAAAGGGCTGATCTCCCTTGGATAGCAAGAAAACATGACATATCAAGTTTCAGTAAGACTAAGTACCTCCCCAATTATTAAGGCTGGACAAGGTGACCCAGTATGAGACATAGGGTTTCAAATATCAGCAAAAGAGTCAGCATGTGCTCCCACAGCTGGAAGACCAAGACCAAGACTTGGTCATAAGACCAAGTTACACAAATGTAGCATATATGCAGAATACCTAGGTCAGTCCGATGGAGGCTCCCTAGTTGTTGGTTCAGTTTCTGTGAGCCTCTATGAGCCCAGGTTAGTTTTCTTGTGGCATCCTTGAACCCTCTAGCTCCTACAGTCCTTTCTCCTCTTCTTCAAGATTCCCCAAGCTTTGCCTAATGTTTGGCTATGAATCTGCATCTGTTTCTATCAGTTGCTGGGTAAAGCCTCTCTGATGACTATTGGGCTAAGCACCAATCTATGAGTATAGCACAATATTGTTAAGTATCATTACACTGACTTTTTTCCCCAGTCATGTTTGGTTATATCCCAAGTCTCTAGGTTATCCAGCCTGTGGATCCTGGTGATCCAGGAAGTATCAGGGATGGGCTTCCTCTCCTGGCATTGGTTTTAGGCTAGACCAGTTAGCAGTTGGTCATTTCTTCAATCTCTAGGCTACCCCTATCCTAGCACATGCCATAGGCAGACAGACTGTAGATCTAAGGTTTTGTGACTGAGTTGATGTCCCAAACCCTTCACTTGACATCTTGCATGGTTACTAGAGATGGCCAGTTTATGCTGTGTATCTTCTGTCTCTAGGAGTCTTAGTTGGGGTCATCCTTGTAGATTCCTGGGAAACCTTGGAGCAGGTTTCTACTTGACCCCAAGATGCCCCCTTCAAGTAATCTCTTTCAGTACTCTCCCTCTCCTACCTCCGCAACCTGAACACTCATGTTCCCATCCTCTTCCACCCACAGTCCACTTATAAAATTTCTTCTATTTTCTCTTCCTAAGGAGACCCAAGTTCCCCTCTTAGGCCCTCCTGGGTGTGTGGATTGTAGCATGGTTATCCTTTATTTTACACCCAATATCTAATATCATATGAGTAATTATATGCCATGTCTGTCTTCCTGGGACTGGTTTTCCTCGCTCAAGATGACTTTTGTTTTCTAGTTCCATCCATTTTCTTGCAAATTTTAATTGTTTCATTGTTTCTTACAATTGAGTAATATTCCATTGTGTAAATGTACCACATTTTCTATAGCCATCCATCAGTTGAAGGACGGACATCTAGGATCTTTCCAGTTTCCATCTATTACATAAAAATAAAGCTCCTATGAACACAGCTGAACAAGTGTCCTTGTGATATGTTGGAGCATCCTTTGTGTATAATTCTGAATGGTATAGCTGGTCTTGTATTAGATTGATTCCCAATTTTTCTGAGAACCTGCTATATCAATTTCTATATAAGTTTGCATTCCAAACAGCATTGGAGAAATGTTCCTCTTGATCCATATCTTGTATTTTTTATCTTAGCCATTCTGACATGTATAAGGTGGAATTCCAGAGTTGTTTTGATTTGCATTTTATTGATGGCTGAGGATATTAGACATTTTAAAAAATGTTTCTCCTCCATTTGAAATTCTTTTATTGAGGATTCTCAATACCCCATTTTAAATTGGGTTATTTGGTTTTTTGATATCTGGTTTTTTCAGTTCTTTATGTATTTTGAAAATTATCCCTCTGTCAGATGGGATGTTGGTGAAAATCTTTTCCTATTTTGTAGGCTGCTGTTGTGTTCTATTGATGGTGTCCTTTGCCTTACAGGAGATCTTCAGTTTCATGAGATACCATTTATTAAGTTGTTTATCTTAGTATCTGTGTTATTGGTGTCCTGTTCAGCAAGTTGTCTTCTATGCCACTGTGTTCAGGGATATTTCCCTCTTTCTCTTCTCTCAGGTTCACTGTAGCTGGGTTCATTTTGATGTATTTTATGCACTTGAACTGGAGTTTTCTGCAGGGAGAGAAATAGAGTTCTATTTGCATTCTTCTACATTCCAACATGCAGTTACTCAAGGACCAATTATTGAAGATGCTTTCTTTTCTCTACTGTATAATTTTGTCTTCTTTGTCAATAGTCATGTTTCCATAGGTGTGTAGATATATGACTGGATCTTCAATTCCATTGATCAACCTTTCTGTTTTCATGCCAATACCATGTGGTTTTTATTACTATAGCTATGTAATAGAGTTTGAAATCAGGAATGGTGATACTTCTGGAAGTTCTTTCATTAAACAGATTTGTTTTAGCTATCCTGGGTTTTTGTTTGTGTGTTTGTTTTTTTCCATATGAAGGTGAGTATTGTTCTTTCAAGGTTTGTGAAGAAATGTGTTGGAATTTTAATTGGGATTGTACTGAATCTATAGATTGCTTTTCATAAGATGATTGCTTTTACTATGTTAATACTACTGATCCATGCTTTCCATTTTATATCTTCTCTAATGTCTTGCTTCAAAGGCTTGAAGTTTTGTCTTACACATATCTTACTTAACTTGGCTGTGTTACTACAAGATACTTTGTATTATTCAAGGCTATTTTACTAGGTGTTGTTTACCTGATTTCTTTTCAGCCCATTTATCTTTTGTATATAGGAGGGCTGTTGATGTTTTTCTTTTAGTTAATCTTGTATCCAGCCACTTTGCTAAAAGTGTTTTCAGCTGTAGGAGTTCCCTGATAAAATTTTTGGGGTCAATGTATACTATGATATCATCTGTAAATAGTGATACTTTTACTTCTTCCTTTTTGATTTGTACCCCCTTGATTTCCTTTAGTTGTCTTATTGTTCTATCCAGAACTTCAACGACTTTATTGAGTAGATATGGAGGGAGTGGACAGCCTTGTCTTGTTTCTGATTTTAGTAAAATTGCTTTGATTTTCTTTCCATTTAATTTGATGGTGGCAGTCATCTTGCTGTATATTACTTTTATTATGTTTAGGCAACTCCCTTGTATCCCTGATCTTTCCAAGATTTTATCATGAAAGGGTGTTGTGTTTTGTCAAAGGCTTTTTCAGCATGTAGTGTGTTTTTTCTTTCTTTCAGTTTGTTTATATATTGGATTACATTGGCAAATTTTCAAATGTTGAACCATTCCTGCATCTCTGGGATGAAACCTCCTTGATCATGATGGTTGATATTTTTTGGTGTGTTCTTAGATTTGTTTTGAGAGTATTTTATTGAGTATTTTTGCATCAATGTTCATGAAGAAAAATGGTCTGTAATTCTCTGTCTTTGTTGAGTCTTTGTGCGGTTTTGGTATCAGGTTGACTGTAGTCTCATAAAATTTGGCAATGTTCCTTCTGTTTCTATTTTTTCTTTTTTTATTATATAACTTAAATTTTGCTTTTCCAATCCAAGTTCTCTCTCCTTCTCATCTTCCCATTTGCCCCACCATCTCCCCATCCCACCCTTCATCCACTCCTCAGGGAAGGTGAGGCTTACCATGGAGTAACATCAAAGTCTGTCACATCATTTGGGGCAGAACCAAGGCCCTACCTCCTGTATCTAGGATGAAAGCATATCCCTCCATATGGAATGGGCTCCAAAAAGCCAGTTCATGTACTAGAGACAAGTACTTGTTCCACTGCCAGAGGCACCATAGACTGCCCAAAGCCCCCAACTGACACCCACGTTCAGGGGACCTAGTTTGATCATATTCAAGTTCCCAATCTGTCGATCTTGAATCAGTGAGAACCCACTTGCTCACATTAGCTGTTTCTGTGAGTTTCCCCAACATAGTCTTGACCCCTTTGCTCAAAAATCCTCCCTCTTTATAGCTAGATTACAGGAGTTCAGCTCAGTGCTTAGCTGTGCGTATCTTCTTATGCTTCCACCAGCTACTTGATGAATGCTCTATGATGGTATTTAAGATAGTCATCAATCCCATTATAGGGGAGGGGCATTTGGCTAAAATCAAAACCACCAATGACAGCTTTTGCTGGAAAGGATATGGAAAAAGGGGAACACTCCTCCCTTGCTGGTTGGAATGCAAACTTGTACATCCACTTTGGAAATCACTATGGCAATTTCTCAAAAAATTTGGAATCAATCTACCTCAAGAACACTCTTGACAATTCCACTCTTAGACATATACCCAAAGAGTACACCACACTCATGTCACAAGAACATCTGTTCAACTATGTTGACAACAGCATTATTTATAATAGGCAGTACCTGGAAGCAACATAGACACCCCTCAACTGAAAATGGATAAAGAAAATGTGGTTCATTTACACTGTGAGTACTACTCATCAGTCAAAAACAAAAACAATGACATCTTGAAATTTGTAGGCAAATGGATGGAACTAAAAGAAACCATCTTGAGTGAGGTAACCAAGACACAGAAAAACAAACATAGTGGATATTAGACATGGATATAGGATAATCAGCCTACATTCCACAACCACAAAGAAGCTAGGAAACAAGGAGGATCCTAAGAGAGACATACATGGGCCCACCGAGAAGGGGAAAGGAACAAGATCTTCTGAGTAAATTGGGAGTATTGGGAGAGAGGGGAAGGAAGTTAGGAGATAGAGGGAGGGAGAAGGGGAGGAGTAGGAGAACTTTAGGGATCAGAAAGTGTTACAGTCAGGTTTTTCCTCCCCGTTGGCCTCCCGGTCCTGCTGCCATAGTCCCACAGCCACATGAGCCCCAAATAACACTCAGAGACTCTATATTTGATACAATCCTGTTGGCCAGTTACCATTATTGTTTATGGGCTAGCTCTGTCTTAATTATTAACCCATTTCTACTTATCTAAGTATTTCCACGTGGTCATCTTATATGGGAGCCGCGGCCGTCGCCTTCTTTCCTCCCTGTCTCCATCTTGACTCCTCCTTCCCACTTCCTCTTTCCTCCTTATCTCTTAGCCCCACCTATCTTGCTATCTCATTGTCCCAACGGTGCTTTATTAATTAACCAGTATGAGAAATATATTTACAGAATAACATCTCCCATCAAGAAAGGTTGATTTGGAGGAAGGACAGAGGAGAACAAGGAAAGAGATATCTTGATAGAGGAATCTTTTATGGGCTTAACTAGAAACCTGGAACTAGGGAAATTCCCAGGAATACACAAGGATGACCCCCCAACTAAGAATCTAAGCAATAGTGAAGAGACTACCTTAAATGCCCTTCCCCTATAATGAGAGTGATGAGTACCTTAAATGCCATCACAGAGCCTTCATCCAATAGCTAATGGAAGCAGAAGCAGAGATTCACAGCTGAGCACTGAGCTGCACTCCTAGAGTCTAGTTGTAGAGAGGGAATAGTAATGAACAAAGGTGTCAAGAAAATGCTGGGAAAATCCACAGAAACAGTTGACCTGAGCAAGTGGGACCTCACAGATACATGACAGCTGGGGAATCTGCAGAAGACTGAACTAGGCCTCCTGAATGTGGTGTCTGTTGGGGGGGTACAGTTTATGGGGAACATAAAACAGAGACACTGTCTCTGTCAGTGGAACAAGTATTTAGCTCTAGTGCATGAATGGACTTCATAGGAGCCCATTCCCTATGAAGGGATATTCTTTCAGCCTAGAAACAGGTAAGGCCCTATATCCTGCCTCAAATGATGTGACAGACTTTGATGATCCCTCCATGAGAGGTGTCACCATCCCTGAGGAGTGGATTGGGATGGTATGAGGGATGGGAGGAATGGGAGGAAGGGATGGAGAGGGAACTGGGATTGGTATGTAAAATAAGATTTTTTTAAATTTAAATATAAATAGAAGCTGGTAGTGTGGAAGTTTCTAAATGAACCAAAATAACTTTTCATGACTTATGTCTATGTTACTTATGACTATGTCACTATGTATGTTTTAAGATTCTAAGTCAGGCTATCACAGAGCAGCCTACATGCCCAGGCTGATTGATGCACTATTCACAAATCTGAGAACTGGAAGAAGCCTAGACTTCCAATCAACAAATCAACACACACATAGTAGAAATTCTTATAGCCAGTAAGAAAACTAAATCATGGTATCAGTCAGGAAATGGATAAAACTGGATAAAACTTATTATAGTAAGCAAAGTAAGTCAGATTAGAAAGACAAATGCCATGTATTTGTCTGTATTATGTTTATGTACTTACATATGTATACCTACACAATTCTCTCTCTCTCTCTCTCTCTCTCTCTCTCTCTCTCTCTCTCTGTGTGTGTGTGTGTGTGTATGTGTGTGTGTGTGTGTGTGTTTGAGTGTGTAAAGGTGAGAATTCAATGATATCACTAAGCCCAAAACAAATGATAAATGGTGTGTATTTGGGAAATATACAGAAAAATACAAAGAACCACAGGAACATTTCCCTGTCCTTTTTACTGTATCCACTGACCCACCAGAAAAGACCCCACAAGCAAAATCATGCCTTATTCCTTATGCTTCCCTCTTTCATTTTCCATCCATCTGGAAGCCACCCAAAGGGGTGTGGCCACTGTTACAGGTTCACAGACCAGACACCTATAGGTGTGTGTGTGTGTGTGTGTGTGTGTGTGTGTGTGTGTGTGTGAAATTAGAACATGTATTGGTTCCATATGAAAATGAAAATTGCCCTTTTGAGGTCAGTGAAGAATTATATTGAAATTTCAGTGGGGACTGCACTGACTCTGTAGATTGGTTTTCGTAGGGTGGCCATTTTAACTATATTAATACTACTAATCTATGAGAGTGGGGAACATTTTCATTTTCTTATGTCTGTTTTGATTTTTTTCTTCAACATCTTAAAGTGTTTATTTCACAAATCTTTTACTTGCTTGATTTGTTCATACCCTCTTTCAGGTCCTTGAACTTATTCACGAGAAGGGTTAGGCATTAATCTCATGAAAATCTACTACTAAAATATACAGATGAAATATAATACATAAAATAGTGATATCATTGATCATTTGAATAAATTATGAGTCTAAAAATTGTATAAAATTACAGAGACTCTACATAGCCAAGAAATCTAATGTAAAGAAAAATTATGAACCTGGAGGTTTCACACTACATGACTTTAAAATAGAAAACTATAGAATACCCAAATTGTTATGATGATAGCTTATAGGCACAAAAATAAAATGGATGAGAGAGTCCAGAACTAAAACAACCAAATGATGCTCCACAGAAATATGAAGAATGCAAAATTAGGAAAGAACAGATTTTCCCTATTGAGAAATCAGGGCATCAATGTGCAAAAGAATGAAAGGAGATTCCAATCTCTAACATATACAAAATCCTTCTCTGTATATACAGAATACTCAAAAAGAAGACCTCAAGCTACCAAACTTGCATAACAAATCACAAGGGGAGTACCATAGAACACCATGGAATGTTTTCTGTTAAGAAGTTTATGTAATAATTTAAACATAAATTCCCAAAAGTGAAACTCAATTAATAGTATTACTTAAAACTAAAATAACTGGCACAGCAAGGTAAAAACAGCATACAAATAAAATCAAAGAATACATATTATATTTTCAAACCAGATATGTGACAATGAATTAAAACCTAGAATGTATAAAGACATTAACTAAATAGCACAGACTAAACAGTTTAGTTTAAAAAATGAGCAAATGATGTAAGTAGCTATTTTTCAAAAGAACATATGCAAATGGCCAAAGGATACATGAAAAATACTAAAAAGTGTTAGCAACAAAGGAAATGCAAATCAAAGCCACAATTATTCCAACAATAATGGTCAAGGTCATAAAAACAGAAATTATAAAATGCTAAATGAAGATGTTGAGAAAAAAGAGCTCTGAAATACCTTCAAGAATGCAAGTTATTAAAGCTGACTTGGAAAACAGTATGAGAGTTCCAAAAAAGAAACTTAAATTGAAATACCAGATAATATGACATGCTGGATATATATTCCAATTAAATCAAGATATCAATGACATAGTTGTCCTACTGTGATAATTGCAACAATGTTTAACTGGCAAGATAACAGAATAAAATTAATGCTTATATAAGGTGAATGCATATAGACTATGTGGAATAGGAGGGTGGAGTCAACAATCCAGCCACCTTTGGAGAAATGCCTGGAGACCATCTGAGCACAATAGAGTGGCCTACCCACGTGGGACCACCCATAATTTCCACCTGCCTGGTCTCTGACCCCCACCACCGGTCTTCTACTGGAGTTCAGGGATTCACCCAGAGACCCACCTATCTCTGCGGGACCACCCTGAGTTCCTGGGGACTGGATCCTTTACCCTCATCACAGGAACTCTGCTAAAGAGGCCCTCCTCTTGGAGAGTGCCAGCTAGACCCACTTATCAGTGTGGAAACATCCAGAGTACCAGTCCAGCCTATGTCTCCCAACACCAGACCTTGGCTAAAAGCCTTGGCTAGAACTAGACCCGACTATCCCTGAGGAAACATCCTGTGGGCTAGCCTCTGCCAAAGAGACCTTAGCTCTCCTCTGTTGGGGCCTGATCATGGACCCCCATCGCCGGGCCCCTGCCTATGAAGAGACCACCTAGAGAGCTTGGACCACCCAGAACTACAGACGTAAAACCTCTGACCCACCTAAATCCATAGAGAGAGGCAGAAACCCCACCAACACCTACTGGAAGAAGCTATGGGAAGATGGCAATACAAGAAAACACCTAACATCAGAAAGACAAGCATAACACCACCAGAATCTAGGGACTCTTCACCAACTAGACCAGAACACAAGAAAATGAATCAGAAGAGAATGACCTAAAAATTATCGTCATAAAAATGATAGAGGCCCTCAAAGAAGATGTGAGAAAATCCCTTAAAGAAATGGAACATAAAACAAGCAAAAAATGGGAAGAAATGAATAAATTTTATAAAGAAAGTATAGAAAGCCAAGAAAAAAAAAAACAAACAGGTGAAGGAAATGGTTCAAGACTTGAAAACGAAAATGGAGACAATAAAGAAAACACAAACCGAAGGACTGTTGGAAATAGAAAAACTGGGCAAATGATCAGGAACTGCTTATGCAAGCATAACCAACAGAATTCAAGAGATGGAAGAGAGAATCTCAGGCGCTGAAGACAAACTAGAAGAAATAGATTCATCGACCAAAGAAAATTGTAAATCCAACAAATCCTTAACACAAAACAACCAGGAAATGTGGGACACAGTGAAAAGACCAAACCTAAGAATAATAGGCATAGAGGAAGGTGAGAAAGCCCTCAAAGGGGCCAAAAACATATTCAACAAAATCATTGAGGAAAACTTTCCCAATCTGAAGGACATGCCCATGAAAGTACAAGAAGCATACCGAACACCAAATAGACTGGACCAAAGAAAAAAGACTCCTCAAAATATAATAATCAAAACACCTAACATACAGAATAAAGAAAGAATATTAAGAGCAGCAAAGGAAAAAGGACAGGTAACTTATGAAGGCAGACCTATCAAAATTACGCCTGACTTCCCCATGGAAACCCTCAAGGCCAAAAGGTCCTTGATAGATGTTCTACAAGTACTAAGAGTCTATGGATGCCAGCCCAGGCTACTATACTCAGCAAAACTCTCAATCACTATAGATGGAGAAAGCAAGATATATAATGACAAAGACAGATTTTCACAATATATTTCTACAAATCCAGCCCTACAGAAAGCTTTGGAAGGAAAACTCCAACCCAAGGAAGTTAACTACACTCACAAAGACATAAGCAACAGATAATTCCACTTCACCAGAAACCAAGGGTAAAGAAGGGCAAATAAATTCACAATACCACTGCCAAAAGCAGTTTGAACAAACAAACATTAACAATCAATGGTCCTTACTCTCCCTCAACATTAATGGTCTAAACTCGCCTATAAAAAGACACAGGCTAAGAGAATGGATATGAAGACAGAACTCATCCTTCTGCTGCATACAAGAAACACACCTAAGCTACAAAGATAGACATTACCTCAAGGTAAAGGGCTAGGAAAAGATCTTCCAAACAAACAGACCCAAGAAGCAAGCAGATATAGCTATCCTAATATCTAACAAGTTAGACTTCAAACCAAAATTAATCAAAAGAGATGAAGATGGTCATTTCATATTCATCGCAGGAGAAATCCACCAACAAAAAGTCTCGATTCTGAACATCTATGCCCCAAATAAAGATGCACCCACATTCGTAAAAAGAAATGCTACAAAAACTCAAAGCTCACAGAAAACCTCACACACTTATAGTGGGAGACCATATAAGTCTTCAGCACACCACTCTCACCACTAGACAGGACCACCAATCAGAAACTCAACAGAGAAACAAAAGAACTAACAGAAGTTATGTCTCAACTGGGTTTAACAGACATCTATAGAACCTTCCATCCAAACACAAAACAATATACCTTCTTCTCTGCTCCACATGGAACCTTCTCTAAAATCGACCACATACTAGGTGGCAGAACAAACCTCAACAGATACAAAAGACTTGGAATAGTCCCCTGTGTCTTATCAGACCACCATGCTTTAAAATTGGAATTCAACAACACAGATAGCAGAAACCCTACAAACTCATGGAAACTGAACAATGTGCAATTGCACCACACCTGGGTCAAAGAAGAAATAAAGAAAGAAATTAGGGACTTCCTAAAATTCAATGAGAATGAGGACACTACATATCTGAACTTATGGAACACCTTAAAAGCAGTGTTACGAGGGAAGTTCATTGCACTGAGTGCCCATATGAAGAAAACAGAGGATAGTCACATTAGAGAATTAAGAGCACAACTGAAATCCTTTGAACAAAAAGAAGCAAACACACCCCAGAGGAGTAGACACCAGGAAATAATCAATTTGAGGGATGAAATCAATAAAGTAGAAACCAGGAAAACAATACAAAATATCAATGCAAAAAAGAGATGGTTTTTCGAGAAAATCAACAAGATAGACAAACTTTTATCCAAACTAGCGAAAAAGCAGTGAGAGATAATGCAAATTAACAAAATCTGAAATGAAAAGGGGGACATAACAATGGATACAGAGGAAATCCAGACAACTTTCAGGTAATACTTTGAAAACCTGTACTCTACAAAATTTGAAATTTCAAAGGAAATGGACAAATTTCTGGACAACTATCACTTACCAAAATTAAACCAAGAACAGACAAACAACTTAAATAGACCTATAACCTCCAATGAAATCGAAACAGTCATTGAATGCCTTCCAACCAAAATATGCCCAGGGCCAGATAGCTTCAGAGCAGAATTCTACCAGAAATTCAAGCAAGAGTTAATTCCAATAGTCCTCAAATTTTTCCACACAATAGAGAGAGAAGGCACATTACCAAACTCTTTCTATGAGGCCACAATCACGTTGGTACCCAAGCCTCACAAAGATACAACTAAGAAAGATAACTACAGACCAATATCCCTGATGAACATCGATGCAAAAATACTCAATAAAATACTGGCAAACCGAATCTAAGAATACATCAGACAAGTCATCCACCATAACCAAGTAGGCTTCATCCCTGGATTGCAAGGATTGTTTAACATATGAAAATCTATCAATGTGATCCACCATTTAAACAAACTGTAAAATAAAAACCTTATGATCATCTCCCTAGATGCTGAAAAAGCCTTCAACAAAAGTCAACACCCTTTCATGATAATGGTCTCGGAGAGGTCAGGGATAACAGGAACATACCTAAACATAATAAAAGCAATATATAGTAAACAAACAGCCAACATCAAACTGAAGGGAGAGAAGCTTAAGGAAATTCCTCTTAAATCAGGAACAAGACAAGGCTGTCCTCTCTCTCCATATCTCTTCAGTATTGTACTTGAAGTTATAGCTAAAGCCATCAACAAAAGGAGATGAAGGGGATCCAAATTGGAAAGGAAGAAGTCAAACTGTCTCTATTTGCAGATGATATGATAGTTTACATAAGCAACCCAATAAACTCTACCAGGGAACTCCTACAGCTGATCAACACCTTCAGCAAACTAGCAGGATACAAGATAAACTCAAAAAAAAATCAGTAACCCTAACTTATTCAGATGACAAAGAGGCTGAGAAAGAAATCAGAGAAAGATCATCCTTTACAATAGCCACAAACAACATAAAATATCTCGGGGTAATGCTTACCAAACATGTGAAAGACCTATACAAGAACTTTGTGTCTTTAAAGAAAGAAATTAAAGAAGATACCAGAAAATTGAAAAATCTCCCATGCTCTTGGATTGGAAAGATAAATATAGTAAAAATGGCAATCTTGCCAAAAGCAACCTACAGATTCAATGCAATACCCATTAAAATCCCAGCATAATTTTTCACTAACCTTGAAAGGATAATAATCAACTTTTTATGGAAAAACAAATGACCCAGAACAGCCAAAGCAACACTGTACAATAAAAAACTTCAGGAGGCATCACCATCCCTGACTTTAAGCTCTACTGCAGAGCAATAGTTCTGAAAACGGCCTGGTATTGTCATAAAAATAGACAGGAAGACCAATGGAATCAAACCAAAAATCACGATATTAATCCCCACACCTATGAACACCTGATTTTCGACAAAACAGCTAAAAAATACAATGGGGAAAGGAAAGCATCTTCAACAAATGGTGCTGGCACAATTGGATGATGGTGTGTAGAAGACTGCAGATAGACCCATGTCTATCACCACGCACAAAACTCAAGTTCAAATGGATCAAGGACCTTAACATAAATCCAGCCACACTGAACCTCTTAGAAGAGAAAGTAGGAGGTACCCTTGAACAAATTGGTGTAGGAGACTGCTTCCTGAACATAAATCCAGTAGCACAGACTCTGAGATCAACAATTAATAAGTGGGACTTCCTTAAACTTAGAAGCTTCTGTAAGGCAAAGGACACAGTTGACAAACCAAATGGCAGCCCACAGACTGGGAAAAATTTTTTACCAATCCTACATCTGACAAAGGGCTGACCTCCAAAATATACAAAGAACTCATGAAACTAGTCAACAAAACACCAAATAGCCCTATTAAAAAATGGGGTACAGAATTGAAGAAAGAATTCTCAATAGAGGAAGTCAAAGAGGCTGAAATACACTTAGGAAAATGTTCAACATCCTTAGCTATCAGGGAAATGCAAATGAAAACAACTTTGAGATACCATCTTACTCCTGCCAGAATGGATACAATTAGAAACACCAATGACAACTTATGCTGGAGAGGATGTGGAGAAAGGGGAACACAACACTCCTTCACTGATGGTGGGAGTGCAAACTCATACAGCAATTTTGGAGATCAGTATGGCGGTTCATTAGGAAAATGGGAATTAGCTTACCACAGTACCCAGCAATTCCACTCTTAGGTATATACCCAAATGACCCACATCCATGCAACAAACACATGTGCTCAACTATATTCATAGCAGCATTATTTGTAATAGCAAGAACCTGGAAGCAACCTAGATTCCCCTCAACTGAAAAATGGATAAGGAAGATGTGGCACATCTACACAATGGAATACTACTCTGCACAAAAAAAAAAAAATAATAGAATCTTGAAATTCGCATGCAAGTGGATGGAACTTGAAGAAACCATCCTGAATGAGGTAACCCAGTAACAAAAAGAGACACAGGGTATGTACACGCTCATATATAGATTTTAGACATAGAACAAAGGATCACCAGCCTATAATACACACCACCAGACAAACTGGGATACAAGGTGTATTATAAGAGATTCATATATGAATCCCTCACAAAAGGGGGAAGGGACAAATCCCCCAGAGCACATGGGAAATGGGGGGGCAGTGAATGGAGAGAGAATTAGGAGAAAGAGAAGGGGAGGAGACAAAAAAACATGTGACTAGATAGATTGGGTCAGGGTAATAGAGAGAAGGGGGCCATAAAAGAGGGAGCCATTTTTGGTTAGAAGAGAAATATGAACCTAAAGAAAGGTCTAGAGAACTACAAGACTGATATCAACTAACAATTTGAGCAACCATGTAAAGGCCACCATAAAAGCCTTTCCCTGATAGGGATATCATCAACTAAAGTATCCACCATCATGGAGTCCTCATCTAGTACCTGTTGGAAACAGAAGCAAACACCCATAACCAAACACTGAGTCAAACTAGAATCCAGATGCAGAGAAAAGGGACAAGAAAAGGTTGCAGAAACTCACAAAGATAGCTAACCTGAACAAGGACAAGCTTGGGCCCCCCAGACTGATGGCTAGGAACCCAGCATGGGGCTGACTCAGACCCCCTGAATATGGGTCTCAGCTAGAAGGACTGAGCAGTCTGGGGAACCTCAGACAGTAGAAACAGGATCTATTCCTGGTGCACAAAATGACCTTGCGGACACATCCCCAATGGAGTGATACCCCCCCCCCCCTTAACCTAGAGACAGTAGAGAAGTTCTAGTCCCTACTTCAAATGACTTGACAGATTTATATGACTCAACCTGGATAGCATAGGCCTACAAGTCAAATGCGGGTGGGGGTATTGGAGGGGAGGGTGGCCAGGGTGCATGTTACAAGGAAAAGAGGGAAAGAGGAAGGGAGGGAGAAAGGATTGGAGAAAGAAAGGGAGAGGAAACTGGGATCCACATGTAAAAATTTTAAATTATGTTATTAATTAAAAAAAGGGAAAATATAACAGATTTTAAAAAAGATATTCAATGACAAATCAAGATTTTCACAATACGTATCTACAATTCCAGCCCTATAAAAGTTCTGGAGGGAAAACTCCAACCAAAGGAAGTTAACTACACTCCCAAGGACATAGGCAGTAGATATTCCACTGCACCAGAACACAAAAGATTAAACAGGGCAACTATAATCCCTATATCACCACCAACTACAAATCTAAAACAAAAAAGAATTAACAACCAATGGTCCTTATTTCCCTCAACATTAATGGTCTTATTGCTTATGAAAAGACAGACATTACCTCAGGGTAAATGGTTGGGGAAAGATCTATCAACAAAATGGACCCAAGAAGCAAGCAGGTGTAGCTATCCTAATATCCAGCAAGTAATACCTCAAACAAAAATCAATCAAGAGTGATGAAAAAGGTCATATCATATTCATCCCAAAAGAAATCCACCAGTACAAAGTCTCAATTCTGAACATCTATGCCCCAAATTCAAAGGCAACCACATTGTAAAATAAACACTACTAAAACTAAAACTCACACTCATACTAGCAGACTTCAACACCCCACTCTTACCACTATACAGGACCACCAGGCAGAACCTTGACAAAAAATAGACCTAACAGAATTTATGTCCCAGTTGGGTTTAACAAACATTAATAAAAATTCCCTCTGAACAGAAATGCATATACCTATTTCTCAGCTCCACCTGGAACCTTCTTTAAAACTGTCCACATACTAGGCAACATAACAAACCTCAAGAGATACAAAAATAATGGAATACTCCCCTGTATCTTATCAGACCACCTTGCTTAAAATTTGGAATTCAAAAACAACTCAATTTGCAGAAATCCTACAATGTCATGGAATCTGAACCTTGTGCAATTGCACAATACCAAAGTCAAGGAAGAAATAAAGAAAACAATTAAAAACTTCTTAGAATTCAAAGAATATGAAGACACAACATACCTGAACTTATGGGACACTTTGAAAGCAATGCTACGAGGGAAGTTCATTGCACTAAGTGAACATATGAAGAAAATGGAGGATAATCACATTAAAGAATTATACAACAAAAAGAAGCAACCTCACCCACAGGAGTACATGCAAGAAAAAAAATTAATTTGAGGGCTGAAATCAATAAAGTAGAAACAAGGAAAACGATACAAAAAATTAATGCAACATATAATCGAATTTTCAAAAAAATCAACAAGGTAAAAAAAAAACCCACTATCCATATTAACCAAAAGGCAGAGAAGATGCAAACTTAAAAATTCAGAAACAAAAAGGGAGACATAACAACAGACACTGAGGAAATCCAATTTTGAGGTCATACTTTGTAAATATCTCTGAATATCCAGATATCCTAATTCACATAACAATAAGTTTTGATCATTATAGAAATGAATCACTTTTCTTTTTTCATTTTTTTTTATTTTTCTTATGATACAAATTGATCCCAGTACCCTCTCCCTCCCTCCCAACCTCTGTCCTTCCTTTCTTCCACCACCCTTCCTTCCCATGCCCACCAATGACCCTCCCATCCCATCAACCACATACTCCACAGGGAGGGTGTTGCCCACCAGGATGTATCATCAAAATCTATCAAGTCATTTAGAGTAGGGACTAGGCCATCCCCCCTGGCTCTAGGTTAAGGGAGTATCCCTCCATGGGGAATGTGCTCCCAAAGTCCTTTCCTACACCAGGCATACATCCTGGTTCTACTGACAGAGGTCCCTTGGACTGCCCAGGCCTTCTAACTGAGACCCATGTTCAGAAGGTCTGAGCTGGTCCAATGCTGGTTTCCCAGCTATCAGTCTTGTGGTTCATTAGCATCCCCTTGTTCAGGTCAGCTGTCTCCATGGTTTCTGTCACCTAGTCTTGTCCCCATTTTCTAATCACTCCTGCCTTCTGCATCTGGATTCCAGTTCGGCCTAGTATTTAGATATGGGGGTCTGCTTCTGTTTCCATCAGCTACTAGATGAGGGTTCTATAAAGGTAGATAGGTTAATCATCAATCCCATTTTCAGAGAATGGCATTTAAGATAGTATTTCCACTGGTGCTCAGATTGTTAATTGGGGTCATCCTTGTAGTTCTCTGGACGGTTCTCTGGAGGAAGATTTTGCTTAAAACCTATAATTGTTCCTCTTTTAAGGCAACTATTTCTCTCTTTTATTTTTTTTCTCATGTATTCCTCACTCAATCTAACTAGGCCCACATGATTTCCTCTCCTCCCATTCTCTTTCTCCTTGATCCCTCTCCACTTACTCCTTTCTCCTTCCCCGTGCGACTTTATATGACTCTCTCAGCTTCCTCCTTGTATTTTATTTTCTCTGGCTATGTGAATCATAGGATGGTGATCTTTTTCTCTCTGTCTAAATTCTATATGTGAGTGACTACATACCATGTTCCCCTTTTTGTGACTGGGTTACCTCATTAAGAATGGTTTCTTCAATTTCCAGTTATGTGCCTGTGAATTTCTTTCATTCTTTCTTTCTTTTTTTTTTGGATTTTTTTTTGAACATTCATTTATTTTATGCTGGACATAAGTATACATGCCCTTTTTTAAATGAAAACAAACATTTATAAACAATATTTTGGGAATTTTGGCATTGTTCTTTCCAAACTGTTTCCTGTTGGTAAGGGGCGCTGTCATGGGGGAATCCTAAGAAAGTGCAGAAATCCTGGCTGGAGTGGTCTGCAAGGCTGCATTTTCTGATTTACATTGCTACAGGGGTCTTGCTCAATTAAACCACATTAGTCTGGAAGGAATGCACAGCTTTTCACTTTCTATGGAAACAAAATTAGAAATCCTTTTCCCCAGGAACTTGTCCTTGGGCTTAAATATAATTAATCCAGCAGCATTTTCCTTCTTTTTTTATTAATAATATAATTTAAAAATGTAACATGTGGATCCAAGTTTCCTCTCTCTTCCTCCTTCCAACCCTGCCTTCCTTCCTACCTCCCTCCCTCCCTCCATACCTCTCTCCCTCTCTCCCTCCCTCTTTCCCTCTTTCCCCTGTGACATGCACCCTGGCCACCCTCCCCTCCCATACCCCCACCCCCATTCCACTTGTAGGCCTATGTTATCCAGGTTGAGTCATATAAATCTGTCAAGTCATTTGAAGTAGGGACTAGAACTTCTCTCCTGTCTCTAGGTTAAGGGGGGGGTATCACTCCATTGGGGATGTGTCCGCAAGGTCATTTTGTGCACCAGGAATAAATCCTGTTTCTACTGTCTGAGGTTCCCCAGACTGCTCAGTCCTTCTAGCTGAGACCCATATTCAGGGGGTCTGAGTCAGTCCCATGCTGGGTTCCTAGCCATCAGTCTGGGGGGCCCAAGCTTGTCCTTGTTCAGGTCAGCTGTCTTTGTGAGTTTCTGTAACCTGCTCTTGTCCCTTTTCTCTGCATCTGGATTCTATTTTGACTCAGTGTTTGGTTATGGGTACTAGATGAGGACTCCATGATGGTGGATACTTTAGTTGATGATCTCCCTATCAGGGAAAGGCTTTTATGGTGGCCTTTACATGGTTGCTCAAATTGTTAGTTGATATCAGTCTTGTAGTTCTCTAGACCTTTCTTTAGGTTCATATTTCTCTTCTAACCAAAAATGGCTCCCTCTTTTATGGCCCCATTTTCTCTCTTTCACCTTGACTCAATGTATCTAGTCACACGTGTTTTTGTCTCCTCCCCTTCTCTTTCTCCTAATTCTCTCTCCATTCACTACCCCCCCATCTCCATTGTTTCTTCAAGTTCCATCATGTGCCTTTGAATTTCAAGATCACATTGGGTTTTTTTTTTGTTTGTTTGTTTTGTGTTTTTCTGCTGAGTAGTATTCCATTTTGTAATAGTGCCACATCTTTATCTATTCTTCATGTGAGGGGCATCTACGATGCTTCCAGGTTCTTGTTATTACTGTGTTGCTATGAATATAGTTGAACAGATGTCCTTGTTGCATGAATGTGGATCATTTAGATATATGTCTAAGAGTGAAATTGCCAGGTCCTGTGGTAGACTGATATTGATATTTTTTTGAGGAACCGTCATACTGATCTCCAAAATGGCTATAAAAGTTTGTGCTTCCACTAGAAGCAGGGGATTGCTCCCCTTTTTCCACATCCTCTTCAGCATAAGGTGTTTCTCATTTTAGCAATTCTGACAGAGGAAAGATGGAATCTCAGAGTTGCATATTATTGACACCTTAGGATGTTGAGCACTTTCTTCAGTGTCTTTCAGCCTTTTTGAATTCCTTTATTGAGAATTCTCTCTTCTGTTCTGTTCCCCATTTTTTAATAGGGTTATTAGGTGTTTTGGTACCGAGTTTCTTGAATTCTTTGTATATGTTGGAGATCAGACCTCTGTCAGAAATGGGGTTGGTGAAGATCATTTTCTTGTTGCAAGGGAAATCAAAGGGATGCAAATTGGAAAGGAAGAAGTTAAAGTTTCACTATTAACAGTTGATGTGATAGTTTACATAAACTACTCAAAAAACTCTACCAAGGAACTCCTACAGCAAACTAATAGGATACAATATGAAATCAAAAAATAATAGCCCTACTAATTACATTTCCTTGTCTATAGGATGCCATTTGTTCTTGTCAACTTTGTCCTTTGCCTTACAGAAGCATCTCAGTTTAATGAGGTCTCGTTTATTAATTATCGATCTCAGTGCCTGTGTTAATGGAGTTAAGTTCAGGAATCAGTGTCCTGTACCAATTTGTTCAAGGGTGCCTCCCATTTTCTCTTCCAAGAGATTCAATGTGGCTGGATGTATGATGAGGTCTTTGATCTATTTGGACTTGAGTTTTGGCCATAGCAATAGACATGGGTCTATCTGCAGTCTTCTACATACCATCAACCAGTTGTGTCAACACCATTTATTGAACATGCTTTCAACCTTTCATTTTACACTTTTAGCTGTTTTGTCAAAAATCAGGAGTTCTTGGTGTGTGGGTTAATATCAGGATTTTTCATTTGATTCCATTGGTCTACCTGTCTATTTTTGTGCCTATATCAAGCTGTTTTCAGGACTATGGCTCTATAGTAGAGCTTCAAGTCTGGGATGGTGATGCCTCCTGAGGTCCTGTTATTATACAGGGTTGTTTTGGCTATCCTGGGTCTTTTGATTTTCCATATAAAGTTGCATGCTTTCATTTCTACTGCAGAGAGAAATTATGCTGGGATTTTGATGGTGATTGCATTGAATCTGTAGATTGCTTTTGTCAAGATTGCCATGTATCCTAAGTTTATCCTACCTGTCCAAGATCATGGGAGATATTTCCATTTTCTGGTATCTTCTTCATTTTCTTTATTTAAACATACAAAGTTCTTGCCATATAGGTCTTTCCCTTCTGTGGTAAATATTACCCCAAGATATTTTATGTTGTTTGTGGCTATTGGTAGAGGGTGATGTTTCTCTGATTTCTTTTTAGTCAGTTTGTCCTATGTAATTAGTAGGGCTATTATTTTTTGAGTTCATATTGTATCTTATTAGTTTGCTGTAGGAGTTCCTTGGTAGAGTTTTTTGAGTAGTTTATGTAAACTATCACATCAACTGTTAATAGTGAAACTTTAACTTCTTCCTTTCCAATTGCATCCCTTTGATTTCCCTTTGATGTATTACTGCATTAGCTAGAACTTCAAGGACAATGAAGTTCAAGACATGTGGAGAGACAGAGCAGCCTTGACTTGTTCCTGATTTTAGTGTAATCACTTTAATCTCCATTCAGTTTGATGTTGGCTGTTGGTTTACTGTATATTGCTTTTATTAAGTTTAGCTATGTTCCTTTTCTCAATCATCTCTCCAATACCTATAAAATAAAATGGTGTTGAATCTTGTCAAATGCTTTTTCATCATCCAGTGAGATGATTATATGGTTTTCCTTTTTCAGTTTCTTTATACGGGGGAATAATTTGATAGATTGTCTTATGTTGATCCATTTATGCAACCCATAGTAAAATCACTTTAGTCATGGTGGCTGATTTCCCAGATGTGTTCTTGAATTTCATTTGCCAGTATTTGGTTGAGTATTTTTATTTTTATATCCACGTTAATTAGATATATTGGTCTGTAGTTTTTTTTTTTCTTAGTTGTGTCTTGTGTGACTTGGGAACCAAGTTAATTGTGGCCTAGTAAAAAGAGTTTGGAAATCAACCTTCTTTTTCTATTGTGTGTAACAATTTGAGGAATGTTAATATTAGCTCTGAATATTAGGTAGAATACAGCACTAAAGATCTATTGCCCAGACCTTCTTTTAAGTTGGGAGTCTTTTGATGATTGTTTCTATTTCATTAGCAATACAGATCTATTTATGTTGCTTATCTGTTCCTGATTTAATTTTGTTAAGTGATAGTTATCCAGAAATTTGTCCATTTGAAAATCCTTTGAATTTTCAAATTTTGTGGAATACTGGTTTTCAAAGTATGACCAGAATATTGGCTGCATTCCTGACTGTCCATTTTATGTACAACTTCTTGTTTTATTTTGTTAATTTGCATGTTCTCTCTCTGCTCTTTGGTTAGTTTGGATAAAGTTTTGTCTATCTTGCTGATGGTCTCGAAAAACAACTCTTTGTTACATAGAATTTTTTAATTGTCTCCTGGTTTCTACTTCATTGATTTAAGTCTTCACATTGATTATTTCCTTGTCCCTACTCCTCTGGGGTGAGTATGTTGTTTTATGTTCTTAGGCTTTCAGTTGTGCTGTTAAATCTCTAATATGACTATCCTCTGTTTTCTTCATATGGGGACTTAACACAGTGAAATTTCCTCTTAGATCTGCTTTCAAACTCTCCCCTAAGTTCTGGTATGTTGGGTCATCATTCTTGTTGAATTCTAGAAAGTCTTTAATGTATATATTCCATTCTTCTTTGATGTAAGACTGATGCAATTGCACATTGTTCAGTTTCCATGGGTTTTTAGGGTTTATTGGATTTTTATTGTTGAATTCCAACTTTAAAGCATGGTGGTCTGATAAGCCACAGGGGAGTATTCCAATTTTTTTGTTGACATTTGTTATGTTGCCTAGTAAGTCATCGATTTTAGAGGAGGCTCCATGTGGGGCTGAAAGAGAGTATATTCTTTTGTGTTTGAATGAAATGTTCTATAGATGTCTGTTAAATCATTTGGACATAACATCTGTTAGTTCTTTTATGTCTTTGTTACTTTTCTCTCTGATGGTCCTTACTAGTGGTGATAGTGGGTTGTAGATCTCTCCCACTTTGAGTATGTGAAGTTTTATGTGAGCTTTGAGTTTTTGCAGGCTTCTTTTACTAATATGGGCACCTTGGTATTTGGGGCAAAGATGTTCATATTGAGACATTGTGCTGATCAATTTCTCTTGTGAATATGAAATGACTGTCTTCATTTCTTTTGATTGATTTTGCTTCAAAGTCTAATTTGTTAGATATTAGGATAGCTATACCTGCTTGCTTCTTGGGTTCATTTGATTGGAAGTTTATTCCCCAACAGTTAGCCTGAGTTAATATATGTCTTTGAAGCTTAGATAGGGTTCTTGTAAGCAGCAGAAGGATAGATTCAGTCTTCATATCTACTCTGTTAGCCTGTTTTTTATAGGCAAGTTAAGACCATTAATTTTGAAAAAAAAGAACCATTGATTTTTATTTCTTGTTTGTTTTAGATTTTTTATTGGAAATGGCATTGTGAATATATTTGCCCTGCTTTTTCCTTTGGGTCTTGTCACGTGGGAATAACTATTGCCTATGTATTTGTGAATGTTGTTAATTTTCTTGGGTTGGAGTTTTCCTTCCAGAATGTTCTGTAGAGCTGTATTTGTAGATATATATTTGGAAAATCTGACTTTGTCATTGAATATCTTGTGTTCTCCGTCTGCAATGATTAAGAATTTTGCTTGCTATAGAAGTCTAGGCTGGCATCCATAGACTCTTAATACTTGTAAAACCTCTATCTAGGACCTTCTGGCTTTGAGAATTTCCATGGAGAAACCAGGTGTAATTTTGATAAGTCTGCCTTTATATGTTACCTGGCCTTTTTCCTTCGCTGCTCTTATTCTTTTTTTTTTTTATTCTTCATGTTTGTGTTTTGATTATGATGTGTATTGGGCTCTATTATATTTGGTTCAATACATTTGGTGTTCAGTATAATTCTTGTCCTATCCTAGACATGTGCTTCTTTATATTGGGTATATTTTCTTCAATGATTTTGTTGAATATGTTTTGCATTTTTGAACTGGGTTTGTCGACTTTCTCTATGCCTTTTATTCTTAGGTTTGGCCTTTTCAAAGTGTCCCACATTTCATGTATTTTCATGCTAAGGATTTATTGGATTCAAGATGTTCTTTGGTCAATGAATCTATTAACTGTAATTTATCTTCAGCATCTTAGATTCTCTCTTCCTTCTCATATATTCTGTTGGTTATGCTTGCATTTGTAGTTCTTTATAGTTTCCCAGTTTTTCTATTTCCATCATTCCCTCATTTGTGTTTTCTTACTGGCTCTATTTAAGTTTTTAAGTCTTGAAATATTTGAGTTGTTTCCTTCATCTGTTTGTTTTTTTTCTTGACTTTCTGTATTTTCTTTAAGAGATTTGTTCATTTCTTCTTGTTTGTTTCTATGTTTTTTTCTTCTCATTAAGGGATTTTCTCATATCTTCTTTGAGAGCCTCTATCATTTTTTGAAGTTATTTTTTAAGTCATTCTCTTCTGATTCCTCTGCTTTGGTGTGTTTTGGTCCTGTTATTATAGAGTTCCTAGATTGTTGTGGTGTCAAGATTGTCTTTCTCTTGTTGGGTGTTTTCTTATATTGCTGTCTTCCTATTGCTTCTTCCAGTGGGTGCAGGTGGAGTCTTTCATTCTCTACCAAACTCTCCCAGTGGGCATAGTGGGGTCAGGAATTCAATTTCTGTCACTCTGGGTATATATAGTCCATCCTCTCTAGTATGTCTGTCCTCCAGCAAAAGCCCTGCAAAGGGATAAGATCAGGCAGGCTAAGACACCGTGTGGTACCATATAAAGGGGCAGGCCCAGTGTGCTCAGAGCAGATCCAGGAACTTCCTCTGAGGTGGAAACATTGTTGGACCTGCACTCTGGCCCAGTACTCAATCAGAGTAGTGGGTCAGTGGGCCCAAAATTACACAAGGTAGGGGGAGGGCAGTTTCTGGGTGGGGTGGTTTGTGGATCAGAGTACTAGGACTCTACTATATAGAGAAACGATATATAGTACAGTGAAATTAGGGCTAACCCAGCAAGTTCCAGAGAAAGCTTTAAGTGGGATTCAGCCTAAACTGGTTCTAGACTCACCACCAGCAGAGGCCCAGGGATGGGTGTATAAATCTGGCAGGCAGGGACTCAGGGGGGTCCCACTTGGATAGCCAGGTCCATTTTTCTCAGAGCAGATGGAAGTTCTCCAGAGATTTAGAGATTGTTGTACCCGCATTCTGGCCCAGTGCTCCACCAGATTAGTGGAGCATAAGGCCAAGTGGGATACACAATAGGGGCAGGGCAGGTTGTGTTTGGGGTGTTATAGATTAGAGTACTAGGACTGTACTATCTAGGGAAAGGATATAGGAAGAGGGACATATGGGACTAACTCAGTGAGTGCCTAGGGAAGTGGGGAGGGGCTGGCCAGAACTGGTCCCAGACTTACCTCAGCAGAGGCTTGGTGATAAGGGTAAAAAAAAAAAAACCCAGCTATACATTTCTCTTCTAAATGTGTTATATAAACACAATACTTAAACAAGACAAAAATACGCATATCACAAAAATGACATTAAATTTGTATCAATAAATGAAAATGCATTCCAAAAATGTATTCATATCTGTGCCATAATTCCCTTATTGCCTTTAAAAAGATTGGTTGTGGTCATTAACTAACTCTATCCAACCCCATTTAATGTAAACAAATATTTATAGACAATATTGGGGAATTTCAGCATCATTCATTCCAAACTGCTTTTTCCTGGTAGAGGGTACTGTCATGGTGATTCTAAAATGTAGAAACCCTGGCTATAGTTGTCTGCCAGGCTGCCTTGACCAAGAAATTTTGAATGTTGGCTAACCTGGGACATTGCTTAAGGATGTCTTTCTTTATTAACCATGTTAGTCTGGAAGAAATCCACAGCTTTTTCGTTTCTGTAGAAAGAAAATTAAAAATCTTTTTTCCCAGTAATCTGTCCTTGGTCTTAAATTTTAAAGTCAAAGCATTTTTAAATATATAAATTGGATTAATCCAGCAGCATTTGTTTTAACAGTTTTGCTATTTCCTCAGCAGTCAAACAATTTAAAGACAATAAAATAGTATACACTATCAAGAATATTTTGGTGGTTTCCATCTTTACATGGCTTCTTTATTATTCTATTTTTTTCTATTTCTATTTTTTATTTATTGAGACAGGGTTTCTTTATGTAACTATTGCATGTCCTGGGATTAATTCTATTCATCATGTTCACTTTAAAATCATAGAGATCCACTTGCCTCTGACTCCCAAGTGCTGAATCTAAAAGCATGTGCCACCAAAAAACCAGCTACTCTAATTCTACTTTTAACAGCTTTATTCTGTTTCTTTTTCTCTCCCAGGCCTAGGTATATTTTAAAACACATTGTAACCCTTTGGAGGTTTTTCTTAATCAGAATCTGTCTTTACTGTAAATCTTTTTTTTTTTTTTTTTTTGCCATTGGTCTTGTATCTGCTAAACAAAATTGTTGAAATTAAAACCACAGATGTATTAGCTGCAGTGTATTAAAGATAACAGGGAGGGGTTTTGGAGGTCAGGCTGGGATTCTGCCTGAACTGTTAGACTCACCACCAGCAGAGGCCCAGTGATGAGTGTCAAAGATCAGGCAGGCTGGGAAACAGGGTGGTCCTATATGGATAGGCAGGGCCTGTGTGATCAGAGCAGATCCAGGAAGTTACTCCAAAGTGGAGGCATTGTTGGACCTGCATTCTAGCCCTGTACTCAATCACAGTAGTGGGTCACCCGACCCAAAATTCCACGAGGTAGGGGGAGGGCAGGTTCTGGGTGGGGTAGTTTGTGGATCAGAGTTCTAGGACTGTACTATCTAGGGAAAGGATATATTGGGGAGTGAGATTCTGGCTAACCCAGCAAGTTCCAGGGAAAGGTGTAAGAGGGATTCTGCCTGAAGTGGTCCTGGACTCACCACCAGCAGAGGCCCAGTGATGGGTGTCAAAGATTGGGCAGACTGGGACTCAGGGTGGTCCTACTTGGATCGGCAGGTATACTGTGCTCAGAGCAGATATTGTAAGTTTTCCAGAGATGTAGAGATTGTTGCACCTGCACTCTGGCCCAGAGCACAACCAGATTAGGGGAGCATAGGGCCAAGTGGGACACACGGTACGGGGAGAGCAGGTTTTGGTTGGGGTGTTTATATATCAGAGTACTAGGACTGTACTATCTAGCAAAAGGATATAAGGAGAGAGACAATTGGAACTAACCCAATCAGCTTCTAGGGAAGTGGGGGGTGTGGACAGAATGGGTCTCAGTCTCACCTCCAGCAGAAGCATGGGAAATGAAAAGAAAAAAAAAACAGCTTTACATTTCTTTCGAAATGTGTTATATAAACACAGTACATAAGACAAAAGTATACATATCACAAAAATGACTTTGTATCAACAGATGAAAATGCATTTGAAAAATGTATTCATTCATATCTATGCCATAATCCTTGATCTTAAATTTTAAAGTCAAAGCATTTTTAAATGTATACATTGGATTAATCCAGCAGCATTTGTTTTAACAATTATTGCTATTTCCTCAGCAGTCAAACAATTTAAAGACAGTGAAGTAGTATACACTATCAAGAATATACTGGTGGTTTCCATCTTTACATGCCTTCTTTATTATTCTATTTATTCTATTTCTTTTTATTTTATTTACCGAGACAGGGTTTTTTTTCTGTAACTATTGCATGTCCTGGAATAACTCTATTCACCGTGTTCCCTTTGAAATCATAGAGATCCACTTGCCTCTGACTGCGGAATGCTGAATCTAAAAGCATGTGCCAACAAAAACCAGCTACTCTCTTTCTACTATTAACCACTTTATTCTGTTTCTTTTTCTCTCCCAAGCCCAGTTATAATTTAAAACACATTGTAGATTTTCTTAATCAGAATCTGTCTTTACTGTAAATCTTTTTGTTTTTTTTGTCATGGGTCTTTTATCTGCTAAAAAACATTGTTAAAAATAAAACCACAGATATATTAGCTGCAGTCTATCAAAGATAACAGCGAAAAGTTTTGGGGTTCGTTTGGGATATTTACTGCCAGATCTCAGAGCTGCGTTCACTGCCTTGCTCTACTCTATCATCCAGCAGCAGTCAGCTGGATTAGAGATGAGGTCACTGTCATATCCGTTCTTGTAAACACCATTAAGTTGTTAGCAGAGTTCTTTAAAGGCCTTCTGGTTTTTTGCCACTATGCTGAGTCAAGAAACATCTCTCAAAGGAGCATGCAAATCTCTGATTGTCACTAGCAAAACAGAACCCAACCGAGATAAATGCTACTACAAAGAAGCCTTGCTTATCAATGTACTTTTGTTTACAAAACACTTTTTTTAAGGTTTTGTTAGATTTAAGTGGAAGTTCATAGTAGCCACATTGCAGATGCCAGTTTGTTATGACCAGTTTTCTCACCCTTTTGGTCCACTGACACGCCAGCTACAAATAACACATGGTGATGCCGTATTAGATACAGAGATGTTAGCCTGTTACAAGCATTTCTTATTGGCTAACTCTGTCTTAAATACTAACCTATTTCTATTAATCTAAGTATTTCCACGTGGTCTATGTTACTGGAGAGAGGTTCTGGACCTCTGATCTCTCAAGACATACATGTTGAATCTGCTTCTACCTATCCCTTTCTTGTCTCCTAGTCATAGCCAAAACAACCCAGTACAATACAAGAACTTCTACAGACATCACCATCCCTGACTTCAAGCTCTAGTAAAGAGCTATAATCCTGAAAACAGCTTGCTATTGTAAGAAAATACAGAAGTAGCCCAGTGGAATAGAAATATTATCCCTGATATTAACCCACACACTTATGAACACCTGATTTTTGACAAAGCAGCTAAAATTATACAATGAAATAATGAAAGCATTTTCAAAAATGGTACTGGCACAACAATAAGGATGGTACAAGACTGTAGATAAACCCAAATCTGTTGCCATACACAAAACTTAAGTCCAAATGGATCAAAGACCTCAACACAAATACACCCACACTGATCCTCTTAGAAGACAAAGTCGGAGATACCCTTGAACAAATTGGCACAGGAGTCCTCTTCCTTAACATAACACAATAGCACAGGCACTTAGATCAACAATTAATAAATGGGACCTCCTGAAACTCAGAGGCTTCTGTAAAGCAAAGGAGACAATCAACAAGATTAACCAACAACCCACAGAATGGGAAAAGATATTCACCAACCCCACATCTGATAGGGGACTGATCTCCGAAATACAGGAAGAATTCAAGAAGCTAGTCATGACAACAACAAATCATCTAATTTAAAAGTTGAGTACAAAACTAAACAGAAGATTTTCAATAGAGGAACTGGCTGAAAGACGCTTAAGAAAGAGCTTAACATCCTTATCTATCAGGGAAATGCAAATCAAAACAGCTCTGAAATACCATCTTACTCTGGCCAGCTTGGCTAAAATAAAAACCAACAATGACAGTTTGTGCTGGAGAAGATGAACAAAAAGGGGCACAGTTCTCTAAGAATGGTGGAAGTGCAAATTTGTATAGCCATTTTGAAATCAGTATGGTAGTTTCTCCAGAAAATGGGAACCAGTCTACCATAAGATCCAACGATTCCACACTTAGGCATATACCCAAAAGATGCACATTCACATTCAACTGTATTCATAGCAGCATTGTTTGTAATAGCCAGATCCTGAAAGCAACCTAGATGATGCTCAGCCAAAGAATAGATAGAAAAAAAAGTGGTATATTTACACATTGGAGCACTACACAGTGGAACAATATATATTAAAAAAAAAACAAAAAAAACTAACTCATTTTTATTTATTAATATATTGATACAATATTAATATATTGATAACTCATAGCTTATCTCCATTTTTTTCTTTCTCTCTGACAATGACCAATAACAATTTGTAAACAACACCCTAAACCATGACAAATATCCATAACCTACTGAATGACCAATACCCACCAACCCTATCATGTGGAAATTAGAGCTTTGCATTCCTTGGAATGCTTCCTGTTGTCTTGGGGTGCCGGAATTTTTGGGAAATCCTGTCAAATATAGGACGATGATCAAGTCCTAGCTAGAATACAGCAGCAATGAAGTTATTCTGAAGGCAAAATTGAGGAAACGGCAACAGAGGCACTCAGAGAGTCTGGATGAACAAGGCCACTTTCATCATTGTTCTAGTCTCCTTGATCTGAAAATTCAGACATTTTCAAAGGTAATGTACATATATCTACATTAATACAAGTATGGACTGTACGTTGTACCCATGCCAGCCACAGGTAAATTTCTGTTTTACATATCAGTATGTAAAATATACTTACCTCTCTGGTAGTTTTATAGGTTTATTTCTTTATGTCTGTAGCCTGAATTTTCAGTGTGTCCCCCAATCAAACTTGATTCTCTTTAAACTTGAATGAAACTATAGCCTTTCATTTTTTGTAGAAACAAAAGCTTAACCTCTTCCCCGATTGTGAAGTTAAGACACTTTTAAAAAAAGATGGGTTGGTTTAATTTAGCAATTCCCATAATCAAATGGTCTCTAACAGCTAATGTTTGTTCATCATTAATTTAAATATTTGAAGAAAACACTATAATATATAGGATCCAGTCTCCCTGTGTATTTGCCATCTCTATGTGGTTTATTCTTTTTTTATTATTACTTTACTATTTGTATAAATGACTTACGCCATTATGTGGAAACAATTTATTTATTTTTATTACTGTCTATATGCTCTTTTTTTCTTCTTAAGCCTATGTGCAATGTTAAACATGCTGTAACCTATTTAGAGGGTTTTTTTTCCAACCTGACTTTCTTTGCTGCATATTTGTAACCTTTTCTGTCTGCATGAGAAAAATCCTAAACTACCATACCGCTTAGTTCATGGCATGCTGCATTCCAAGCATGCACCCTGAGCCTGGGAGACATATGTTACTATGGTCTCTGCATAAGAGACTGAGAGAGTAGGTAGCTAGTTTTGGCTCTGTTTTGTGTTAGGAATCCTTTTATTTAGTGCTTTCTTGGGCCTTAAGTGAAAATATGTGCCTGTACATTGGGAACTATAGTTTGTAAGTGTTTCTTTGTCCTCCCAGCCACATCCCAAAGAAACAACACAAAGATTGATTAATTGTGAAAACACAGATGGTAGCTCTAATTACTTAAATGAACCCATTTTTTATTTATGTACATGCTGCCACAGACTAATGGCTTTTACCTCTTTTCTTGCCTGTCCTCTCTCTGTCCAGCAGGTGACTCTACCTTCTACTTTCCACATTTCTCTCTGCCCCAAAAATCCTGCCTAGCTATTGGCTGTCAAACCATACAGATTGACACTTCTTCATGGTGTATAATAAGATTATTCCATTACACAGAATCATCCTAAGAGCCATAGGACCCGTTTGCTTGCTGGCTAGATGCCCTCTTCTATATTTCACCTGAAGCTGTACCCATTAGTATATAACAATTTTGTCACCTAAATGAGAACTAAGCAGTGACATCAGGTAACAAGACAACCCATATGGTCAGAGGTCCCATCCATAGTGAAGAGCTTGGGCAATTAACTGCTGCTCTAAGGGGGAGAAAGACTTCCCCAGGGGTAGAACCCTGATGAGATATCAAATCCCAAGTGCTGACACTAAACACATATAAATTTGAGCAACACTAATTCAACTTACAAATCGCAATCACTCTCTTGATCCCCCTCTCTCTCTCAATCTCTCTCTCTCTCTCTCCCTCACATACACACACACATGCACACACACACATGCACACAACACACATACACACACACTCAAACACACACACACTCACACACACACTCACACACACACACACAGGCATGTGACAATATTTAAAAAATGTTAATAATTTGTGAGTGTGGTATGTCCAATAAATCCTTAACACAAATATCAAGGAATGATGGTACACTGTGAAACAGCCAAACTTAAGAATAATAGGTATAGAAGAAGGTGAAAAAGTCAAGCTCAAAGTCACTATAAACCCATAAAAAAATCTTAGAAGAAAAATTTACTAACCTAATGTAGGGTTTGCCTATGAAAGTACAAGAGGCTAATAGGACACCAAAAGACTAAATCAAAAAAAAAAAAAGACAAAAAAAGTCCCCTTGAAACATGATAATCAAAACACTAAACATTCTAGAAATGAAATCGGCAAACTCACCCAGGAATAATAGTAGAAGACATGAAATAATTAAATTGAGGGCTTAAATAACAACAGTAGAAACAAAGAAAACAAAACAAAGAATCAATGAGACAAAAACTTGGACCTTTGACAAAATCCGAAAAAAGACAAACATCTATCAAAAAGAACCAAAAAGCAGACAGACAACATGCAAAACAACAAAATCAAAAATGAAACCCAGGTGTAACTACAGACAATGAGGAAATCCAGAGATTCATCAGTTCATACTTTGGAAACCTTTTATACAGAAAATTGAAGAAATTAAAGGAAATGAACTTTATTCTGGAAACAATATTAATTACCAAAATCAAACCAACAACAGATAAGTGTGGCAGATTTTCAGGAAATGAGAATCACTCTTCCTCAAATTCCAGCAACTCCAATCTTAGGCATGTAACCAAAGGATGCACATGCTTAACACAAGGATATCTGTTCATCTTCATTCTTAGCAGCATAATTGGTAATTGCCAAGACCTGGAAGAAACTTTGACACCTTTCAATTAAAGTGTGGGAAAAGAAAATTTGGTACATTTATACAATGGAATACTACTCAGCAGGAATATAAATAAAATCTTGAAATTCCTAGGAAAATGCATGGAACTAGAAGAAACCATTATCAGGGAGTTAATCCAGACAAAAAATGAAAAATACAGTATGTACTCACTCATAAGTGGATATTAGAAATAGAGAAAAAGATTACCAGCCTACAATACAAAATCCCAGAGGTGATGACAAACAGGGAAAACCCTAAGAGAGACTAACAATGGCCTGTGGAAAAAAAGGGGAAAGGAGCAAGATCACCTGAGTATATTAGGAGCATAAGAAGAGGGAGGAGGAATGTAAAGGAAAGAGGAGGGGAGAAAGGGAGAGGGAGAAGAACATGAGAGACCAAGGAAGTTGAATTGGGAGAAGAACAGAGAAGGAGATCAAGAAAAGAGATGCCTTAATAAGGGAAATCTCCAGGGATTCACAAAGATGACCACAAAGGAATCTAAGCAATAGTTGAGAGGCTACCTTAAAGGACATTCAAATAGAATAAGAGAGATTACTATCTTGAATGCCTTCCTACAGGCTTCATCCAGGAGCTGATGGAAACAGAAGCAGGGATTCACAGCTAAACACTGAGATGAACACCTATGTCAAGTTATAGATAGGGAGGAGCGGAGAGCAAGGGGTCAAACCCTGCTGGGGAAATCTACTGAAATAGCTAACCTAGGCAAGTGGGAGTTCATGTACCCCAGTCTGACAGCTGAAGAACCAGCATAAGACATAAATATAGATGCCAGTTGGGAGGGGCGGTGCAGTCTATGGAGAATCTGGCAGTGGAAACAGTATTTAGCCCTACTACATGAATGTGAATTAGGGGCCCTTTCCCTATAGGGTTGCACTCTAGACCAAAAGTAGAGGGCCTAGCACCTGCACCAATGATGTAATAGGCTTTGATGATCACGTTGGTAGGCCTCCCCATCCCAGGAAATTGTAAAGAGAAGGGATGGGGGTAGTGGGATGAATGGGAGGATTGAAATGAGTGGGAACAGGGATTGATATACAAAATAAGATTGTTTCAAATTTAAATTTAAAAAAATAAAATATGATTATATGTAGCCTGTTTCTTTGAATACCAATGAGGATGGTCCAACTGTATGACTTCAGTTCTCCAAGATCGTATCAGTGAAGTGGACTGTGGACACTTCCATGCTTGGAATATCCAGCCAAGAAATCTGAAAAAGAAGCACATTCATTTACTAAGTCTCTTCTGTAATACACTCTTATCTCAGGCATGAGTTCAGTGTTGTCAGTGATTACAAGAAGATAAGGATAACTTTCTGCACTGTCCAAATGCAATGAGATTTATTTGGTCAGTGATTCAGTAACATCCACCCACTGGGAGACTTTCACAAAGAGACTCCTCTAAGGAGACACTCCTAAGGTTCCTTAGGTCCAGTTGGAAACTTGAATGGTTGTCTATATTTGGATGGTGGAGCAGCCACCATTGCATTATCCTCATAATGCAGAGTGGATTCTCTGAGATACTCAAGAGTTCAGATGATAACTAGCTAGTCTTCCAGGAAAAGGGGAGGTGACAAGTGCACTCCTCCTTCAATGTCAGTAATGCACTGTGTGCATGTTCTCAGTCCATGATGCAGGATGTGGCCAGACACCCACAAGAGAAGGCTGATTTTAACCAATGATGATGCTAGCAGAAAGATTTATTGCCCACCGTGGACCTGTGGCCTTTCAGAAAACAGGAGATTGATTTTTGTGCAATTCAGGAACTGGTAAAGTGGGGTCAATGTTATTTTGTTTGTGTAGAACTGTCTGAATGAAGCTGTGATTACAAGGATTGGTTATTCATGGCTTCCCTGCTCCTGTGCTGTTAATTGGATCGAGCATTAAGGAGGAGAAATATTTTCCCACTGACATGTCTGTATCTGGGCACTGTGCTTCCTGCACCCCTCCTCATTCCACACTTGCCTAGATGACACAGGATGCACATGTGCTGAAAATGAAGATGTCACAGAACAAGTCCAACATGACTTGGCGATCTGAAGAGGGAAAGTGTTGCCAATTAGAGTTCTGCAGTTGACTTCTGAACACACAATTGATCCAGGATGTTACCACAAAAATTATCATGTATAGGTCAAAGCAATTTAAACTGTCCAAAAGACAAGCTATTGAGCATCTCAGAGACTCATTTTTCTCCAGAGAGGTGAACAGTACTGTGAAAGTTTGAGGTATTGTGTGTAAATCTATAGGCACAAGTAGCTGGTATTGACTACACTTGTTTCTGTTTCCCCCATCAGGCAGACTGTGAGGAAGGAGGGTGTTAATTGTGAGAGTCTGAAAATGAGCTGACTTCTCTCAGGTAACAGTCTAAATAAAGACTACATTTTGCTCCTCCCAGTGACCAATGATAGTAACAGTTCAAAGTATAAACTTCTGCACTCTTTGACATCATGTCTACATTTTGAGATTCATATTCTTACAGAACATCACAAGGGCTTGGAAACCCTGGTCCACTTGTGATGACTCTTGTGAGATTCCATGATCTGCCACAGTAGACAAATATCCCATTCACAGGCACTGGTGTCATTTAGTCCATCTGGACTGAGACCTGCTTTAGTGATCACTCATTGAAAATCACCAGCCCTTTCATGAAGATCAAGCAGCTCATTGTTGATGGGTCCTTCACATTGCCAGCAAGTGTGAACATTCATGCTCCTGGCTTGGGAACACAACATAGACTAAGTCACTAGGGAGTGACATTGAGAAAGTCATTTCTCATTGTCATTAATATGCTTGTTTGAGAATGTCTTCAGCTATTTGAGACTACCTTTTATCTTGACAATGGTTTTAAAATCAGAGAGGAGATATGTGCAACCTTCACCAACTTAGCTCAATAATCCCTGAAGCCATGCCTATAAAACTGTACTATCTCTCATTTCTCTCTATCATTCCCCCTCTCTGTGTGTCTATGTCTCTTCTTCTGCCTCTCCTTTTTTTGTTCCCCACCTTCTTCTCTCTCTCTTACTCTCTCTATGACTCTCTGTAAACAAACTTCCATGATAAAAGCTAAATGACCACTTTCCCTTGGGGTTGTGGAAACATTCCTGCCAGCCTCATGCTTCCTGCAAATGACCAAGAATCAAATTTGGACCAGACACCACAATGTTCTATTATACCGCTGAATGATACATACAGATTACAGAACGCCTTCAGCAATGTGGTACCCACAGATGAGAGTTGCCATTCATCTACATTAGAGGGGAATCTTTCTCAGCATAGAGCAGCAATATGCCTGTCAATGCACCTGACTACATTTTAGTCAGTTAGCACAGCAAGACAACCAAAATGACAGACAGGATGAATACCCTGGCTCTTTAGTCAAAAATGCTGTCTAGACCTGAATCCTGTACAGAGTGGGAACAGAGTACAAAGTAATTGTAAGAGTACTGACCCCACATCTGCACACCATACCCTAGCAAAGGTAAGCAATAACCACTTGCAAAGTGGAACAAATTCCCAGCATTCCATGCACAGTGGTAGCCATTTTCCTCCAGATTGCTGCAGATTTCCTGTAAGACACAAAGATGTTTCTGTGAAAACTCTCTACAGTGAGGTCCCATCACAAACTAGAGGAGTATGCAGTGTTACTGTGCTTTTCTGATGAACAGGACTCAGAGATAAAAGACGACTGCAAACACAACAACAGGGAAGAAAGGAAGAGGAGGAAGGAGAAAGAGCACTTATGCCCTCATAGGGGGAAACACTTAACTCAGACCTGAAACATGAACAGATAGACAAATTAGTGAATACTGCTGAGGTATTTCCCTGAAGACTGGAGCACAGGGTCTGTTCATTCATGGGCACCTTAGATATGGTCTTTTCTAAGAGCACCCTCTGTGGAGATTTCTGTGAATTGCAGCACTGCACTGTTTTTCCTTATGAACTATGGTTTCCTGGGGAGAATCCTGTGGTAGATGACTTACCTCCTCCTGTGCTGGACAGTAACACTTCATGATAGTATGTGGGCACACTGCCATCTGGAATTCCTGCATAGCTCCTACATCTGCTCTTACAGGCCACAGCTGCAAATCTCCTACCTATGTCTCCTGATTTATAAAGTTCATCACTTTAAACATAAGGACATACAAAAAGGACGCAAACGAAGTCTGAAATTATAGCACGTGGTCTTCACTGTTCTTACCCCACTGCACATCCCCTCCAAATGCAGACTCCACTCTGTCTTCTATCCTCTCTAAATCCTCCCTCTACAAACTGTCTCTAACTGGCTATGTACCCTGCAAGCTTATGCTCTGCAGCTCAACTCTGTCACTCGACTTGAGCTAGTACTTAGTGATGGATGATACTGAAGCCAGATCTGTAAATATGCATGTACACAATGGGAAACTAGTTAATTTGCCCATTGCAAAGACACATGGCCATTTGAACACTAAAATGAGATTAACCTATGAACAGGATGTTGGCAAAGAGCACACACTGACTGTCAGTATTGAAATTTTCCTGAAAAACCTATGCATCTAAATATGACTCATTAAGGCTGCCCATACTCTCCATATCTCTTCAATATTCTACTTGAAGTACTGCTGAGTGCAATAGGAAACCAAAGGAAATCAAGGGGCTACAAATTGGAAAAGAAGACATCAGATTTTACTAATTGAAAATGATATTAGAGTTTACATAAGTGAACTGAAATACTGTACCAGAATATTCCTACAGCTAATAAACACCTTCAGCAAACTGGGAGGATAAAAGAATAATAACTCAAAAAAATCAGTAGACCTATGATATACTAATGAGAAAGAGGCTGAAAATTTAATCAGAGAAATATCACCCTTTAAAATATTTACAACCAACATAATATATCTTGGGTAGAACTAGCCAAACAAGTGAAAGCCCTATACAGTAAGAAATTTACATCTTTAAAGAAAGAAATTAAACAAGTTACCAAAAAGTGGGAAGATCTCCCATGCTGTTGAATAGGTAGATAAACATAGCAGAAATGGCAATCAGGCAAAAAAGCAATCGACAGATTCAAAGCAATCCCCATCAAAATCCCAGCACAATTCTTCACAGAACTTGAAAGAACAATACACACCTTTATATGGAAAAACAAAAGACCTGGGATAGGTAAAACAATCCTGTCTACTAAGGGAACTTCCAGAGGTATCACCAACCCTGACTTCAAGTTTGATTATAGAGTTATAGCCCTGAAAACAGCTTGATAATAGTGCAAAATTAGAGAGGTAGACCGATGGAATAAATTATAATCCCTGACATTACGCCACACGGTTTATGCTGGAGAATATGTGGGAAAAGGAAACACTCCTCCATTGCTGTTGAGAGTGAAAACATGTACAGAACTTTTGGGAGTCAGTATGGCGGTACCTCAGGTAATGAGGATCATTCCACATGAAGATCTGGCAATTCCTCATAAATATATTACCAAAGGATGCCCCCTACATGCAAAAAGAATATCTGTTCAACTATATTCTTAGTAGCATTATTTGTAATAGCCAGAACCTAGAAGCAACTTCAATGCCCCTCGACTAAACAATGGATGAAGAAAATGTAGTACATTTACACAATTGTGTACTACACAGCAGGAAAAAAAATAGTATCTTGAAAGTCCCAAGCAAATTGATGGAACTAGAAAAAACCATCATTGGTAAAGTCATATAGTCACAAAAAGATAAAAATTGTATGTTCTCATTCATATATGTATTTGAGACACAGAGCAAATGATCACCATCCAACATTCCACAGAGCCAAGAGAGCTAGGAAACAAGGAGGACACTAAGAGAGTTATACATTGTGAAAGTTACATTGTTATAAAAGTGAAAAGGGACAAGATCTCATGAGTAAATTGGGAGCATGGCGGGAGCAGAGGGGGAGTTTAGAGATACAGAAAGGCAGAAGAGTAGGGGAAAGGAGGACATGAAGGAACAGGATGATTATGTCAAGTGGAAAATAGAGAAAAGAAAGAAAAGAGATATCATAATAGAAGGAGCGATTATATGTTTAAGAAAATCTGGCACAGGGATATGTCCAGAGACTTACAAGGATGACACCAAATGACAATCTAAGCAATAGTGGAGATGCTACCTCAAATGCCCTTCCCTGATAATGAGATTAAATACTACCTATATGCCTTCCAAGAGCCTTCATCTGGTAAATGATGGAAGCAGAAGCAGACCTACACAGGTTACACTGAGGCAAACTCCTGAAATAAAGTTGCAGAAAAGGAGGAGTTAAAAGCAAAGGGGTCAAGACCATTGTGTAACCCATAGAAAGTGCTAACCTGAAGGAGGGGAAGATTATAAACTCTTAGTAGTTGAGAAACCAAGATAGGATGGATACAGGCCCTCTAAATATGGCTGTTAGTTAGGAGGACTGGGCAGTCGATGGGGGTCATGGTAGTGAATGTATTGCTATTATGCAAATAGACATTAGGAACCACTACCACATACAGAGATATTCTCTCAACCAATAACCAAGGAAGAGGGCCTAGGCCCTGCTCCATATGATCTGACTGATTTGAAAAACTCCCTAGGGAAGGCCTCTAACTCCTTTAGGAGCATAAAGAGTATGGGATAGATTTTGAGGGGAAAGCAGGAGAGTAGAAGGTGAAGGAACTGAGATTGACATGTAACACAAGCTTTTTTCAAAATGAAATAAAAATTATTATGAGAAAGAAATTTAAAAATGTGACTGTATTATATGTGACAAGCAAGTCTAAGAGACCAACCATCTCTGTTTTCTCATATACAAAATCTAGTGGTCTGTGAGGTGCAGATCATAAATGACAGGACACTGATGGCATGGATAGGACTTAGTCTCCTGAGATGGTCCACAGAGTCCTCGGCAGGGGAATGATTACCTGTCTCCTTACAGACATACCAGAGTGTGCTGCCTAGACTCCTATTTGGTTCAGTATTTGTAATTCATTATCCCTGGGCTCCTCATTAACCAACAAGTATGAACAAGGTTCAAAGGCCTAAAGCACTACACAAATAGATTTTGACAAGGAAACACAGGCCTGTCAGGCACATAAGCAATACTAGTCATGATAGCCAGCAGGAAGGTGGATATTATCATTGTTTTGGATGGGAACAAGTGGGAGCTCCTCTCTAGAATGAGTGGATTTCTGTGATACATTTACCATTGGTATCTTTAAAATGAAACCTCACCATTAAAAATATCAAATATCTCAGTGACCAAACTACAGTTCTAAGCATTCTTCTGATGCCCAGATAAAACGAAATCAATCAAGCAGACGAAGGAGGACAATCTGGACTCTTCTGAATAGTCAGATTGAAGTCATGTGACCTATGCCTGGACTGCAGGAGGATATCCTGTTGAAACAGGGTGAGTGCAAAAAGTTAATATTGTGTGCCTTGTTTCCCTAATCTATCAGCTAGGGTCACCTCCTTCAGTTCACTGCCTTGTTCTCACAGAAGAATTCATGACAGCACTTCTCATCTTCAGGGCTCTGTTCATGGAGGACACACACTCTATTCTGAAGAATAGGTTTGGAGTTTGACCCCTGTTTCAAGGCCATCCTGGATGAATCTTCCTTCAGTTCAATCCTGACCCCTGTCCAGATGGAAAAAGCACAATATTGGTACAATTCTACCTCACATATTTGGAGGTATTTAACATTGATGCTATAAAGTACTTGAAGCCAGGCAAGGCAGTTCACATGTATGATCACAGACTTCAGGAGGCTAGGCAGGTATGGATCTCTGTGAGTGAGAGAACTGCCTGTACTACATAGAGAGGCTAAGGATAGCCATGGAATATAGTGATATCCTTTCTTTGAAACTAAAAGATGACATGTGCAATCAAAAAATTTCCTGTGTCTATTCCTGAATTCAGCGATTTCACAGCCCTGGCATCACTGATCTGCAACAGAACAAAGGCCTGACCACAGTTGATTACCACAACTCGAAACAGTTCTTTCCCAGTAAGCAAGCTGATGCTTGTTCTATATACATGGGACCCACTAAGTGTTCAGTATACTAGAATGTACCTGATGGTAAAAGTGTGCTGTCATCCTGCTAGGACGAATATCATCCAATGACTCTATTGTGCACCAGTGTTGGAGAAAATCCCCGGGTCTGGTGGTCATAACAGAAGCTAGGTTCCAAGTTCCAGAAGAAGATAGAACCTCTCTTTACACACCGCTTAGCATGTGAATCTGCCATTGCTCTTCAATCAAGCAATAGATGGTAAATTTCCCTAGGTGTTGGACAAGCTGACATAAGCCATCTCATCTATAATTTTCGTCCAGACGACAAGACCTAGCTTCTGAATCTCATCTTCTATCAAAACAAATATTTACTGGACTCAATCTTATATTCACATGCTGATCACAGATTAGAGCATTGGATTCCCAGTTGAGTTCAGTTTCCCTCAACAACTCACTGAGCTGCTCCCTACCTGAAGGTGTCATGGAAAAGAGTTCAGACACCAGACTCACCTCTGCTTCACACTTCACCCATGGCTATTATCATGGACTCCTCCATAATCAAAGATTTCATGAAAGCATGACCACTGTGGTTATCATTGCTCACAGAGAAGTCATGGCTTCTATACTTGTGAAGGTAAAACTCAGCATCAGACTTGGCAAGGTCTATTTTACTCATGCTTTGGAGTAGAACAATGTTAATGATAATGCAAATGTAAGTTATAAATACCTCCATGAGATGGGAAAATGATGTCAGGATCTTGATCAGGTTATCGGATTGAACATAGGAAGTCTGGATGAAGGTGGCTAGGAGAACAAAGGCACAGATGAATTCAGGTCATTTCAGACAAGACAGGAGGGCATACCAAAGGATGACAGGGCCCAACTTCTCTATTGCCATACATTCAACACTATCCCAGGAGGTAAGCCCTTCCTCAAGGAGATTCAAACTTCTACAGATTGACAGGAGCCAGATATTTGGATACAGGGTTCACCTCTTCATGCTTTTGATAAACCAGAGTTCCCAATCTGCTCTGCAGGACACTTTTGATCCTGACCTTTCTTATTGAAAACACCTGCCCCAGCAAACTACCCTTTTTCCTATATCTTTTGTAGTAAGATCCTAGGACAGACTTTTTCACTGTTTCCAGGGGTCCTGTCATTTCTTCTTTTTCCTCTCCACCTCCCTTTTCCCTGCTCCTCCCCATTACCTCACTTATCCTATTTTCCACCGGTTTTGCACTTCCTGAATATCTTCCTAAAGATAATCAGATAGAGCAATATAGAGGCGAGTGAGTGATTAAAGATAAGCGATGTTGAACACCACAAGCAAGTCCATCATGTTTACAGAAGCAACCCTATTTGATGCTGTGTAAGCCTGGTGCTTCGAGTCCATAAAAACAGGCAAGTAGAAACTAAAAGCTACATGTGACTGTTTTGGGATGTAAAAAACATGACAGGGTGGCAGTGAGAAGAATGCTTTGGGAATATGGTAGCTGAGGCTGTATTGATGGAAGATGGATAGTAAATCATATAGCCCTTACATATTGTTGCCAAGACACAGATTTGTGTCCTTCATCTTTGCTATTGCAGAGTAGACAGTGTGTTAAGTGGGATATTTCACTTCCTCCAAATAAACACCAAAAGAATAATGGAAGCACCTCATTTAATGACTGGCAGACAGGACTTACTCAGAACAGAGGAAGATGGGACTCCAGTGGCTGAGACCTGTCCTTTACTCCAACAACATCCTAGCTCAGTGGGTAATAAAAAGATGACATTTCCTAGGCAGCATCCTTCTGTGTACCTTACATGCTTGGATCATTGGTGCAGTTACCGCGCACCTAATTGCTTGCAGTTCTGCCTTTCCCAATGTACTCTTCAGGGTAGGCTTTGTCCTTCACTATCTTGTACAGAAACCCTGTCACAGCTCACAACATGCATCTTTTTCACAGAATTTTTTCACAGTAAGTTCCCCAAGGCAGAATGTATTCCTTATTCTACACTGCACCACATTTCCCTGTTTCTTACTTCAATTCTGTTTCCCAATTAGGAACCATCTCCCACACCCAGAGGACTTACCCAGGTCTTGCTGTACTTTCCAAAACTGAGTCACAGAATGAGTGAGAGTAGCTAGAGTGAACAAGATGATTGGCAGCCTAGAATGGTACAAAAGCACTCCTTGTTGTAGAAGCAGCCATTTTCCATGCTGTATGGAGGTCCTAAAACACAAAGCTAGGGAGATAGGGGTCATTGGGTAGAGCCTACTGAGCACCTCTGTGTACAGCAACAACTGCTGGTGCTGGAGGAGGCTGAGGGAAAAGCAAACATGCACATCACACAATAGCACGAGGATGGAGGCAGGAGCTGGTTGACATGGCTGGGTCAGTGCTGGCATCCTGGAGATCTGTCCATATGTCCATCCTGGCTCTCATCTGAGCAGTCACTCCTCACCAGAGTTGGATATCTAATAGGCCATTTCATTTTCCACACTTCAAAGCAGAAGGAAACCTGAAAGATCTCTATTAGTGACTCTGACAGAACAAGGTTTGTTACAAGGTGCTCCACTGTTCTGAAACTTTACCCACATTATCCAAAATTGCACCCTTCCTTCCTATCCAGTGATTTGCCTGCTATGCTATCTAAGTTTGGATCCATATTCCCAGCATTTACATGATGAGAAAGCCGGGGCATTGTGCCTCTAATGTACCAGACATCTTAAATTCTGTGTCCTATCAGTGGATACAAATGTCTTTCAACATAACAGTAAAATAATATCTTGAAAATACAATGGAGAAATTCATCTGAGTGATCAAACTTACTGCAATACATGTAAGACTCCATGGACACCCTTTCCTCTAAAGTCCCATACACAAGGATTTGGGATCTCACCTGGGGTGTCCAGGCAGCAGCAGCAGCACAGCACCCTCATTGCATTGGAAATATACTTCCTCATCAGTTTCCAGCCCCTGAATGGCCTGGTTCCAGATCTTGTGTTTGTTGCTTGACATGGGTCACTCTGAATGTGTGACCACATGGAATGGTCCTCTATGAAGAAACCCATGTTCTCAACCCCAGTGGCTATATCATCCAGGGCTTGTTCAATAGAGGAGAGAATGACTGGAAGGCTATCAGTTGAAGTCTTGGTGTCTTCAATGTCTGCTGTATCAGTGTTAGTGACATCAGCCCTTGAACTATCACTTTTTGGGACTTTAATTTCAGGAGAGGCCATCAGCTCCAGGCAGGAGTGCATGTTGACCATGGGGGAGCTTCTGCACCCCTTGCCTTTTTTGTTCCACATGCACTTTGGGAATGAGATTGTCCACAGCAGGAAGAGCTGGTTCAATAGCTCTCCTCAAGGGCAGAGGGAGGCTGAGAAGTCCTAAAAAGACCATGTTTAACCTGGATTTGTCTTGCAGTAGTCTATCCCCACAGCTAAGTTTGTATTTGAGGATATTTATGTTTGCTGTTACATTTTTTGGCTGCCTGTGCTTTAAGGATGAAACAATCTCTTTACAGCTATAGCCCATGCAGCACATAGTTTCCATGACCCTGGATAGGATTTCTTAAGGGTCCGGTGGTACGTTCTCTGGAATGTGGCCCATCCATGGTCATTCCACAAGCTGATGTACTGTTATTCTGTACCAGGTGGGGACCATGAGTAATCATGCCAGGATGATGTGGCACGATTTTGATAGGTGGTTAGGAATGGGACACATTGTGGTGCTGATGAGCCTGTGAATAGCTTTAAGGGTGGTTTCCACATCTGGGAAGTGCCCTGTTTCCAGGACATAGAGAATGACACCCAGGCACCACATGTCAGCTGCCATTCCATCATAGGGTTTCCTTGCCAAGATCTCTGGGGCCTAATAGAGCAAGGAATCACAGATCTCCTCCAACATCTGCCCCTCTGTGATTTTAGTTGCCATACCAAAGTCACACAGCTTAGCGTTTCCTGCTGTGTCCACTAAGATGTTTTCTAATTTAATATCACGGTGCAAGATGTGTCTTTGGTGGAGGAAGTACACTGCTGACACAATCTGCTGGAAAATCGGTCTAGCCTCCTCATCCTCTAGACGGCCCCCTGCAATGATGCAGCTCCCCAGATCTACCCCTGCCACGTATTCCATGATCATATAAGTGGTCGTCAATGTGTCGATCATGTGAAAAAATCGAACGATGTTCCTGTGCTCTACAGAGTGAAGGATGTTCACTTCACTGCTGATGTCAGCCACACTGTTGGTGCTTTTCTCCAGGACCTTAACTGCCACTCCTGTGTGTGGAAAGGTGGCGGGCCAGCTTCACCTCCCCAAATGAACCAGAACCTAAAGATAGTAACATCTTGAAACGCCATATAATTTTTTTTAAATATTTTTTAATGAAAACGAATCTTCTTTCATACAATATACCCTGAACACTGTTCTCCTCCTTCCACTCCTCCTCCATCCCCTATATACTCTCTCCACTAAACCCACCACCCTTCCATTTCTCTTCAGAAAAGAGTAGACTTTCATGTGCACAAAATTATACAGTAAGTAAAGGCACAAAACCTCATATTGAGGCTGGACCAGGCCCGCAGTATGAGGAAAAGGGTCTCAAGAGCAAACAAAAGAGTCAGAGACACTCCAACTCCCCCTCTCAAAAGTCCCGAAAAAAAAATACATGTTACCAACACTAACATATGCCACACTGTGTCTTACTAGGCAGATGCTCCAGTACTCTTGTTGTGCACTGGGCCAAAGTGCTGCTCCAACAACACCTCCACCTCCGGAGAACTGCATTGTCTACTCTGAGGTCACTGGGTCTGATGATTCATGCAGGGCCACCCTGACTCCTTGCTTCCTTGGTATTAATCCTATAGCCGGAACTCTGCTGGAGATGAGTCTTGAACCAGTTCAGGCTGAATGCTCCCCCAAACCCTGATCTGGGAACTCACTGTGTTAGCCCCCCAAACTTACACACCCCTCACCCTGTGTCCTACCTGGCTTGCAACGCCATGGCACTGGGTGTGCACTGGGCTAGATTAGGGAGTCCAACAACCCCATGCCTCCCAGGAACTCATTCAATCTGTACTAATCACACTGGATCTGCCAATCCAAATGAGCCAAAATGAATTCTTCTACCTTCCTGATCTTTGACCCCGTCACCAGGCCTCTGACAGAGGAGAGACCTCCAAGAGACCTTGGACCATCCACTGTTACAGACACCAAGCGCCACACCCACCTAGGCCCACCTGTAGAGGGTAGGGTGAAAGTCTTCACTGCACCCACTGTATAAGCTATGGGAAAACAACAAGACAAGGAAACACCCAACAGGAGAAAGACAAGCATAACACAATCACAATCTAAAAACTAAACATGAACACACCAATGCAGATGAAGCAGAAGAGAATGACTTAAGAAATAACTTCATAAAAATGATAGAGTCACTCAAAGAAGATATGAGAAAATACCTTAAAAATGGAAAAAAAACAAACAAAAAATGAAAGAACTGAATAAATCCCTTAAAGAAAACGAGGAAAGCCAAAAAAATAAAAAAGAAAATAATCAAGCAAACAGATGGAGAAAACAACTCAAACAGTTCAAGACTATGCAATTGCACCACACCAGAGTCAAGAAATAAACAAAGAAAGTAATTAAACACTTCTTAGAATTCAAAGAATATGAGGATTCAACACACCTGAACTTATAGCACACTTTGAAAGCAATGCTACAAGGGAGGTTCATTGCACTAAGTGAACATATGAAGAAAACAGAGGATAACCACATTAAACAATTATACAACAAAAAGAAGCAACCTCAGCCACAGGAGCAGATGCAAGAAAAAAAAACAATTTGAGGGCTGAATCAATAAAGTAGAAACAAGGAAATCAATACAAAATATCAATGCAAAATACAATTGGTTTTTCGAGAAAATCAACAAGGTATAATAACCTTTATCCATACTAACCAAAGTGGAGAGAGAAAAAATGCAAATTAACAAAATCAGAAAGAAAAAGGTGGACATAACATCAGACTGAGGAAATCCAGACTATTTTGAGGTCATACCTTGTAAACATCTCTATGTATCTAGACAACCTAATTCACATAACAATAATTTTTGACCATTATACACATAAATTACTTTACTTTTCTCATTTTTTTTATTTTGCTTATGATATAAATTGATCCCAGTACCCTCTCCCTTAATCGCAACCTCCATTCCTTCTTCCTCTCACCTCCCTTCCCTCCCATGCCCACCAATGACCCACCCGTCCCATCAGCCCCATACTCCACAGGAGGGTAATGCCCACCAGGAGGTATCATCAAAATCTATCAAGTCATTTAGAGTAGAGACTAGGCCAGCCCTCATGGCTCTAGGTTAAGCAAGTATCCCTCCATGGGGAATGTGCTCCCAAAGTCCTTTCCTGCACCAGGGATACATCCTGGTTCTACTGACAGAGGTCCCTTGGACTGCCTAGGTTTCTAACTGAGACCCATGTTCAGAATATCTGAGTTGGTCCAATCCTGGTTTCCTAGCTATCAGTCTTGTGGTCCATTAGCCCTCCCCCCTCCCACTTGTTGAGGTCAGCTGTCTCTGTGGTTTGTGTAGCCAAGTCTTGTCCACATTTTCTTTTCATTCCTGCCTATCTGCACCTGGATTTCAGTTCAGCCTAGTATTCAGATGTGGATGTCTGCTTCTGTTTTCATCAGCTACTAGATGATGGTTCTATAAATGTAGATAGGTTAATCATCAATCCCATTTTCAGGGAAGAGCATTTAAGGTAGTATTTCCACTGATGCTCAAATTGTTACTTGGGGTCATCCTTGTAGTTCTCTGGACATTTTTCTGAATGAAGATTTCTCTTAAAACCTATAATGAGTCCTCTTTTAAGGAAACTCTCTCTCTCTCTCTCTCTCTCTCTCTCTCTCTCTCTCTCTCTTGTTTTTATTCTCTTATGTATTCCTCTCCTCACTCAATCTACATAGGCCCACATGATTTCCTCACCTCCCATTCTCTTTCTACTTGCTCTCTCTCCACTTGTTCCTTTCTGCTTACCTATGAGACTTTGTGTGACACTCTTAGCTTCCTCCTTGTATCTTCGTTTCTCTGGCTGTGTGAATTATAGGATGGTGATCCTTTGCTCTCTGTCTAAATTCGATATGTGAATACATACCATGTTCCCCTTTTTGATCTGGATTACCTCAATAAGGAAAATTTCTTCAAGTTCCAGTCATCTGACTTGAATTTCAAGATTACATTGTTTTTGGTTGTGTTGTTGTTTTGTTTGTTTGTTTTTTTCTGCTGAATAGTGTTTTATTGTGTAATAGTGCCACATCTTCTTTATCTATTCATCATGTGAGAGGCATCTACGATGCTTCCAGGTTCTTCCTATTACAAGCAGGGTTGCTATAACATAGTTAAACAGATGCCCTTGTTGCATGCATGTGGATCATTTAGATAAATGTTTAAGAGTGGAAATGTCAGGTACAGTGGTAGACTGATAGTGATATTTTTGTTTTTGAGAAGCCAACATACTGGCCTCCAAAATGTCTAAAATTTTTGCTTCCACCAGGAGCAGGGGATTGCTCCCCTTTTTCTAAAACCTCTTCAGCATAAGTTGTCATTGGTGATTCTCATTTTAGCAATTCTCACAGGGGCAAGATGGAATCTCAGATTTGCATTTCCCTGACACCTTAGGATGTTGAGAACTTTCTTAAATGTCTTTAACACTTTTTAATTTCCTCTATTGAGAATTCTCTCTTCAGTTCTGTTCCCAATTTTTTAATATGGTTATGGGGTGTTTTGGTACCTATTTTCTTGAAATCTTTGTATATTTTGGAGATCAGCCCTCTGTGAGAAGTGTGGTCGGTGAAGATCATTTCCCTGTCTATGGGGTGCCATTTGTTCTTGCCAACTGTGTCCTTTTTCTTAGAGAATCTTCTCAGTTTAAGAAGGTCCCGTTTATTAATTGTCAATCTCAGTGCCTGTGTTAATGGAATTAAGTTCAAGAAGCAGTGTCCTGTACCAATTTGTTCAATGTTACCTCCCACTTTCTCTTCCAAGAGTTTCAGTGTGGCTGGATTTATGATGAGGTCTTTGATCCATTTGTACTTGAGTTTTGGGCATAGCCATAGACATGGTTCTATTTGGAGTCTTCTCACACCATCAACCAGTTGTGCCAACAACTTTCATTTTATACTTATAGCTGTTTTGTCAAAAATGAGGGGTTCCTGGGTATATGGGATAATTTCAGGATTTTTGATTTAATTCCACTGGTCTACCTATCTATTTTTGTGCTAACATCAAGCTGTTTTCAGGACTATAGCTCTATAGTAGAGCATGAAGTCCAGGATGGTGATGCCTACTGAAGTTCTGTTATTACACAGGGTTGTTTTAACTGTCCTGGGTCTTTTGAATTTCCATATAACGTTGCAGGTTGTCCTTTTAATTCCGAGAGAAATTATGCTGGGTTTTATTGTGATTGCATCAAATCTTTAGATTGCTTTTGGCAAGATTGCCAGGTATCCTGATTTTACCGTACCTGTCCAAGAGCATGGGATTATCTTTCCAATATCTGGTAACTTCCTCAATTTTCTTCCTTAAAGAAACAAAGTTCTTGCTATATAGGTCTTTCCCTTCTGTGGTAAACCTTACCCCAAGATACTGTAGTTTGTTTGTAGCTGATTTGCAGAGGGTGATGTTTCACTGATTTCTTTTTTGTCCTGTTTGCCTTATGTAATTAGTAGGGCTATTATTTTGTGATTTCATATTGTATTTTGTAATTTTGCTGAAGGTGTTTATCAGCTGTAAAAGTTCCTTGGTAGATATTTTTGAGTCGTTTATGTAAACTATCATATCATCTAATAATAGTGAAACTTTGACATCTTCCTTTCCAATTTGCATCCCTTTGATCTCCCTTTGTTGTCTTACTGCATTAGCTAGAATTTCAAGACAATATTGAAGAGATATGGAGAGACAAGCAGCCTTATTCTGTTCCTGATTTTAGCAGAATCACTTTAATTTTCTCCATTCAGTTTGATGTTGGCAGTTGAATTACTGCATATTGTTTTATTAAGTTTAGCTATGTTCTGGTTATCAATGATCTCTCCAATACCTTTATGATAAAGCATGCAGGAGATTGTCAGAAGCTTTTTCAGCATCCAGTGAGATGATTATAAAGTTTTCCTTTTTCAGTTTGTTTATATGGCAGGATTACATTGGTAGATTTTCTTATGTTGATCCATCTCTGCAACCCAGAGTAAAGTCACCTTGGTCATGGTGAATGATTTCCCGGATGTGTTCTTGGATTTCATTTGCCACTATATGGTTAAGTATGTTTGCGTCCATGTTCATTAGACATATTGGTCTGTAGTTCTATTTCTGAGTTGTGCCTTGTGGCTTGGAAACCAATGAAATTGTGGTCTCATAAAAAGAATTTGGTAATGAACCTTCTGCTTCTATTGTATGGAACAATTTGAGGAATGTTGGTATTAGCTCTTCTTTGAAGATCAGGTAGAATACTGCACTGAAGATCTCTTGGCCTGGACCTTTTTTAGTTGGGAGGCTTTGATGACTTTTTCTATCTCATTAGCGATACATATCTATTTATGTTGCTTATCTGTTCTTGATTTAATTTTGATAAATGATAGTTATCCAGAAATTTGTCCATTTCCTTTGAATTTTCAAATTTTATGGAATACAGGTTTTCAAACTATGACCTGAAAATTGGCTGGATTCCTCACTGTCCATTGATATGTCCAAGTTTTTGTTTGATTTTATTAATTTGCATTATATCCCTCTGGTCTTTGGTTGGTTTGGATAAAGGTTTGTCATTCCTGTTGATGTTCTCAACAAACATCTCTTTGTTACATTGAATATTTGTGTTGTATCCATGTTTCTTAATTGACTTAAGTCCTCACATTGATTATTTCCATGCCCTTACTCTTCTGGGGTGAGTATGCTTTTTTATGTTCTCAGGCTTTCAGTTGTGCTATTACTTCTCTAATGTGACTATTCTCTGTTTTCTTCATATGGGGACTTAGTGCAGTGAAATTTCCTCTTAAATCATCTATCAAACTCTCCCCTAAGTTCGGGTATATCATTCTTGTTGAATTCTAGGAAGTCTTTAATTTATATTATCCATTCTTCTTTGATGTAAGAATGGTACAATTGCACATTGTTCAGTTTCCATGGTTTGTGTAGTTATTGGATTTGCGTTGTTGAATTCCAACTTTAAATCATGGTGGTCTGATAAGACACATGGGACTATTCCAATATTCTGTTGATATTTGTTATGTTGCTTAGTAAGTCGTCGATTTTAGAGAAGGCTCCATGTGGAGCTGAAAGAAGTTATATTCTTTTGTGTTTGGGTAAAATTTTCTATAGATGTCTGTTAAATGCATTTGGGACATACCTTCTGGTAGTTCTTTTGTTTCTTTGTTAACTTTCTCTCTGACGGTCCTTACTAGTGTTGATAGTGGGTTGTGGAACTCTCACACTATCAGTGTGTGAAGTATTATGTGTGCTTTGAGTTTTAGTAGCCTTTCTTTTATTAATGTGTGTACCTTGGATTTTGGGCTTAGATGTTAAGCATTGAGACTTTGTGATGATGGATTTCTCCTGTGAATATTAAATACCCTTTTTCATCTCTTTTGACATATTTTGCTTCAAAGTCTAATTTGTTAGATATTAGGATAGCTATACCTGGTTGTTTCTTGGACCATTTGATTGGAAGGTCATTCCCCACCCGTTGCCCTGAAATAATGTCTGTCTTGAAGATTTGATATGTTTCATGTATGCATCAGAATGATGGATTCAGTCTTCATATCCACTCTGTTAGCCTGTGTCTTTTTATAGGCAACTTAAGGCCATTAATGTTGAAAGAAAGGAACATTGATTGTTATTTCTTGTTTGTTTTAGATTTATTATTGACAATGGCATTGTGAAAATATTTGCCCTCTTTTTATTTTGGGTCATTGTCAGGTGGGAATTTCTATTGCCTTTGTATTTGTGAATGTAGTTAATTTTCTTTGGTTGGAGTTTTCCTTCCAGAACATTCTGTAGGGATGTACTTGTTGATACATATTGTGAAAATCTGTCTTTGTCATTGAATAGCTCATGTTCTCCATCTGTAATGATTAAGAATTTTGCTACAGATCTCTAGGCTGGCATCCATCGACTCTGTGTACTTGTAGAACCTCTATCCAGGACCTTCTGGCTTTGAGAATATCCATGGAGAAGTCAGCTGTAATTTTGATAAGTCTACCTTTATATGTTACCTGGCCAATTTCCTTCACTGCTCTTAATATTCTTTTTTTATTCTGTATATTTTGTATTTTGATTATGATGTGTCTTGAGGTCTTATAACTTTTGTCCAGTGTAATTGGTGTTCAGTATAATTCCTGTCCTTTCATAGGCATGTCCTTCTTCATATTGGGTATATTTTTTCTTTGAAATTTTTTGAATATGTTTTGCATCTTTGAGTTGGCATAATTTGCCTTCCCCAATGCCTTTTATTCTTAGGTTTGGCCTTTTCAAAGTGTCCCACATTTCCTGGGATTTCATGTTAAGGATTTGTTGGATTTAAGATGTTCTTTGGTCAATGAATCTATTTCTTCTAGTTTATCTTTAGCATCTGAGATTCTGTCTTCCAATTCGTATATTCTGTATATGCTTGCATTTGTAGTTTTTTTTATACTTTCCCAGTTTTACTATTTCCAACATTCCCTCACTCATGTTTTATGTTATTTAAGAACCTCAATCATTTTTATGAAGTTATTTTTTAAGTCTTTCTCTTCTGTTTCCTCTGCTTTGGTGTAGAGATCTTAGATTGTTGTATTGTCAAGCTTGTCCTTCTCTTGTTGGGTGTTTTCTTATATTGCTGTCTTCCTATTGCTTCTTCCAGTGTGTGCAGGTGGAGTATCTCATTCTCTACCCAACTCTCGCCGTAGACATAGGTGGGTCAGGAATTCAATTTCTGTCACTCTGAGTGTAGTCCTTCCACTCTAGCAGGTCTGTCCACCAGCAGAAGCCCTGCAAAGGGAAAAGATCAGGCTGGCTGAGACCCAGGGTGGTCGCATATGCATAGGCAGGCCCAGTGTGCTCAGAGCAGATCCAGGAAGTACCTCCAAGATGGAAGAATTGTAGGACTTGCATTCTGGCCCAGTACTCAATCAAAGGAATGGGTCAGCAGGCCCAAAATTACATAGAGGAGGGGGAGGGCAGGTTAAGGGTTGGAAGGTGTGGATCAGAGTACTAGGGATCTGCTATCCAGGGAAAGGATATATGGGAGGGTGAGAGTCTTGTTAACCCAGCAATTTCCAAGGAATATTGTAAGGGGTATTCTGCCTGAACTGGTCCTAGACTCACCAGCAGCAGAGGCCAAGTGATGGGTGTCAAATATTGGGAAGGCAGGGATTCTGGGTTGTCCCACTTGGATAGGCAGGTACACTGTGCTCAGAACATTTATAGAAAATTCTCCAGTAATGTGGGGATTGTTGTACCCGCACTTTGGCCCAGTGTTCAGACACATTAGTGCAGCATAGGTCCAAGTGGGACACATGGTAGAGAGAGGGCAGGATTTGTTTGGGGTGTTTATAGATCAGAGTACTAGGACTGTATTCGCTAGGGAAAGGATATATAGAGAGAGACATTTGGCGTAACCCAGTCTGTTCCTAGGGAAGAGGGGGTGGCCAGAACTTGTCCCAGACTTACCTCTAGCAGAGGCTTGGGTAAGGGTAAACAAAACAAAACAAAACAAAAAAAACAGCTATGCGTTTCTTTTTGAAATGTGTTATATAAACACAATACCTAAAGAAGACAAAAAAATTGTACATATCACAAAATTGACACTAAAATTGTATCAAAGATGAAAATGTATTCCAAAAATATATTCATATTTTGCCATAATGCTTGGTTTTAAATTTTAAAGGCAAAGCATTTTTAAATATATAAATTGGATTCATCCATCAGCATTTGTTTTAACAGATATTGCCAATTCCTCAGCAGTCAAACAACTTAAAGACAATAAAATAATATACACTATCAAGAATATTTTGGCAGTTTCCATTTTACATGGCTTCTTTATTATTCTACTTTTTCAATTTCTTGTTCATTGAGACAGTGTTTCTCTCTAACTATTCAATGTCCTGGTATTAACTCTATTCTCCATATTCACTTTGAAATCAAACAGATTCACTTGCCTCTGACTCTCAAGTGCTAAAATTACAGACATGTGCCACCAATACTCAGCTACACTCTTTCTACTATTAACTACTTTATTCTGTTTCTTTTTCTCTCCCAATCCTGGTTATATTTCAAAACACATTGTAAATTTTAGAGGTTTTTCTTAATCAGAATCTGTCTTTACTTTAAATATTTTTCTTGCCATGGGTCTTTTAGGCTAAACAACATTGTTAAAATTGAAGCCACTGCTGTATAAGCTGCAGTCTATCAAAGATAACAGCTAGAGGACTTGGGGGTCCAGTTGGGTAAATTTACTACTAGATCTGAGAGCTGTGCTTACTGCCTTGCTCTACTCTATCATCCAGCATCATGCAGCTGGATTGAAGATATGACCACGGTTATAGCCAGCTCTTGTAAACACCATTAAGTTGTTCGCAAAGTTCTTTAAAAGCCTTCTGGGATGTTTTGCCACTATGCTGAGTCAGGAAACCTATCTCACAGGAGCCACATAAATCTCTGATTATCTCTAGCAAAACAGAAGCCAACCGAGATAAATGCTACTACAAAGAAGCCTTGCTTATCAATGTTCTTTTATTTCTAAAACACTTTTTTTAAGGTTTTGTTAAATTTAAGTGGAAGTTCTTAGTAGCTGCATTGCAGATGCCAGTTTGTTATGAGCAGTTTTCTCATCCTTTTTGTGCTACTGACAGGCCAGCTACAATTAACACATGGAGATGCTGTATTACACATAAAGATGTTAGCCTATTAATAGCATTTCTTATTGGCTAGCTCTATCTTAAATACTAATATATTTCTATTAATCTAAGTATTTCCATGTGGTCTGTCTTAACAGAGAGAGGTTCTGGACCTCTGTTCTCTCAAGACCTACATGTTGAATCTGCTTCTACCTATCCTTGAATCTTTCTTGTCTCCTAATCATAGCCAAAACAACCCTGGACAATACAAGAACTTCTACAGACATCACCGTCCCTGACTTCAAGCTCTATTATAGAGCTATAATAATGAAAACAACTTGATATGGAAAGAAAATACAGAGATAGATCAATGGAGTTGAAATAAAATCCTTGGTATTAACCCACACACTCATACACATGATTTTTGACAAAGCAGCTAAAAATATACATCGGAAAAAAGAAAGTATTTTCAAAAATGGTACTGGCACAATTGGATGGTGGTGTGTACAAGACTGCAGATAGACCCATATCTATTGCCATACACAAAACTTAAGTCCAAATGGATCAAAGACCTCAACACAAATACACCCACATTGAACCTCTTTGAAGACAAAGTGGGAGATACCCTTGAACAAATTAGCATAGAAGTCCTCTTCCTGAACATAACACCAGTAGCATGGGCTCTTACATCAACATTTATAACTGAGAAGGTTCTGTAAGGCAAAGGGCACAATCAACAATAATAACTGACAACCCACAGAATGGGAAAAGATATTCATCAACCCCACATCTGACAGAGGACTGATCACCAAAATACAGAAAGAACTCAAGAAGTTAGTCACGATGACAAATAATCCAATTTAAAAGTTGGGTACAAAACTAAACAGAGGATTGTCAATAGAGGAAACTAAAATTGTTGAAAGACACTTAAGAAAGTGCTTAATATCCTTAGCTATCAGGGAAATGCAAATCAAAACAGCTCTGAGATACCATCTTACTCGGGCTAGCTTAGCTAAAATCAAAACCACAAATGACAGTTTTTGCTGGAGCAGATGAGAAAAAAGGGACACAGACCTCTACATCTAGTGGAAGTGCAAATTTGTATAGCCATTTTGGAAATCAGTATGTTAGTTTCTCCAGAAAATGGGGATCAGTCTACCACAAGATCCAGCAATTACACCCTTAGGCATATACCCAAAAGATGCACATTCATGTTCATCTATAATCATAGTAGCATTGTTTGTAATAGCCTGATCCTGAAAGCAATCTAGAAGCCACTCAACCAAAGAATCGATAGCAAAAAATGTGGTACATTTACGCATTGGAACACTACACAAGGAAACAATAATACACAAAATAAAACACAACAGTAGAATCCTGAAATTCACAGGCAAATGGGTGGAACTAGAAGAAACCATTCTGAGTGAAGTAACCAAGTCATACAATGACAAAAATGGTATGTACTCAATCATATATGGCTTTTAGTCATAGAGCAAAGGATTGGCAGACTGCAATCCACAACTCTAGAGAAACTAAAAAACAAGGAGGACCATAAGTGAGACATACATGGTCCCTCACAGAAGAGAAAGGGACAATATTTCCGAGCAAATTGGGTGCTTTTGGGGAGATTAATGGAAAGAGAAGAGGAAAGAGAAGGGACCTCTTCTTTAAGGGACCCAGATGATCGAGTCAGAGGAAGAATAGAGGAGAGCAACAAAAGAGATATCATAATGGAGGGATACATTATAGGTTTAAAGATAATTCTCACACTAGAAAATTGTCCACAGACCTACATGGATGACCCCAACTAACAATCAAACAATAGTGGTAGGAGAAGCTACCTTAAATTCCCTTCCCTCATAATGAGATAGAAGACTACCTTATATGCCATTCTATACCTTCAGCCAGTACTTGATGGAAGCAGAAGTAGACACTCACAGATGAACATTGAGACAAACTCCTGTAATCCAGTTCAAGAGAGGCAGAAGTGATGAGCAAAATGGTCAAATCCATGATGGTGAAACACACAAAAACAGCTTACCTAAAAAAAGGAGAGCTCTTATACCCCAGACTGATAGCTGGGAAAGAAGCATAAGACAGACAGACACCCCATGAACATGGGTCTCAGTTAAAGGCCTGGAATATGGTAACTCTGACAATGGAACCCCTACGGACTTCAGGAGCCCATTCCCCATGAATGGATACTCTTTAGCCTAGAGACAAGGGGAAAGGACTAGGCTCTACCCCCAAAATCATTGTCAGGCTTTGATGATCCCTCATGGAAGGCCTCACCCTCCCTAGGGAGTGGATGCAGGATGGCATGGGGCTCTGTGGGGGGCATAGGAGAATGGGAGGGAGATGGAACTAGGATTGATAAGATAAGAAAAAATTCAATAAAATAATTTTTTAAAAACCTAACCCACTTTTATCTATTTACATATTGTCACATAACTCATAGCTTTTCTCTTCTTTCCTACAGTTCTGTTCCCTTTCCATCCAGCTGTCAACTCCACCTTCTCTCTAGTGTTCTCTGCCCTGCCATTCCTGCCTAGCGTTTGGCCATGCAGCTTCTTATTAAAACAAGCTGAGTGACACATCTTCATGGTTTACATAAATATTATTCTATAAATTTTGTCTGTTTTTTCTAAATAAAATGAAAACATTTTAATACTAACACAGTAAAAGTACATACAATCTGAACAATTATGAGGCAAGAATTACATTTACAATGTACTGGCATGCTTGGAGAAATACTTCATTATTTGTTCTGTCTTCATGAGTTCAAAGCTCTTTACCTAATTTACCTTCTATATAACTACATACTCCTCAAATCCATCAAAGGCCCCAGATGGACATAATATTACCTTAGTAAACATGGAGGAATCTAAGAGAGACTAAATATGGCCTGTGAAAAAGGGGAAAGGAGCAAGATCAACTGAGTATATTAGGAGCATAAGAAGAGGGGGAGGAATGTAAAGGTAAGAGGAGAGGAGAAAGGGAGAGGGAGAAGTACATGAGAGACCGTGAAAGTTGAATTGGGGGAAGAAGAGAAGAGAGCAAGAAAAGAGATGCCTTACTAGGGGAGATCTCCAGGGATTCACAAGGATGACCACAATAAGAATCTAAGCCATAGTTGAGAGGCTACTTAAAGGACATTCACATAGAATGAAAGAGATGACTATCTTGAATGCCTTCCTACAGTCTTCATCCAGAAGCTGATGGAAACAGAAGGAGGGATTCAGAGCTAAAACTGAGATGAACACCTATGTCAAGTTATAGATAGGGAGGAGCAGAGAGCAAGGGGTCAACCCCTGCTGGGGAAATCCACTGAAAAAGCTAACCTAGGCAAGTGGGAGTTCATGTACCCCAGTCTGAAAGCTGGAGAACCAGCATAAGACAGAACCAGTCCCCCTAAATATAGATGCCAGTTTGGATTGGCAGGGCAGTCTATGGAGCCTCTGGCATTGGAACCAGTATTTAACCTTACTAGACGTATATGATTTGGGGGCCTGTCCCCTATGGGGTTGCTCTCAAGACAAAAAGGAGAGGGCCTAGTACCTGCACCAAATGATGTAACAGACTTTGATGATCAGGTTGGTAGGCCTCCCCATCCCAGGAAATTGGAAAGAGAATGGATGGGGGGTTGTGGAACAAATGGAAGGATATAAAAAATAAGATTGTTTCAAATTTAAATTGTAAAAGCTAAAACATAATTATTTGTAGCCTGTTTCTATGAATACCAGTGAGGATGGTCCAACTATATGACTTCAGTTTCAAAGATCATGTCCATGAGGAGGACTGTGGACACTTCCACACTTGGAATATACAGCCTAGAAATCTGAAAAACATGGACATTCATTTACTAAGTCTCTTCTGTAATGCACTATTATCTCAGGCATGGTTTCAGTGTTGTCAGTGATTAAAAGAAGATAAGGGTAACTTTCTGCACTGTCCAAATGCAATGAGATCTTATTTGGTTAGTGATTCAGCAATATCCACCCATTAGTAGGCTTTCACAAAAATATTCCCCTAAGGAAACTCTCCAAAGGTGCCTTAGGTCTAGTTGGAAACTTGAATGGTTGTCTATGTTTGGATGGTGGAAGAGCGACCATTGCATTGTTCCCATAATGCAGAGTAAATACTCCGAGCTACTCAAGAGCTCAGATGATGACTACTTAGTCTTCCAGGAGAAGGGGAGGTGACAAGTGCACTCCTCCTCCAATGTCAGTAATGCACTGTGTACACGTTCTCAGTCCATGATGCAGGATGTGGCCAGGCACCTATAAGAGAAGGCTGATTTTAACCAATGATGATGATAGCAGAAAGATTTATTGCCCAACCCTAGACATGAGCCCTTTCAGAAAACAGGATGTTGATTTTGGGTCAATTCAGGAACTAGTGAGGTGGGGTCAATGTCCATTTTGTTTCTGTGAGAACAGTCTGAATGAAGCTGTGATTACAGGGATTGGTTTTTCATGGCTTCACTGCCCTTGTGCTGCTAATTGGGTCAAGTATTAAGGAGGAAAAATATTTTCCCACTGACATGTCTGTATCTGGGCACAGTGCTTCCTGCACCTCTCCTCATTCCACACTTGCCTGATGACACAGGATGCACATTTGCTGAAAATGAAGTTTATCACAGAACATGTCCAACATGTCATGGAGATCTGAAGAGGGAAAGGGTTGCCAATTAGAGTTCTGCAGTTGACTTCTGAAAGCAAAATTGATCCAAGATGTTACCACAAAAGTTGTCATGTATAGGTCAAAGCAATTTAAACTGTCCAAAGAACAAGCTATTGAGCATCTCAGAGACTCACTTTTCTCCACACATGTGAACAATACTGGAAAATGTTGAGGAAGTGTGTGTAATGCTGTAGGAACAAGAACCTTGTATTGACTACACTTGTTTCTGTCTCATCCATCTAGCAGACTGAGAGGAAGGAGGGTGTTAAGTGTGAGAGCCTGATCATGAGCTGACTTCTCTCAGGTAACAGTCTAAATAAAGGCTACAATATGCTGCTTCCAGTGACCAACGATATTAACAGTTCACACTATAAACATCTGCACTCTTGGACATCATGTCTACATTCTGAGATTTATATTCTTACAGACCATCACAAGGGCTTGAAGACCATGGTCCACTAGTGCTGACTCTTGTAAGATTCCATGACCTGCCACAATAGACAATATTCCTATCAGAGGCACTGGTTTCAATTAGTGCATATGGACCGAGGCCTGCTTTACTGGCCACTCACTGGCAATCACCAGCCCGTACACAAAGAGCAAGCAGCTATTGTCATTGGGTCTGTCACCTTGCTAGCAAGTGCTACCATTCAAGCTCCTGGCTCTGGAACACAACACAGACTAAGTCACTAAGGGGTGACATTGAGAAAATCATTTCTCATTGTTATTATAATATGCTTGCTTGAGAATATCTTCAGCTCTTTGATTCGACCTTTTATCTTGTCAATGGTTTTAAAACCAGAGAGGAGTTATGTGTTACAGCAGGTTTTTCCCGACAGCTGCAGGCAGTCTTGCCACCATGGTCTCTCTGCCATGTGAGCCCCAATAACACTTAGAGACTCTGTATTTGATACAATCCTGTTGGCCATTTACCATTATTGTTTATGGGCTAGCTCTATCTTAAATATTAACCCATTTCTACTTATCTAATTATTTCCACGTGGCTCATCTTATTCGGGAGCTGCAGCTGGCATTTTCCTTCCTTCCTGGTCTACATCTTGACTCCTCCGCACAAACTGTACTACCTTCACCAACTTTGCTCAATAATGCCTGAATCCATGCCTTTTAAACAGCATTATCTCTCATTTCTCTCTATCCTTTCCCTCTCTCTGTGTGTCTATCTCTCTTCTTCTACCTCTCCTTTTGCTTTTTACCGTCCCTTTTCTCTCTTCTCTCTCTCACTCTATGTCTCTCTGTAAATAAACTTCCATAATATAAGCTAAATGACCATTTTATTTGCGGTTAGGGAAGGATTCCTGCCAAGCTCATGCTGCCTGCAAATGACCAAGAATCAAATTTGGACCAGACACCACAATGTTCTATTATACTGCTGACTGATACATAGCGGTTACAGAATGCCTTCAGCAATGTGGTACCCACAGATGAGTTTTGTCATTCATCTACATCAGAGTAGAATCTTTCTCAGCATAGAGCAGCAATATGCCTGTCAATGCACCTGACTACATTTTAGTCAGTTAGCACATCAAGACAAACAAAATGACAGGCAGGATGAAAGCACTGGCACTTTAGTCAAAAACGCTGTCAAAACCTTAATCCTGTACAAAGTGGGACCAGAGTACAAAGTAATTGTAAGAGTGCAGACCCGACATCTAGACACGGAACCCACTTGCAAAGTGGAGCATATTCCCAGCATTCCAAGCACAGTGGTACCCATTTTCCTCCAGCTTGCTGCAGATTTCCTGTAAGAGACAAAGATGTTTCTGAGAAAACTCCCTACAGTGAGGTCCCATCACAAACTAGAGGAGTATGCAGTGTTACTGTGCTTTTCTGATGAACAGAACTCAGAGATAAAAGAAGAATGCAAACACAACAACAGGGAAGAAAGGAAGAGGAGGAAGGAGAAAGAGCACTTTTGCCCTCATAGGGGGAAACACATAACTAGGACCAAAAACATGAAGGGATGGACAAATTAGTGAGTACTGCTGAGGTATTTCTCAGAAGACTGGGTCTCTTCATTCATGGGCACCTTAGACATGGTCTTTTCTAAGAGCACCCTCTGGAGATTTCTGTGAATTGCAGCACTGCACTGTTTTTCCTTATGAACTATGGTTTCCTGGGGAGAATCCTGTGGTAGATGACTTACCTCCTCCTGTGCTGGACAGAGACACTTCATGGTGGTAAGTGGGCACACTGTCATCTGGAATTCCTGCATAGCTCCTACATCTGCTCTTACAGGCCACAGCTGTGAATCTCCTCCCTGTGTCTCCTGATTTATAAAGTTCATCACTTTAAAAATAAGGACATATGAAAAGGACGCAAAGGAAGTCTGAAATTATAGCACTTGGTCTCCACTGTTCTTACCCCACTGCACATCCCTCTCCCAATGCAGACTCCACTCTGTCTTCTATCCTCTCTAAATCCTCCCTCTACAAACTGTCTCTAACTGGCTATGTACCCTGCAATCTTATGCTCTCCAGCTCAACTCTGTCACTCGACTTGGAGCTAGTACTGAGTGATGGATGATACTGAAGTCAGATCTGAAATATGCATATACACAAAGGGAAACTAGTTAATTTGCCAATTTCAAAGGACACATGGCAATTTAAGTACTAAAATGAGATTAACGTATGAACAGGATGTTGGCAAAGAGCACACACTGACTGTCAGTATTGAAATTTTCCTGAAAAACCTATGTATCGAAGCATGACTCATTAAGGCTGTCCACACTCTCCATATCTCTTCAATATTCTACTTGAAGTACTGCTGAGAGCAATAAGAAATCAAAGGAATTCAAGGGGATACAAATTGGAAGGGAAGAAGTCAGATTTTACTATTTGAAGATGATATTATAGTTTACATAAGTGAACTGAAATACTGTACCAGGCAATTCCTACAGCTAATAAACACCTTCAGCAAACTGGCAGGATAAAAGAATAATAACTCAAAAAACTCAGTAGACCTATGATATACAGTTGAGGAAGAGGCTAAGAATATAATCAGAAAAGTATCACCCTTTAAAATATTCACAACCAACATAAAATATCTTGCAGTAACACTAACCAAACAAGTGAAAGACCAGTATAGTACAAAATTTACATCTTTAAAGAAAGAAATTAAATAGAAAGTGGAAAGATCTCCCATGCTGTTGGATAGGTAGGATTACAAAGCAAAAATGGCAATGAGGCAAAAAACAATCTACAGTTTCAAAGGAATCCCCATCAAAATCTCAGCACAAATCTTCACAGAACTTGAAAGAACAATACTCAACTTTAAATGGAAAAACAAAAGACCCTGGATAGGTAAAATAAAATCATGTATAATAAGAAATATCGGGAGGTATCACCATCCCTGACCTCAAGCTTTATTACAGAGCTATAGTCCTGAAAACAGCTTGATAATAGTGCAAAAATAGAGAGGTAGACCAATGGAATACACTAAAATCCCTGACATTATCCCACACAGTTTATGCTGGAGAGGATGTAGAGAAAGGAAACACTCCTCCATTGCTGTTGGGATTAAAAACTTTTACAGACTTTTGCTAATCAGTATGGCTGTACCTAAAGTAATGAGGATCATTCCACATCAAGATAGAGCAATTACTCATAAATATATTACCAAAAGATGCCCCTACATGCAAAAAGTAGCATTATTTGTAATAGCCAGAACCTAGAAGCAACCTAAGTGGCCCTCGATTGAAAAAATGGATGAAGAAAATGTAGTACATTTACAGAATTGTGTACTACTCAGCAGGAAAAAATAGTATCCTGAAAGTCCCAAGCAAATGGATAGAACTAGAAAAAAACATCATAGGTAAAATCATACAGTCACAAAAAGATAAAAATGGTGTGTACTTACACATATATGTATTTAAGACACAGAAGAAAGGATCACCATCCTACATTCCACAGAGCTAGAAAAGATAGGAAACAAGGAGGACTCTAAGAGAGTTAAACATTGTGTCCCAGAAAAGTGAAAAGGGACAAGATCTCATGAGCAAATTGGGAGCATGGTGGGAGCAGAGAGGGAGTTTAGAGATACAGAAAGGCAGAAGAGTAAAGGAAAGGAGGACATGAGGAAACAGGATGATTATGTCAAGTGCAAAATAGAGGAAAGAAAGAAAAGAGATATCATAGTAGAAGGAGCGATTATATGCTTAAGAAAATCTAGCACAGAGATATGTCCAGAGATTGACAAGGTTGACACCAAATGACAATCTAAGCAATAGTGGAAATGCTACCTCAAATGCCCTTCCCCGATAATAAGATTAAATACTATCTATATGCCTTCCAAGAGCCTCCATCTGGTAAATAATGGAAGCAGAAGCAGACACAGGTAACACTGAGGCAAAATCCTGAAATAAAGTTGAAGAGAGGGAGGAGTTATAAGCAAAGGGGTCAAGACCATGGTGGATAAACCCATAGCAAATGCTAACCTGAAGAAGAGGGAGCTTATGGACTCCAGTCTGGTAGCTGGGAATCCAAGATAGGATGGATACAGGCCCTCTAAATATGGCTGTTAGTTAAGAGGACTGGGCAGTCGATGGGGGTCATGGTAGTGAATAAATTTCTACTATGCAAATAGACATTAGGAGCCCATACCACATACAGAGAAATTCTCTCAACCAATAACCAAGGAAGAGGGCCTAGGCCCTGCTCCATATTATCTGACTGATTTGAAAAACTCCCTAGGGAAGGCCTCAAACTCCTTTGGGAGCAGAAAGAGTATGGGATAGATTTTGAGGGGAAAGCAGGAGAGTAGAAGGTGAAGGAACTGAGATTGACATGTAAAACAAGCTTGTTTCAAAATGAAATAAAAATTAATATAAAAGGAAATTTAAAAAATGTGACTGTATTATATGTGACAATCAAGTCTGAAAGACCAACCATCTCTGTTTTCTCTTATACAAAGTCTAGTGGTCTGCGAGATCCAGATCATAAATGACAGGACACTGATGGCATGGATAGGACTTAGTCTCCTGAGATGGTCCACAGAATCCTCGGCAAGGAAATGATTACCTGTCACCTTACAGACATACCAGAGTGTGCTGCCTAGAGTCCTATTTGGTTCAGTATTTGGAATTCATTATCCCTGGGCTCCTCATTAACCAACAAGTATGAACACAGTTCAAAGGCCTAAGTGCTACACAAACAGATATTGACAAGAAAACACAGCCCTGTGGGGCACATTAACAAGACTAGTCATGATAGCCAGCAGGAAGGTGGATATTATCATTGTGTTGGATGGGGACAAGTGGAAGCTCCTATCTAGAATGAATGGCTTTCTGTGGTACTTTTTCCATTAGGGTCTTTAAAATGAAACCTCTCCCTTCAAATTTATCAAATATCTCAGCGACCCACCGACAGTAATAAGCGTTGTTCCAATGGCCCAGATAGAAAGAAATCAATCAAGCAGACCAAGGAGGACAATCTGGACTCTTTTGATTGGTCAGATTGAAGTCATGTGACCTATGCCTGGACTGCAGGAGGATATCCTGTTGAAACAGGGAGAGTGCAACAAGTTAATACTGTGTGCCTTGTTTCCCTTATCTATTGGCTAGGGTCACCTCCTTTAGTTCACTGCCTTGTTCTCACAGACGACTCATGACAGGACTACTCACCTTCAGGGCTCTGTTCATGATGGACACAGACTCAATTCTGAAGGACAGGCTTGGAGTTTGACCCCTGTTTGAAGGCCATCCTGGATGAATCTTCCTTCAGTTCAATCCTGGACCCTAGCCAAATGGAAAAAAAGCATGGTATTGGTAAAATTCTACCTCACATATGTGGAGGTATGTAACATTGATGCTGTAAAGTACTTGAAGCCAGGCAAGGCAGTACACATGTATGATCGGAGAACACAGGAGGCTAGGCAGATGTGCATCTCTGTGAGTGAGAGAACTGCCTGTACTACATAGAGAGCCTAAGGATAGCCATGAGATATAGTGATATACTTTCTTTGAACTGAAAGATGACATGTGCAATCAAAAAATTCCCCTGTGTCATTTCCTGAATTCAGCAATTTCACAACTCTGGCATCCCTGATCCTCAAGAACAAAGACCTGACCAAGGTTGATTCCCACAAACTTGAAACAGTTCTCACGCACTAAGTAAACTGATGCTTGTTCTATATACATGGGACTCACTGGGTGTTCAGTGTACTAGAAAGTAACTGATGGTAAAAGTGTGCTGTCATCCTGCTGGGACGAATATCATTCAATGACTCTACTGTGCACCAGTTTTTGAGAAAAGCCCGGTGTCTGGTGATCAGATCAGAAGCTGGGTTCCCAGTTCCAAGAAAAAAATAGAACCTCTCTTTACATGCAGATTGGTATGTGAGTCTGCCATTGCTCTTCATTCAGCAATAGATGGTAAGTTTCCCTAAGTGTTGGAGAAGCTGACATAAGCCACCTCATCTGTAATTTTCCCCCAGACATCAAGACCTAGCTTCTGAATCTCATCCTCTATCAAAACAAATACTTACTATACTCAATCTTATATTCACATGATGATTCACAGATTAGGACACTGGATTCCCAGTTGAGTTCAGTTTCCCTCAACAACTCAATGAGCTGATCCCTACCTGAAGGTGTCCTGGAAAAGAGTTCAGGCACCACACTCACTTCTGCTTCACACTTCACCAATGGCTATTATCAAGGGCTCCTCCATAATCAAAGATTTCATGAAAGCATGACCCCTGTGGTTTTCATTGCTCACAGAGAAGTCATGGCTGCTACACTTGTGAAGGTAAAACTCAGTGTCAGACTTGGCAAGGTCTACCTACCTCATGACTTTTGAGTAGAACAATTTTAATGAAAATGCAAAAGTAAGTTATAAATACCTCCATGAGATGGGAAAATGATGTCAGAAACTTGATCAGGTGATTGGAAATAATATAGGAAGTCTGGATGAAGGAGGCTAGGAGAACAAAGTCATAGATGACTTCAGGTCATTTCAGACAGGAGAGGAGGGCACACCACTGCATGACAGGGCACAACTTAACTATTGCCAAACATTCAACACTATCCCAGGAGAGTAAGCTCTTCCTCAAAGAGCTTCACACTTTTACAGATGGACATGAGCCACATATTTGAATACAAGGTTCACCTCTTCATGCTTTTGATAAACCAGAGTTCCCACTCTGCTCTGCAGGACACTTTTGGTCCTAACCCTTTTTATTGAAAACACCTGCTTCAGCCAACTTCCCTTTTTCCTATATGTTTTGTAGTAAGATCCTAGTACAGACTTTCTCACTGTTTCCAGGGGTCATGTCATTTCCTCTTTATCCTCTCCACCTCTCCTTCCCCAGCTCCTCCCCATTACCTCCCTTATCCCATTTCCTATTGGTTTTGCACTTCCTGTATATCTTCCTAAATATAATCAGATAGCAATATAGAGATAAGTGAGTGACTAAAGCTAAGCGATGATGAACACCAAAATCAAGTCCATCCTGTTTACAGAAGCAACCCAATTTGATGCTGTGGAAACCTGGTGCTTCAAGTCCATAAAAACAGGCAAGTAGAAACTAAAAGGTACATGTGACTGTTTCGGGATGTACAACAACATGACAGGGTGGCAGTGAGAAGAATGCTTTGGGAATATGGTAGCTGAGGCTGTATTGATGGAAGATGGATAGTAAATCATTAGCCCTTACATATTGCTGCACAAGACACAGATTTGTGACCTTCATCCTTCCAATTGCAGAGTAGACAGTGTGTTAAGTGGGATATTTCACTTCCTCCAAATAAACACCAAAAGAATAATGGAAGCACCTCATTTAATGACTGGCAGACAGGACGTACTCAGAACAGAGGAAGATGGGACTCCAGTGGCCGAGACCTGCCCTTTACTCCAACAACATCCTAGCTCAGTGGGTAATAAAAAGATGACATTTCCTAGGCAACATCCTTTTGTGTACCTGACATGCTAGGATCATTGGTGCAGTTCCTGTGGACCTAATTGCTTGCTGTTCTGCTGCTCCCAATGTACACTTCAGGGTAGGCTTTGTGCTTCACTAGCTTGTACAGAAACCATGTTACAGGTCAACACATGCATCTATTTCACAGCACTTGTTCACAGAAAGATTCGCACAACAGTCTGTATTCCTTATTCTACACTGCATCACGATTCCCTTTTTCCTACTTCAATCCTGGTTCCCAATTAGGAACCATCTCCCACCCCCAGAGGACTTACCCAGGTCTTGCTGTACTTTCCCAAACTGAGTCACAGAATGTGTGAGAGTGGCTAGAGTGAACAAGATGATTGGCAGCCTAGAATGGTACAAAAGCACTCCTTGTTGTAGAAGCAGCCATTTTCCATGCTGTATGGAGGTCCTAAAACACAAAGCTAGGGAGATAGGGGTCATTGGGTAGAGGAGCCAACTGAGCACCTCTGTGTACAACAACAACTGCTGGTGCTAACGAGGCTGAGGGAGAAGCAAACATGCACATCACACAATAGCACGAGGATGGAGGCAGAAGCTGGTTGACATGGCTGGGTTAGAGCTGGCATCCTGGAGATCTGTCCAAACGTCCATCCTGGCTCCCAGCTGAGCAGTCACTCCTCACCAGAGTTGGATTTCTAATAGGCCATTTCATTTTCCACACTTCAAAGCAGAAGAAAACATGAAAGATCTCTATTAGTGACTTTGAGAGAACAGGGTTTCATACAAACTGCTCCACTGTTCTGAAACATTACATATTAACCAAAATTGCACCCTTCCTTCCTATCCAGTGGTTTGCCTCCTATGCTGTCTGATTTTGGATCCATATTCCCAGCATTTACATGATGAGAAAGCTGTGGCATTGTGCCTCTAATGTACCAGACATCTTAAATTCTCTGTCCTCTCAATGGATACAACTTATTTTTAACATAACAGTACAACAATATCTTGAAAATACAATGGAGGAATTCATCTGAGTGATCAAACCTACTTCAATGCATGTAAGATTCCATGGTTCCTCTTTTCTCTGAAGCCCCATACAGAAGGGGTTTGCATCTCACCTGGGGGTGGGTAGGCAGCAGCAGCAGGTCAGCACCCTCAGTGCATTGGAAATGTACTTCCTCATCAGTTTCCAGCCCCTAAATGGCCTGGTTCCAGATTTTGTGTTTGCTACTTGACATGGGTCACTCTGAATGTCTGACCCCAGGGAATGTTCCTCTATGGAGAAGCCCATGTTCTCAACCCCAGATTCTGTATCATGCAGGGCTGGTTCATCAGAGGACAGAATAACAGGAAGGCTGTCAGTTGAATTCCTGGGGTCTTCAATGTCTGCTGTAACAGTGTTGGTGACATCAGCTCTTAAAATATCATTTTTTGAGACTTTAATATCAGGACAGGGCATCAGCTCCAGGAAGGAGTGCCTGTTGACCATGGGGGAGCTTCTACAACCCTGCCCTTTTTGGCCCACATGCTCTTTGTGAAAGTGATTGTCACAGCAGGAAGAGCTGGTTCAATAGCTCTCCTTAAGGGCAGAGGGAGGCTGAGAAGTCCTGAAAAGACCATGTTTAACTGGGACTTGTCTTTCAGAAGGATATCCCCACAGCTCAGTTTGAATTTGAGGATATTTATGGTTGCTGTTACATTATTTGGCTGCCTGTGCTTTAGGGATGAAACAATCTCTTTACAGCTATAGCCCATGCAGTACATAGTTTCCACGACCCTGGGAAGGATTTCTTTAGTGTCCAGTGGTATGTGTTCTGGAATGTGGCCCAGCCATGGTTGTTCCACAAGCTGATGTACTGTAATTCTGTACCAGGTGGGGACCATGAGTAATCGTGCCAGGGTGATGTGGCACGATTTGGATAGGTAGTTAGGAATGGGACACATTGTGGTGCTGATGAGCCTGTGCATAGCATCAAGGGTGGTTTCCACATATGGGAAGTGCCCTGTTACCAGGACGTAGAGAACGACACCCAGGCTCCACATGTCAGCTGCCATTCCATCATAGGGTTTCCTTGCCAAGATCTCTGGGGCCCAATAGAGCAAGGAACCACAGATCTCCTCCAACATCTGCCCCTCTGTGATTTTAGTTGCCATACCAAAGTCACACAGCTTAGCGTTTCCTGCTTCGTCCACTAAGGTGTTTTCTAATTTAATATCACGGTGCACGATGTGTCTTTGGTGGAGGAAGTACAGTGCTGACACAATCTGCTGGAAAAGTGGGCTCCCCTCCTCCTCCTCTAGACAGCCCACTGCACTGATGCAAGTCTCCAGATCTACACCTGCCACGTATTCCATGATCATATAAGTGGTCGTCAGTGTGTCGATCATGTGAAAAAAAATTGAACGATGTTCCTGTGTTCTACAGACAGAAGGATATTTACTTCACTGCTGATGTCAGCCACACTGTTGGTGCTTTTCTCCAGGACCTTAACTGTGTGTGTGGGAAGGTGGCAGGCCAGCTTCACCTCCCCAAATGAACCAGAACCTAAAGATAGTAACATCTTGAAATCCTTTTCAAGAATGTCCTCTTCCATGTAGCTGGCCATGGTTTTATGCTCAATTTCAAAAATGTTATCTCATCAGATATTTCAGAGTCTCAAAATGCTAAAAAATAATAATCAGTTTCAGAATCAGAATCATTCAAGTTTAGGAGTAAAGTTTATAGTTTTGAATTCTCTGTCATGAAATGTGTGATATCCTAATGATGATATAAAATGATATAGTAATTCTTGAAGAACACAAACCCAAAGCAGTAGAAGCAGAATCATAGAAGGTCTTTGGATTCAGTAAAGTGGGAGTGTCAGGTGAGATCCCTGACAGAATGAGCTAGTTCTTTTCATGGATGGGCCACAGTGCAAACCCCTAAACCAAGTACATCAACAGAGATCAACACTGGTTACATTATAGAACATTTGATGTTGTAACTGATAGAACTACTGTCGAGAGGGCATTTCTGGGATGTTACAGAGCTTATAATCCAATACATTAGAAAATATGGTATGAATTCCAACAGAGGTATAAATATTGAATTAATTTCAAATGAAAGCATTTAAACACATGAGTCATAACTAACAATTTTGGATTTGCAACAAGCAGTGATCCAAACATGGCAGAGGCCAAATATCATGGATTCTGTGGGTCGTTCAGTAATTTCTAGAAATACGAGGACCAGGGTTAGAAAATAAATGAAGATAGAGAAAGCAATGGATTACACCCAAACTCTTCTCTGTACCATTCTTACCCTGTTAATCCCACAAACAAAGTAGTTCAATGAATTGAGCAAGATAAAGTTCCTTTACTTGGTGAACACTGATTAGAAAAATCATTGATGAGACTTCCTGACAATTCACATCCATTTCAGCAAAACACTCAAGCGCCCTTCCTTCATAGGGAATACAGACTCACACAGGAGTTGAAGAAGAAAATATAGCAAGCAAATAGAACAATAGCAGAGGAGACTAGGGAAGAGTCCACACTCAGTACGGTGACTAGAGAACTGTTGTGTTTTAGGAAAACGGTAACAGTTTTTCCCAAAACAAAGCAGGTGAACAAACAAAATTAGTAAATATTTGAGCTTGTCTGGAAGAATCAGGGCACATAGATATTTATAAATTCATAAATTAGTCAAAACAATGGGGGAGTACATAAAATTTACAGTGAAATAGCATCAATATACAGTACTAGTTTGTATGAAAGCTATAAGTTAATTATTATTTATTTTATGTAAATAATAATAATATAAAAGAAATAAGACTGAAAATCTAAAAATATATTTGCTAATCATTAACTATGAAAGAATAAATAGAAGTACATATTGTGACTAGACCAAAGACAATATTTTAAGATATTCTTAAAGCATCTTTATTTTTTGCTGTATTCAGGTGTTATATCTAGGGAGCCTGCTTTTACGAAAGGGAAACAGAATAACAGTAGATCTGGGAGAACATTTAGGGAAGGAAAGTTACAACAAGGATGTTCTTATGAAAGAAGAATAAATGAAAATGAAAAACATGTATACAAATATGAAACAGCAGACCTAAATCCCAGGATTCATAAAGAACAAACTGGGAAACAATAGCTAATTGCGAAGTTCCACAACATAAGTCTTTGAATACTTAGGAAACCAAGGGAAGGAACAAATTCAAATTCTTTTCCTAAAGAAAACATTACAATAATTTTCAAACTAGAGGAGACATTTTAAAATGATCTTAGTGTCAGGAAATATCCTTGACTGACAATTTGCAAAATCCTTATTGAGAATCATAGATACTACTCACATCAAATTCAACAACAAATGAATAAGACCATAACGAAGGATCAAGATTGTCCTTAAACAGGAACATTAAAACTTCGTTCTTGTACACAAACTGTCAAAGCATGGCTTGTACAAAACTCTAAGGTAAATCCTAAATATAGTCAGACTTCAGTGGAAGGCAATTCCTTCTTCAGGGAAAAGCTAGAACCTGGTGAAAGTGAAGCTACAAACATGCAGGTCCACAAACACAGGTGTCACATTTTGTTTCCCCCAGGTCATGAGCAGTCAGAACAATAGATAATTTTTAAATAGTTGGAAGTATTCTCAAATACAGTTTGGGATGGAATGGAAATATAACAGATGAATATGATCAAATTAGAGGAAAGAAATATATCAAAAGTATAATCAAATTTCTCATTCTATACAGTTAATGTGTACTGCTAAAATGTAAAATATACAAGCACACGGGAATAAAATGATAATATAGTTGAGTTAAACCCAAACCAATTATGTAAAAAAAAAAAAAGAGTAAATCAATGTTAAATGCTGAAGCCAAAAATGCCCTTCAAAAATTGAGAAATACACTCACTATGACCACATCCAACAGGTTGGGGAAAAGGCAACTTAGTCCAATTTTTCTCCCAAGAACCAACTGCTTCTCTGAAGTACAGACAAAGCCCAGTCTCAGACAGCAGCTTTTTATTGGCTAGTGGCTAGCACCCTCACTAGGACTGCTTGTGATGTCATATGCAATGGACCAATCAAGAGTCAAAAAGAAACCCATGATGATTTTTAATTTTCTTTTCAGTTTACAAATTTCTCCTCGAAAAAATGTTCTTAATAGAGAAAGCTGCTATCCATCTCCATCCCACCCCTGCTACTTTCCCAAAAGTCAAAATAGATTCATTGCTGTCATTGAATAAGACATTGATAATATCTCAACCAACTACACCCGGAATATCATCAATGATCCCTTTATGTGGCCTAAAATCCAGATCCCATTTTCTGTCATGGAGCCATCAGTCTCATATTAACCAAGCCTCCTTCTTGGGGTTATAACATTATCCTCTCCCTCAGAAACCTTAAAGTTTGTGGACACATACTCTGTCTGATGGTATTAAAACTCCGTCAGACACGCACTGAGTGTCCATCAATACTAACAACATTTTGTCTCAAGGAAGATCCCTCCTCGCATCTATATCTGTCCTCTGTAATGTCTGGCAATTCCCTCCATCCCCTGCCAAAAATGAAAATATATCCCAGAAGGGGAAATACTAAATAAAAGGAAAAATTAAAGTATATGAAACAAAACTCGACAAAACACTCTGAAAATACTGACTCAAGAAAAATTTTACAGAAACAAAGACAATTCGATGACTTCTTTAACCTGACTACCTAAAAAAAAATGATCTCCAAATAATTCAGTAGCCATAGTCTGAGGGAAGGAACATATTCAAATACTTTCATGAATATACATTGCCCTTATTCTCAAACGAACTAAATAAAATATAAAGGGGCCTAGTGTCAATGTCTTGACCCAGAAGTTAGAAAATCCATAATCAGAGATAAACCTTACTGACAGAAATCTCACACCACATTCACACACCATTCTCAACATACATCATGATCCAGAAGCCTTCACACAGGAACATTATGATTCCTACACTCACAGAAATTGACACCTAGCATAGCATAATAAAACATTAATCAAGTCTCGTGATCACACATCAAAGGTGTGATATGATATTTTTATGATAAAATCATGAAACTGGAGATAGTGTTACCTTAAATATTCCAGTTCCACAAAAATAAATGTCACATATGTTTCCTGGAGGGTAATGAACAAGCAGTGGGAAGAACCTTTCTTCCTTTGGGTTTTCTCCTCACATTCAATGGGTGAGAAAGTAATAGAGATTAGGAAAATGTGATCAAAATGCAGTACAGGCTGATATGGGAAGCCAGGATCAAATTCTTCATCCAATACAGCTAATATGTAGCATTTCATATGTAATTACACAATAACAATCACAAGAATAAAGACAAAAATATGCTGATAGACGTGAAATTGGGTGAAATGAGAAAAAAAACTCACAGGCAAAAAATCAAAACCCAAACCAATGATGTAAATACAGGAATGAATAGACCAAGGACAAAGAGCCAAGCTGAAAACCTGGGGAACTCACTCACTATGTCGCAATCATGTTAGTATCGAAAAGTCAAAATAAAAAGAGAAACAGCTTAGTCCAACTACTCAGTCCACCTCAACCAACGTTTTCTCTGAAGAACAAAGACAAATCACATTCCTGGGTGGTGTTCTTTCATTGGACGATATGCATCTTACCTCACACGGAATCTTAGTTATGTCACATGCAGTGGTCCATTCACATTTGGCAAAATGCACAGCGATGTTTTAAAACTTTTTAATCAAACATTCTTGTCTCAAGCCAATCTACAACTAACTTTTTAAATGGATGGAATTTAATACTTGTGAATGATCTTCCTGCAGGAGGTAGTGTTTATTCAAACTCAGAGTGAAGGAAACTTAAATCAATGTGAGCACTAATGGCAGGGATATCAGCAAAGTTGTATAGTTGATTATGTGGCATTGTAATCTCAATATTCTTTTGCTCTACTTAGGCAGTGTCATGTTACACTTCAGGTGTCATGATGAACACAGTCAATCAGTGGTTCTTTCTCTGCCCCTCATTTAATTTAAAAATCATAACATATGTGATCTTAAGCTAACTGGGTTTGAGTGTCCTGACCTCCATTTTCTCTTCTACCAGAGTCTCTGTGTCTGGTTTTATATAGAGCCCTTTGATCCAATTGAAGTTGAGTTTTGTTCAGTGTGGTAAGCATAAATCAATTTGGATAATCCACATGCAAGCAAGAAGTTTGTTGAAGATACTGACCTATTTACACTGTGGGTTTAGGGCTTCTTTTATACTTCATGAGTGTGTGGATTTTCCTCTGAGTTTTCAGCTCCATGACACTGAAGACACTATCTGTTTTTTTTTTTGTTGGTTTTGTTTTCTATAAAATGCTGTTTTTATTATTGTAGCCCTGTACTACAACTTCTGCTGGGCGTAATGATCCTCCCACAGTCTTACATTATGAAAAGAATATGCTTTTAATTACACTTGCACTATAGTGTCAAATGCATGGAACCTTGGAAATACTAAGACACGGACAGTAGTAGTAGAAGTTCGCACCCAGGCAGGAGTCCATATCAAGTCCCTGTTTCATACAATAACAAACAAAAGAACAAACCTAAGACCAGACACATAGATTAATTGGGCACTCTGATGCTGTGAGAAAACACTATCATAGCAAGGAAAGCGAGTAAAGAGTTTATTTCACTCGCTGGTTATGGTGCATCATGCAGTGGATTGGAGATTTTAATTCTGTCAGAACCTGGAGGCAACCTACAGCTCCTCTGAGATACAATAAAAGGAGCACTCTTCAAACAATCCCTAACGTGCACTAGTTGCTAGAATACATCCTAATAGCTCCTTGTGATGTCATCACAAGCAACTGACCAATCATGACTTGTCAGAAGTGACAGAGGTTTATATCATGTTTTGTACCACAGGCAGTGCCTTGAGTATTCTTCTCATGTCTAAGGCCATTCCTCAGTCCAGAATCAATTCTAGGGAGAAAGGGGTAATTTATGCACAGGATTTCAAGAGAAACAGAAGCACGGTGGTGGGAGTTTCTTGGTCCCTATAAACTGGTAGTTAGGTGGCTACTGACTCTGCATTAGTTTTCTCTCACCCAGTGACATAGATCCTCTAGCTAGCTCCAAAGCCTGGTATTCTACAATTTCCCAAACTAGAAACCAAATGCTCAACATATCTGACATGTACTTAATGAAACCAATGTAGTTCTTTGAATTAGAAATGTCACTTACAAATTGGTGATTTGAACACATAGACACATAAGACAGTTGATAGTACAGTTTGGGAATTTAATATGGTTGCACTTTAGTGACAGAACTCTATTGTTGGGACTGTCCTTGAGATGAATTTGCATAGTCCCTTTGGTTCTCTACTGTCTGCTTGACATTGAGTTTGTGACACTCTCAATCTCCAGCTAGTGCCTTGAAGATTTCAGCTAGTTATTATGTCTCTGTCCAAACCTCCATGAGCTCTTTTCACTCCAAAAATAAACCAGATATGGTCTTTCTTTCATACGATTCTGTCTATGAACGATATCACAACTGAATAGGAACCAATGAAACATGAGCTTAGCTAAAGTGGTTGAGACCGAGAATTGAAGGCAGAGGAAAACACAACACTAACAGGGACACCAACATCAGATCAATTCTAATGACTCAGGTCTCATTGGCATCTTCAACAAGAAACCTAGGCAACTTTCTCTCACCAGAATGGCAATTCTTCCCCAGGAGTTCTGTGTGTTTGTGTCAGAAAAGACCTAATCCTTTATCATACCACTCCTGTGCAGCCCCCACTGGCTTATTTGCAAAGAGACTGAAGTGTAGACTTGAAACACACTAAGATGTATTGACACTGTGAACACATTTACTGCAATACTGTCATACAATCATTGAGGACTGTGAACAGTAACCTGTGGTACGATGGCAGCTTTAAAACTTATCTCTGTGGTTTCAAGTCAGTAGTGATCTGATCACACAAAAAGTGTTGCAATCCATCTAAGGATTACCACACCCTCTCCTGTGCTCAGTCCTGAAAAAGAGAGAGAAACAGACAGACCCCAACTTGGAGAGAAGCGGTAGTGGTCTGAGTTTTCCACTGAGCAATGCTTGAGCAAAAGGGACCTCAGAGCTGACCCCTACATTGACACGCTGCCTCAAACAAGGCGACACACATGCCTACAATATCATGCATCCTCAAATTGCCATCCTCTTTGAAGGTGACTTAATTTTTCAAACAACCATACTCTCTTAACATTCTCTGAATTAAACAGTAGTCTCTGACCTACATCTGTATGATAATCTATAATGTTACCTTTGCAAAAAATGTAGGCAGTGGTGGCATTGAATGAAGACATCCTTTCCAAGCCTGTCAGCATGCTGTCTTGTCTCAAATTTACACACAGACACCAGTGGAATATGGTTCATGGATCTCTATTGTGTCATTTTTTTCATTGCAGAATGCAAATTTCTGGATCTCTGTATAATTTTTTTTAAATATTTCTTACTGAAAATGAATCTTCTTTCATACAATATATCCAGAACACTGTTTCCCTCCTTCCACTCCTCCAAGATCCCCCCTACATTCTCTCTCCACTAGAACCACCACCATACCATTTCTCTTCAAAAAAACAGTTGGCTTTCTTGTGCACAAAAATATACAATAAGACAAGTCACAAATCCTCATATTGGGACTGGACCAGGCCCCCAGTAGATAGGAAAGGGTCTCAAGAGCAAACAAAAGAGTCAGAGACACTCCAACTCCAACTCTCAAAAGTTCCCCTCAAAAAAAAAAAAAAAAAAAATACCATGTTAACAACACTAACATATGCCACACTGTGTCTCACTAGGCAGATGCTCCAGTGCTCTTGTTGTGAACTGGACCAAAGTGCTGCAACAATGACACCTCCTCCTCCGGAGAACTGCATTGTCTAATCTGAGCTCACTGGGTCTGATGATTCATGCAGGGTCACCCTGAATCCCTGCTTCCCTGATATTAACCCTATTTCTAGGTCTCTGCTGGAGATGATGATTGAACCAGATCAGGCTGAATGCCCTCCAAACCCTGACATGGGAACACACTGGTTTAGCCCTTACCCAAAACTTACACTCCCCTCACCCTGTGTCCTATCTGGACTGCAATGCCAAGGCTCTGGTTGAGCACTGGGCCAGATCAGGGAGTCGAACAACCACTCTGCCTCCTGGGACTTATTCAATTTGTACTCATCACACTGGACCTGCCAATCCAAGTGAGCCAAAACTGAATCCTTCTACCTTCCTTATCTTTGACCCCATCACCAGGCCTCTGACAGAGGAGAGACCTCCTAGAGAGCTTGGTCCATCAACAGTACAGACATCAAGTGACTCACCCACCTATGCACACCCGTAGAGGGTAGAGGGAAAGTCTTCACTGCACCCACTGGTGAAGCTATGGGAAGACAAAAAGACAAGGAAACACCCAACTGGAGAAAGACAAGCATAACACAATCACAATCTAAAAACTCTACAACTAGACCTGAACACACCAATGCAGATGAAGCAGAAGAGAACGACTTAAGAAATAACTTCATAAACATGATAGAGGCACTCAAAGAAGATATGAGAAAATACCTTTAAAAAATGGGAAAAAACAAATAAAAAAAAGAAATGAACAAATCTTTTAAAGAAAATGAGGAAAGCCAAAAAAAAAAAATTAAACAAGCAAACAGATGGAGAAAAACAACTCAAACAGTTGAAGACTGTGAAAATGCATCATACCGGAGCCAAGGAATAAATAAAGAAAGAAATTAAAGACTTCTTAGAAAACAAAGAATATGAAGACACAGCATACGTGAACTTATGGGACACTTTGAAAGCAATGCTATGCGGGAAGTTCATTGCATTAAGTGAACATATGAAGAAAACAGAGGATAATCACATTAAAGAATTATACAACAAAAAAAAGCAACCTCACCCACAGGAGTAGATGCAAGAAAAAAAAATCAATTTGAGGGATTAAATCAATAATGTAGAAAGAAAGAAAACAATACAAAAACCCAATGCAAAATACAAGTGGTTGTTCAAGAAAATCAACATGGTATAAAAACCTATATCTATACTAACCAAATGGCAGAGAGGGAAGATGCAAATTAACAAAATCAAAAAAAAGGGGGACATAACTACAAACTGAGGAAATCCAGACTATTTTAAGGTCATACTTTGTTAACATCTCTGTATAGCTAGAAAACCTAATTCACATAACTATAAGTTTTGACCATTATAGACATGAATTACTTTTCTTTTTTTCTTTTTTTTATATTTCTTATGATACAAAATGATCCCAGAACCCTATCTCTCCATTCCAACCTCCGTCCCTTCTTTCTCCTACCCCCCTTCACTCCCATGCCCACCAATGACCCTTCTGTTCCATCACCCCCATACTCCAGAGGGAGGGTGATGCTCACCGGGAGGGGTCATCAAATTCTATCAAATCATTTAGAGTAGGGCCTAGGCCAACCTGGCTCTCGGTTTAGAGACTATCATTCCATTGGGAATGTGCTCGAATGTGTCCCAAAGTCCTTTCCTGCAACAGGGATACATCCTTGTTCTACTGACAAAGGTCCCTTCAACTGCCAAGGCCTTCTAACTGAGACCCATGTTCTAAAGATCTGAGTTGGTCCAATGCTGGTTTCCCAGCTATCTGTCTGGTGGTCCATTAGCGCACCCTCAAACTGGTTCAGGTCAACTGTCTCTGTGGTTTCTGTATCCTAGTATTGTCCACACTTTCTAATCACTCCTGGATATCTGCTTCTGGATTCCAGTATGGCCTAGTATTTAGATGTTGGTGTCTGCTTCTTTTTCCATCAGCTACTAAATGAGGGTTCTATAAAGGTAGATAAGTTAATCATCAATCCCATTTTCAGGGAACACCATTTATGTTAGTATTTCCACTGTTGCTCAGATTGTTACTTGGGGTCATCCTTGTAGTTCCCTGGATGTTTCTCTGGAGGAAGATTTCTCTGAAAACCTATAATGGTTCCTCTTTTATGGCAACTCTCTCTCTCTTATTTTTTTTTTTTCATGTATTCCTCTCCTCACACAATCTACATAGGCCCACATGATTTCATCTCCTCCCATGCTCTTTCTCCTTGCTCCCTCTCCATTGTGCCTTTCTCCTTCCCTGTGGGACTTTGTTTGACTCTCTTAGCTTCCTCCTTGTGTCTTCTTTTCTCTGGCTGTGTGAATTAAAGGATGGTGATCCTTTACTCTCTGTCTAAATTCAATATATGAGTGACTATATACCATGTTCCACTTTTTGTGATTGGGTTGCCTCATTAAGGATACTTTCTTCAAGTTCCAGTCATGTGCCTGTGAATTTCAAGATTACATTGGTTTTTTTCCCTTTTTTTGTTTTTTTTGTTTTGGTTTTTCCGCTGAATATTATTTTATTGCGTATTAGTGCCACATCTTCTTTATCTATTCTTCAGTTGAGGGCATCTAAGATGCTTCCAGGTTCTTTCTATTACAAACAGGGTTGCTATGAATGTAGTTAAACAGATGACCTTGTTGCATGAATGTGGATCATTTAGATATATGTCTAAATAGTGGAATTGCCAGGTCCTGTGGTAGACTGATACCGACATTTTTTTCTGAGAAACTATCATACTGATCTCCAAAATGGCTATAAACCTTTGTGCTTCCACCAAAAGCAGGGGATTGCTTCGCTTTTTCCACATCCTCTTCAGCATAAGTTGTCATTGGCGAACTAATTTTTGCAATTCTGACTGGGGAAAGATGGAATTTCAGAGTTGCATTTCCCTGACACCTTAGGATGTTCAGCACTTTCTTAAGTGTCTTTCAGCCTTTTTTATTTCCTCTATTGAGAAATCTCTCTTCAGTTCTGTCCTCTATTTTTTTAAACAGGGTTTCTCTGATTTCTTTTTTAGCCAGTTTGTCTTATGTAATTAGTAGGGCTATTATTTTTTGAGTTCATATTGTATCCTGTAAGTTTGCTGTAGGTGTTTATGAGCTGTAGGAGTTCCTTGGTAGAGTTTTTTGAGTCGTTTATGTAAACTATCATATCATCTGATAATAGTGAAAATTTGACTTCTTCCTTTCCAATTTGCATCCGTTAGATCTCCCTATGTTGTCTTACTGCATTAGCTAGAACTTCAAGACAATATTGAAGAGATATGGAGAGACAGGGCAGCCTTGTCTTGTTTGTGATTTTAGCAGAATTACTTTACATTTCTACATTCAGTTTGATGTTGGATGTTAGTTTACTGTATATTGCTTTTGTAAAGTTTAGCTATGTTCCTGTTATCAATGATCTCTCCAATATCTTTATAATACAATGGTGCTGAATTTTGTCAGAGGCTTTTTCAGCATACAGTGATGTAATTTCCTTTTTCAGTTTGTTTATAAGGGGGATTACATTGATAGATTTTCTTATGTTGATCCATCCCTGCAAACCAGGGTAAAGTCACCTTGGTCATGGTGAATGATTTCCCAGAAGTGTTCTTTGATTTCATTTGCCAGTATTTAGTTTAGTTTTTTGCATCCATGTTCACTAGACATATTGGTCTGTAGTTCTCTTTCTTAGTTGTGCCTTGTGGCTTGGGAACCAAGGTAATTGTGGTCACATAAAAAGAGTTTGGTAATGAACCTTCTGCTTCTATTGTGTGGGACCACTTGAGGAATGTTGGTATTAGCTCTTCTTTGAATATCAGGTAGAATATTGCACTGAAGATCTCTTGGCCTGAACTTTTTTTTTTTTACTTGGGAGGCTTTGATGACTGTTTCTACTTCATTAGTTATACAGGTCTATTTATGTTGCTTATCTGTTCTTGATTTAATTTTGGTAAGTGATAGTTATCCAGAAATTTGTCCATTTCCTTTGAATTTTCAAATTTTGTGGAATATAGGTTTTCAAACAATGACCAGAAAATTGGCTGCATTTGTCACTGTCCATTGATATGTCCAACTTTTAGTTTTATTTTGTTAATTTGCATGTTCTCTCTCTGCTCTTTGATTAGTTTGGATAAAGGTTGGTCTATCTTGTTGATACTCTCAAAAAACAACTCTTTGTTACATTGAGTTTTTTATTGTTTCCTAGTTTCTACCCTTGATTTAAGTCCTCACACTGATTATTTCCTTGCCCCTACTCCTCTGGGGTGAATACGCTTTTTTATGTTCTTAGGCTTTCAGTTGTGCTGTTAATTCTCTAATGTGACTATCCTCTGTTTTCTTCATAGGTGGATTTAGTGCAGTGAAATTTCCTCTTAGATCTGCTTTCAAACTATCCCCTCAGTTCAGATATGTTGGGTCATCATGCTTGTTGAATTCTATTATGTCTTCAATTTATTCTTTTCTTTCTTCTTTGAGCTGGAATTGTAGAATTGCACATTGTTCAGTATCCATGGGTTTCTATACTTTATTGGATTTGTGTTGCTTCATTCCAACTTTAAAGCATGGTGGTCTGATAAGACACACGGAACTATTACACTTTTTTTTGTTGACATTTGTTACGTTGCCTAGTATGTTGTCGAATTTAGAGAAGACTCCATGTGGAGCTGAAAGAAGGTATATTTTTTTGTGTTTGGATGAAATTTTCTATGAATGTCTGTTAAATGCTTTTGGGACATAACTTCTGTTACTTCTTTCTTTCTTTGTTAAGTTTGTCTCTGATGGTCCTTACTAATGGTGATAATGGGTTGTGGAACTCTCCCACTTTCAGTGTGTGAAGGTATTATGTGTGATTTGAGTTTAGTAGCCTTTCTTTTACTAATATGTGTATCTTGGACTTGCATAGATGTTCAGCATTGAGAGTGTGTGCTGATGGATTTCTCCTGTGATTATGAAATGACCATCTTCATTTCTTTTGATTGATTTGCTTCAAAGTCAAATTTGTTAGATATTAGGGTAGCTAATATCTAATACCTCCTTGCTTCTTGGGTCCATTTCATTGGAAGGTTGTTCCTGACCAGTTACCCTTAGATAATGTCTGTCTTTGAGTGTTAGATATGTTTCTTGTATGCATCAGGAGGAAAGATTCAGTATTCGTATCCACTCTGTTAGCCTGTGTCTTTTTCTAGGCAACTTAAGACCATTAATGTTGAAAGAAAGGACCATTGATTGTTAATTCTTGTTTGTTTTAGATTTGTTATTGACAATGACGTTGTGAATATATTTGGCCTGCTTTTTCCCTTGGGTTCTTGTCAAGTGGGAATATCTATTGCCGATGTATTTGTGAATGTAGTTAATTTTCTTGGGTTGGAGTTTTCCTTCCAGAACATTCTGGAGTGCTGAATTTGTAGATATGTATTGTGAAAATCTGACTTTGTCATTGAATAGCTTGTTCTCCATCTGTAACGATTAAGAGTTTTGCTTAATATAGAAGTCTAGGCTGGCATCCATGGACCCATAGTACTTATAGAACACTTATCCAGGACCTTCTGGCTTTGAGAATTTCCATGGAGAAGTCAGGTGTAATTTTGATAAGTCTGCCTTATATGTTACCTGGCACTTTTCCTTCGCTGCTCTTAATATTCTTTTTTTATTCTGTATGTTTGGTGTTTTGATTATGATGTGTCTTGAGGTCTTTTATCTTTGGTCCAGTCTATTTGGTGTTCAGTATAATTCTTGTCCTTTCTTAGGAATGTCCTTCCTCATATTGGGTATGTTTTCTTCAATGATCTTGTTGAATATGTTTTGCATCTTTGAGCTGGGATTCATTGCCTTCCTCTATGCCTATTATTCTTAGGTTTGGCCTTTTTTAAGTGTCCCACATACCCTGGGTTTTCATTTTAAGGATTTATTGGATTTAAGATGTTCTTTGGTCAATGAATCAATTTCCTCTAGTTTATCTTCAGCATCTGAGATTCTCTCTTTCATCTTGTATATTCTGTTTGTTATGCTTGCATTTGTAGTTCTTTATAGTTTCCCAGGTTTTCTGTTTCCAGCATTCCCTCATTCATGTTGTCTTTACTGTCTCTAATTAAGATTTCAGTCTTGAAAGGATTGAGTGTTTCCTTCATCTGTTTGTTTTTTTTTCTTGACTTTCCATACTTTCCTTAAGAGATTTGTTCATTTCTTTCTAATTTTTTTGTTTGTTTTTTTCTTCTCTTTAAGGGATTTTGTCATCTCTTTTTTGAGAGCCTCTTTCATGTTTATGAATTTATTTTTTAAGTTGTTCTCTTCTGATCCCTCTGCTTTGGTTAGTTCTGGTCCTGTTATTGTAGAGTTCCTAGAGTGTTGTGGTGTCAAGCTTGTCTTTCTCTTGTTGGGAGTTTTCTTATATTGCTGTCATCCTATTGCTTCTTCCAGTGGGTGCAGGTGGGGTCTCTCATTCTCTACCCAACTCTCCCAGAGTACATAGATTGGTCAGGAATTTGATTTCCGTCACTCTGGGAGTATTCCATTTTCTAATAGGTCTGTCCTCCAGCAGAAGCCCTGTAAAGGATCATATCAGGAAGGCTAAGACAGGTGGTATGGATAGGCAGGCCCAGTGTACTCAAAGCATATCTAGGAAATACCACCGAGGTGGAGGCATTGTTGAACTTCCATTTTGGCTCAGTACCCAATCAGTGTAGTGGGTCAACTGGCTCAAAAGTACACAGGGTAGGGGGAGAGCAGGTTCTGGGCCTTGGGCGGAGGTTTGTGGATCAGAGTACTAGGACTGTACTATCTATGGAAAGGATATACGGGGGAGTATTATTCGGGTTAACAAAGTAAGCTCCAGGGAAAGTTGTAAGGGGGATTCATCCTGAACTGGTACTAGACTCACCACCAGCAGAGGCCCAGTGATGGGTGTCAAAGATCGGGCAGGAAGGGTCTCAGGGTGGTCCCACTTGTATAAGTAGGTCCACTATGCTCAGGGCAGGTATTGTAAGTTCTCCAGCGCAATAGGGATTGTTGTACCCACACTCTCCCCAGTGCTCAACCAGATCATTGGAGCATAGGGCCAAGTGGGACAGAAAATAGGGGGAGGGCAGGTAGTGGTTGGGGTGTTTATAAATCAGAGTACTAGGACTGTACTATCTAAGGATACAATATAGGAAGAGAGATATTTAGGACTAACCCAGTCAGTTCCTAGGGTAGGGGTGGAGGTGGTGGACAGAACTGGTCCCAGACTTACCTCCAGCAGAGGCTTGGGATAAGGGAAAAAACAAGTAGCTATACATTTGTTTTCGAAATATGTTATATAAACACAATACCTTGGCAGACAATAATATACATATCACAAAATTAACATTAAATTCATATCAATAGATGAAAATGCATTCCAAACATGTATTCATATCTATGCCATAATCCTTGATCTTAAATTTTAAAGTCAAAGCATTTTAAAATATATAAAGTGGATTATTCCAGAAGATATTGTTTTAACAGTTATTGCTATTTCTTCAGCAGTCAAACAATTTAGAGACAATAAAGTAGTATACACTATCAAGAATCTTTTGGTGGTTTCCATCTTTACATGGCTTCATTATTATTTTATTTATTCTATTTCTATTTTTATTTATCGAAACAGTGTTTATCTGTGTAACTATTACATGTCCTTGAATTTACTCAATTCACCATGTTCACTTTGAAATCATAGAGATCCACTAGCCTATTACTCCCAAGTGCTGAATTTAAAAGCATGTGCCACCAAAAGCCATATATTCTCTTTCTAATTTTAACCACTTTATTCTGTTTCTTTTTCTCTCCTAAGCCTAGGTATATTTTAAAACACATTGTAAACCTTGAGAAATTTTTCTTAATAAGAATCTGTCTTTATTGTCAATCTTTTTCCTGCCATGGGCTTTTACCTGCTTAAAAAAAAAACCTTGTTATGAATAAAAACCACAGCTATATTAGCTGCACTCTATCAAAGATAACAGTGAGGGGCTTTGGGAGTGTGGTTGGAACATTTACTGCCAGAACTGAGAGCTGTGCTCACTGCCTTGCTCTACTCTATCATCCATCATCATGCAGCTGGATTGGCGATGTGGTCACTGTCATAGCCAGCTCTTGTAAACACCATTAAGTTGATAGCAGAGTTCTTTAAAAGCCTTCTGGATTTTTGCCACTATGCTGAGTCAGGAAGTATTTCTCAAAAGAGCCACACAAATCTCTGATTGACTCAGATGCAGTTCAACCAAAGAATAGATAGAGAAAATGTGGTACATTTACACATTGGAGCACTACACAGGGGAACAATAATACAAAACAAAAACAAAAAACAAACAAACAAAACCAAAACAACAATAGAGTCTTGAAATTCACAGGAAAATGGGTGGAACTAGAAAAAACCATTTTGAGCTAAGTAACCCAGTCATAAAAAGGAAAAAAAGGTATATACTGAAACATACATGGCTTTTCGTCACAGAGCAAATGTTTGGCAGACTGCAATTCACAACTCTAGTGAAACTTGGATACAAGGAGGACAATAAGACAGACATACATGGTCCCTCACAACAGAAAAAAGGGACAAGATTTTCTAAGCAATTTGGGAGCAGCTTGGTCAGGGGTTAAGGGAAATAGAAGAGGAGAAGAGGAGAAGAGGAGGGATGTCTTCTCTGAGGGACCCAGACGGTTGAGACAGGGGAAGAGTAGATGAGAGCAACAAAAGAGATATCATAATGGAGGGATCCATTATAGGTTTAAAGAAAATTCTCACACTAGGAAAATGTCCAGAGACCTACATATGACCCCAACTAACAATCACTGTTGATTGGAGAAGATACCTTAAATTCCCTTCCCTGATAATGAGATTAATGACTACCTTATATGCCATCCCAGAACTTTCATCCAGTAGCTGATGAAAGCAGAAATAGACACAAAGTCTGAACAATGAGACAAACTCCTGTAATCTGGTTGGAGAAGGCAGAAGTGATGAGCAAAATGGTTAAATCCATACTGGGGAAACACAATAAAACAGCTCACCTAAAAAAAAAGAGGATCTTCTATACCCCTGACTTATAACTGAGAAACAAGCATAAGACTGACACAGACCCTATGAACTTGGGTCTCAGGTAAAGGCCTGAGGTATGGTACTTCTGACAATGTAACCCCTAGTGCATGTATGGAATTCAGGAGCGAATTCCCCATGGAGGGATACTAAATACAAGGAAAAAGGACTAGGCCCAACCCCCAAATGATTGTCAGGCTTTGAAGATCCCTAGAAAAAGGCCACACCCTCCCTAGGGTGGATGCAGGCTGGGATGGGGCACTGTGGGGGGCATGGGAGAAGGCGAGGGAGATAAATCTAGGATACATATATTGAGATAAGAAAATTTTAAACAAAACAATTTTTTAAAAACCTAACTCACTTTTATTTATTTACATATTGTCACATAACTTAAAGCTTTTCTCTTTTTTCCTACAGGTCTGTTACCTTTCCTTCTAGCTGTCAACTCCACCTTCTTTCTAGTGTTCTCTCTGCCCTGTCATTCCTACCTAGCTATTGGCCACTCAGCTTTTTATTAAAATATGTTGAGTAACACTTCTTCACTGTGTACAAAAATATTGTTCTGCAACTTTTGTCTGTTTTTGTCTAAATAAAATGCAAACGTTTTAACACTAACACAGTAAAACTACATACAATCCGAACATTTATGAGGACAGAATTACATTTACAATGTACTGGCGTACTTGGAGAAAATACTTCTTTATTTGTTCTGTCTTGATGAGTTCAAAGCTCTTTACCTAATTTACCTTCTATATAACTACCTACGCTTCAACTCCATCAAAAACCCCATAAGGACATAATATTACCTTAGTAAACAAGAAATGCAGTGCAAGCCATTTCCAAGCCTATAGAAAGTACAGACATGTGGATGTCAAACAGTCACTCAAGTATCTCCTGCAACATGGAGGCATCCATCTTAGGCATACAGGCCTAGAATACCTGACAGACTATTTATGAAGCTTGATGTATGAAGGACCAAAATATTTTGTTTCAGCAAACTTCTTGAATCACATTGCTGTGTGTCCTACAGAAAGACTGCAGACACTTCCATGAAAGAAGAGATTAAATGACTGTCCCACCTTGTTTTAGCAAACTTTGGGAATCACTTTCTGGTCTGTTTGCAGAATGTCTGCAGACATTTTCATGAAGGGGAATTTTTTTGAGGATTGTCCACCTTCGTCTTGGCAAAGTTCAATAGTTTTATTCTTATGTGTCATATGTGTTCAGTGTGTACAGCCCATTGTCAGCTGTCAAGACAATAGCATTTTTTTGTCCACTGTCTAGTTTTCCCACATTAAAAGTACACTACATATATAGTTTGAATTAAATTCTTGCTACCAATAGTAGACATGTCTTATTATAATGGAAAGCTCTTTGTTAACATAACATTTTACATTACATATTCTATAGGTCTTATAAGTGTTTGAAGATTGTACATCAAAAAAATGTATCCCTCTTTGACCTTGAAAACATACCTAATATGACTACAAATTTGATTTTTATAGGTGACTACTAACGCATTTTTCTTTATTATCCTAAATAGTTTGTAATAATGACTTTCAAGGACCAGAAATTTATATGACATTGTTAAATGAGCTACATTGCTATAATACCTTAAAAAATACAGTATCTCCTAACAAAAATAACCTTAAATTTGTATCAGTATGCAAAAATCCATACAAATGCAAAATATTTGAGACTAATGGTTTTTCAAAAGGAGATTCAAGAATTCACATTTTTTTAATCTCATCATTTTTATACTATATCCCCCATTTTCTCTTCAGAAACAGATCCTTGAAACTACTCTCCTTTTTATCTTTCTCTCTGACAATGACCAATAACAATTTGTAACCAACACCCTAAACTATGGCAAACATCCATAACCTACTGAATGACCGATACCCACCAACCCTATCACTTGGAAATGAGAGCTTTGCATTCCTTGGAATGCTTCCTGTTGTCTTGGGGTCCTGGAATCTTTGGGGAAGCCGGAAAAATATAGGACGATGGTCAAGTCCTAGCTAGAATAATCTGTGAAGGTAGATCATCTCAACCAGCAGCATTGAAGTTATTCTTGGAGCAAAATGAGGAAACTGCAACAGAGGCTCTCAGAGAGTCTGGATCAACAGGGCCAATATTGTCCTTGTTCTGGTCTCCTTGCTTTGAAAACTAGGACATTTTCAAAGGTAATGTACATATATCTTCATTAATACAAGTGTGGACTCTGTGTCGTATACATGCTAGCCAAAGATAAATTTCTGCTTTACATCTCAATAGGTAAACTATACTTACCTCTCTGGTAGTTTTATAGGTTTATTTCTTTATGTCTGTATCCAGAATTTTCTGTGAATCCTCCAATCAAACTTGATACTCTTTAAACTTGAATGAATCCATAGTCTTTCATTTTCTTTGGAAACAAAAGCCTAACCTCTTCCCCAATTTTGAAGTTAAGATACATTTAAAATATATGGGTTGGTTTAATTTAGCAATTCCCATAATGCAAAATCTCTCAACAGCTATTGTTTGTTCAATATTTGAAGACAACACTATAATACATAGGATACAGACTCCCTGTGCATTTGCCATCTTTATGTGGTTTATTCTTTTTTATTATTACTTTACTTTTTGTAAAAATGCTTTATACCATTAGGTTTAAACAATTTATTTATTTTTATGACTGCCTAGTTCCTCTTTTTTTTCTTAAGCTTAAGTGCAATGTTAAACACACTAACCTAACTTGCTTTGCTGCATATTTGTAACCTTTTCTGTCTGCATGAGAAAAATCTTAAACTACCATATCACTTATTTCATGGAATGCTGGATTCTCAAGATTCTCAAGCCTGCACCCTGAGTGGGAGACATATGTTACTATGGTCTCTTCATGAGACACTGAGAGAGTAAGAAGCCAGTTTTGGCTTTGTTTTGTGGTAGGAATCCTTTCCTTTAGTGCTTTCTTGGGTCTTATGTGAAAATAAGCGCCTGTACATTGGGAAGTGTAGTTTGTAGTTGTTTCTTTTTCCTCCCAGCTTGCTCCCAAGTAAACAGCACACAGATTTATTAATTGGGATAACTCAGATGGTAGCTCTCATAACTTAAATTAGCCCATTTTTATTTATATACATACAGTAACATGACTAAAGGCTTTTACCTCTCTTCTTGCCTGTTCCCTCTCTGTCCAGGGTTGACTCTACCTTCTGCTTTCCACATTTTTCTCTGTCCCCAAAATCTTGCCTAGCTATTGTCTGTCAAACCATACTGATTGACACTTCTTCATGGTGTATAATAAGATTATTCCAATACAAAGAATCATCCTAAGAGCCACAGGACCTCTTTGCTTGCTGTGAGATGCCATCTTCTATATTTCACCTGATGCTGTACCCATTAGAATATAACAATATTGTCACCTAAATGAGAACTAAGCAGTGACATCAGGTAACAAGACAACACATATGGGGATAGGTGCCAACCAGAATGAAGAGCTTGGGCAATTAACTGCTGCTATAAGGGGGAGAAACACATCCCCAGGGATAGACCCCTGATGAGATATCAAATCCCAAGTTCTGATGGTCAACATATATAATTTGAGCAACAATAATTCACCTTACAAATCTCAGTCACTATCTCTCTCTCTCTCTCTCTCTCTCTCTCTCTCTCTCTCTCTCTCTCTCTCTCTCACACACACACACACACACACACACACACACACACAGTGTTGTGACAATCATAATTAAAGAAGTCAATTATTTGTGATTGTGGTAGAAGTACTTGAAATACGAAGAGAGGTGAATAAATATAACTTTCGTGGCCATGTATGAAAATATAAGAAGAATTTATTTAAAAAAATACATCTTTCTCAGCAACCCATTGAACCTCTTCAAAAATTGATGCCATATTAGAAAACTAATCAAGTCTCCTAAAATATAAGAAAATTGAAATAGCTTATATTCAATGGATATCAATAGCAATTAATTGTACATAATGTACACAAATTGCCATTTCCCTGAATAAATCCAGAAGGAATTCATTTAAATCCCAAGACTGAATAAAAATGAAAATAATAATATCAAAACCTGTATGACATTATCAAGGCAACTGTTGTGATTTGTATAAAAATGAAGATAAGGCTTTATTAGAGGAGGTGATCCTTTTGGAGTAGCTTGTGTTTAAAAGGTTTTTGTCATTCCTAGTTAGCTCTCTGTCTGCCTTGCATTTGTGGATCAGATGTGATCTCTTAGTTACTGTTCTAGCAACATGCCTACATGTCTGCAGCCATGTTGGGACCATAACTCCCATGGACTCTAACCCTCTGGAACCATGAGATCCAAATTTAAAGTGTTTTGTATTTTGTTCTTTTCATACTGTTTGCGCAACAATATAAAACTAGTAAGACAGAAGTAGGTACTAGCAATGAGGTATTGATGTGACAGGCATGATGGCACTGGGTTTTGGAGGTACATTGAAGACTTTAAGACTTTGCATCAAGAAAGCTATTTGGATGTTGTACCTGGGAGATTAATGAGCCATGTGATTCAAGGAAAGAAAAATAATATTGCTGAGACCAATGTGGACTATGGGGTCCTAGCTCAAGAGGTTTCAAATAGAACAGAATTAGCAACTGGGTTGTAGACATTTCTTGTGATACACATTGCAAAAAATGGGGGTCATTTTTCCCCTTATCATAAGAATAAGTCTGAGACTACACCGAAATGCTTTGAACATTCTCACTGGCAGAAGAGATTTCAAAATAGCCTGATAGTGACACTGACTTGTGGTTATTAGCAACCTCTCTTATGGAGTTCTACATTAAAAAAAGAATTGCAGGGCAAAAAAGAAATTCAAAATATACACTTTAAGAAGAAAAAGAGCACAGCAAAATTTAATGTTGGAGCCAAAGCTTTTGTTGAAGAAAATAAAGGCCTGACATACAATGTAATTGAGGATATGGGGCAATATGGGCAAGGCACTACCATTTACCCTGCAACTTATGAAAGGAAGGGCCTAATGATTTTCTGTTCCTAAACATCAAGAAAAGCTTATGTAAAGATGATTCAAGAGGGCCAGGTTCTACACAGGCAGGAGCCTGAAATTGGTATCATATGGCACATGGTTTCAGAGGCATGAACAATACAGGAACAAAGACATTACAAAATCTTTTGTGATTAAGGAAATCTACTGAGATTTGTGGTTAACACACTGAGTTCCCAGGAAAGGAGGTTGGCCTGAATTCAAGCAAAGTGTATAAAAAACAGGGGGGAAATATTCAAATACTCCAGGACTTGAAAGTTGAAATAGATGCAATAAAAAACACAAAAATAGGGCATGCTGCAAGTAGTTTATCCAGGCAAACAATCAGACACTACAAATGCAGGCATAACGAAAAAGATTAAAAGATATAGAAGAGAGAATCTCAGGTGTTGAAGATGCACGATAGGAAATTGATTGATCGAAAAATAAAGCGGTGTCCAATAAATCCCTAACACACAATATCCAGAAGTGATGGGACACTGTGAAAGGGCCAAACCTAAGAATAATAGGCATAGAAGAATGCTAAAAGGCCAAGATCAAGGTTCCAGAACACCCATTCAAAAAAATCTTAGAAGAAAAATTTCCCAACCTAATGTAGGGTTTGCATATGAAAATACAAGAGGCTAATAGAACACCAAAAGACTGAATAAAAAAAAAAGACAAATAAAAGTCCCCTTGAAACATGATAATCAAAACACTAAACATACAGAATGAAGAAATCATATTCAGATCTGCAAAACAAAATAAAACAAAACAAAAAGGCCAAGAAACTTACAAAGGCAACCTATCAGAATTACATCTAACTTCTCAGTGTACTGGATAGGTGTTCTAGAAACTCTAACAGACCATGAATGCCAACTCACAATACTATAACTAGTAAAGATTTCAATAACTGTCATTGGAAAAAACAAGATATTCCGTTTGAAAACCAGATTAAACATACATATATAAAAACCTAGTCCTACAGAATGTACTTAAAAGAAAACTGCAACCAAGCCAAGTTATCTACACTCATAAAATCATAAGCAAGAGATAATTCCACCTTACCAAAAGACTATTAAAAGAGATGGAGTGCACATAGACAGTAGCATATCCAGTAACAAATTCAAAACAAAAAATAATCAACAGTTATGGTCAATAACATTCCTTCATATTTATTGTCTTAATTTGCCTCAAAAGAGACACAGGTAACAGAATGGATGGGAAGAAAGAATCCATTTTTTCTTCTGTATACAAGAAACACACCTCAACTTCAAAGGCAAACATTACTTCAGTGTAAAGGATTGGGGAACAGTTTTCCAACAAATGGTAATAAGAAAAATGGTGGTGTAGCTATACTTATATCTAGAAAACTATACTTCAAACTAAAGTTAATAAAAAATAGAAGTCATTTCAAATTCATCACTAAAAAAATCCATCTTGTTGATATATCACCCTAAACACAAGATGGAACAAAATGACAGAATCTTAGCAAAGATATTAAGTTACTAAAAAATGTTATGACTCAATTGAATTTAAAAGACAGCCATAGAACATATCATCTAAACACAAACAATATACCTCCTTCTCAGAGATACAAGGAACCTTTTTTAAAAATTGATCACTTTCTCATCAACAAAAAAAAAAAACCTTAGCAGCTTTTGAAAAATTGGAATAACCCCGTGTTTTAAAGTTAGAATTCAACATCACAAATTGCATAAAGCCTACAATCTGTTGGAGATTTAAAAATTCTCAGTTGCATTGCTCCTGGGTCAATGAAGAAAATGCAATTAAAGACTTCCTAGAATTTAATTAAAATTGAGGCGCAACATACCCAAATATATGGGACAATTTGAAACAGAATTAAAAATAAAGTCCTTAGTACTAAGTACCCACCAGACAAAACTGGAGAATAGTTACACTGCAATTAACAGCAAAACTGAAAGCTCTAGAACTAAAATTGGCAAACTCACCCAGGAAAAGAGTAGAAGACAGGAAATAATTAAATTGAGGGCTGAAATCACAACAGTAGAAACAAAGAAAACAATACAAAGAATCAATGAGACAAAAAGTTGGTTCTTTAACAAAAATCCACAAGAAACCAAACAAACCAAAAAGCAGAGAGACAACATGCAAAATAACAAAATCAAAAGTGAAAAGCAGATGTAACAACAGACATGGTGGAAATCCAGAGATTCATCAACTCATACTTTGAAAACTTTTCTCCACAAAATTGGAGGAATTAAAGGAAATGAACAAAATTCTGGATCGATATTAGTTACCAAAATCAAACCATGAACAGATAACTATGGCAGATGCTCAGGAAATGAGAATCAGTCTTTCTCAAGATCCAGCAACTCCAATATTAGGCATATACCCAAAAGGTCCACATTCTTACCACAAGGACATCTGTTCATCTACATTCTTAGCACCAATATTGGTAATTGCCAGGACATGGAAGAAACCTAGACAACTTTCAATTAAAGTATGGAAAAAGAAAATTTGGTACATTTATACAATGGAGTACTACCCAGCAGGGAAAATAAATAAAATCTTGAAATTCCGAGAAAATGCATGCAACTAGAAGAAACCATTATCGGGCAGTTAATCCACACACAGAAAGAAAAATACAGTATGCACTCACTCATAAGTGGGGATTAGCAACAGAGCAAAAGGATAAAAGCCTACAATATACAATCTCAGAGAAGATGACAAACAGGGAGTACCCTAAGAGCGACTAACAAAGGCTTGTAGAGAAGGAGAATGGAGCAAGATCTCCTGAGTGTATTAGGAGCATAAGAATAGGTGGGAGAAATGTACAGGAAAGAGTAGGGAAGAAAGGGAGAGGGAGAAGAACATGAGAGACCAAGAAAGTAGAATTGGGGGAAGAACAGAGAAGACCAAGAAAAGAGATGCCTTGCTAAGGAAGATCTCCAGGGATTATCAAGGATGACCACAATAAGAATCAAAGCAATAGTTGAGAGGCTACCTTAGACATTCACATAGAATGAGAGAGATGACTGTCTTGAATGCCTTCCTACAGTCTTCATTCAGGAACTGATGGAAACAGAAGCAGGGATTCACAGCTGAATACTGAGATGAACACCTATGTCAAGTTATAGATAGGGAGGAGGGGAGAACAAGGGTTCAAAACCTGCTTGGAAAATCCACTGAAAAAGAAAACCTTGGAAATTAGGAATTCATGTACCCCAGTCTGAGAGCTGGAGAACCAGCATAAGACAGAACCAGTCCCCTAAATATAGATGCCAGTTGGGAGGGGCAGGGAAGTCTATGGATCCTCTGGCAGTGAAACCAGTATTTATCCCTACTGCATGAATGTGATTTGGGAGCCCATTCCCTATGGGGGTTGCTCCCTACACCCAAAGGGGAGGGCCTAACACCTCCACCAAATGATGTAACATACATTGATGATCTCATTGGTAGGCCTCCCAATCTAAGGACACTGGCAATAGATGGATGGGGGGCTCTGGGGAGAATGGAAGAATGGAAAAGATCGGTAACAGGGAATGGTATAAAAAATAAGATTCTGTCAAATTTAAATTGTAAAAAATAAAACATACTTATATGTAGCCTGTTTCTATGAATACCAGTGAGGATGGTCCAACTGTTTGCCTTTAGTTCTCCAAGATCATGTACATTATGAGGATTGTGGACACTTAAATGCTTGGAATATCCAGCCTAGAAATCTGAAAAAGAAGGGCATTCATTTACTAAGTCTGTTCTGTAATACACTCTAGTCTCAGTCATGGTTTCAGTGTCGTCACTGATTTCAAGAAGAGGAGGGTAACTTTCTGCACTGTCCAAATACAATGAGATCTTAGTTAGTCAGTGATTCAGCAATATCCACCCACTGGAAGGCTTTCACAAAGAGACTCTTATAAGGAGACTCTCCTAAGGCTCCTTAGGTCTAGTTGGGAACTTAATGGTTGTCTATATTTGGATGGTGGAAGAGAGACCATTGGATTGTCCTCATAATGTGGAGTGGATACTCTGAGCTTCTCAAGAGCTCAGGTGATGACTAGTTAGTCTTTCAGGATAAGGGGAGGTGACAAGTCCACTCCTCCTCCAATGTCATTAATACACTGTGTGCACGTTCTCGGTCCATGATGCAGGATGTGGCCAGGCACCTAAAAGAGAAGGCTGATTTTAACCAATGATGATGCTAGCAGAAAGATTTATTGACCAACCCTAGACCAGTGGCCTTTAAGAAAACAGGAGGTTGATTTTGGTGCAATTCAGGAACTAGTGAGGTGGGGTCAATGTCCATTTTATTTCTGTGAGAATTTTCCGAAGGATGCTATGAATGCAGGGATTGGTTTTTCATGGCTTCCCTGCTCCTGTGTTGTTAATTGGATTGAGCATTAAGGAGGAGAAATATTTTCCCACTGATATGTCTGTATAATGGCACTGTGCTTCCTGCACCTCTCCTCATTCAACACTTGCCTAGATGACACTGGATGCACATGTGCTGAAAATGAAGTTTATCACAGAACATGTCCAACATGACCTGGAGATCTGAAGAGGAAAAGAGTGGCCTATTAGTATTCTGTAGATGACATCTGAAAGCACAATTGATCCAGGATGTTACCACAAAGGTTATCATGTATAGGTCAAAGCAATTTAAACTGTCCAAAAGATGATGCTATTGAGCATCTCAGAGACTCAATTTTCTCCACAGAAGTGAACAGTGCTGGGTAAGATTGAGGTAGTGTGTGTAAAAATGTAGGCAAAAATAGCTGGTGTTGACTACACCTGTTACTGCTGCATGCATCAGACAGACTGTGAGGGAGGTTGTTAAATGTGAGAGCCTGATCATGAGCTGACTTCTCTCAGCAAACATTCTAAATAAAGACTACAATATTCTCCCTCTTGTGAAGACCAATATTAACAGTTCATACTATATACATCTGCACTCTTGGATATCTTATCTACATTCTGAGGTTCATATTCTTACAGACCATCCAAGGTCTTGGAGACCCTGATCCACTTGTGCTGACTCTTGTGAGATTCCATGACCATGCTCAGTAGGCAATATCACTTTCCCAGGCACTGGTTTCAATTAGTGCATCTGGACAAAAGCATGCTTTAGTTGTCACTCACTGACAATCACCATCCCTTTCACAAAGAACAAGGAGATCATTGTTGTTGGGTCAGTCTCCTTGCTAGCAAGTGCGAACATTCATTCTCCTGGCTCTGGAACACAACATAAACTAAGTCCCTAGGAGTTGACATTGAGAATGCCAGTTCTTATTGTTCTTACAATATGCTTGTTTGAGAAGGTCTTCAATTCTTTGAGGCACCCCTTTTTCTTATATGTGGTGTTACAAATCAGAGAGGAGCTATGTGTGACCTTCACTAACTTTGCTCAATAATCCCTGAAGCCATGCATATAAAACTGTACTATCTCCTCTTTGTCTCTCAGTTTTCCATCTCTCTGTGTGTCTATCTCTCTTCTTCCCCTCGGTCTTCTTTTTCTCTGTCTTCTCCTCTTCTCTCTCTCACTCTCTCTTTGTCTCTCTATAAATAAACTTCCATGATAAAAGCTAAATGACGACTTTCCCTTGGGATTGGTGAAGACTTCCTGCCAGCCTCATGCTTCCTGCAAAAGACCAAGAATCAAATTTGGACCAGAAATCACAATGTTCTATTATACTGCTGACTGATACATAGCAGTTACAGAATGCCTTCAGTGATGTGGTACCCACAGATGAGTGTTGTCATTCATCCACATCAGAGTGGAATCTTTCTCAGCATAGAGTCTCAATATGCCTGTCAATGCACCTGACTACATTTTAGTCAGTTAGTACAGCAAGACAACCAAAATGACAGACAGGATGAAAGCACTGGCTCTTTAGTCAAAAATGCTGTCTAGGCTGTAATCCTGTACAAAGTGGGACCAGAGTACAAAGTAATTGCAAGAGTGCTGACCCCACATCTGGACACCATACCCTAGGAAAGGTAAGTTCTACCCACTTGCAAAATGGCGCAAATTCCCAGGATTCCATGCACAGTGGTACCAACTTTCCTCCAGCTTGCTGCAGATTTCCTTTAAGAAGAAAAAGATTTTTCTCAGAAAGCTCCCTACAGTGTGGTCCCATCACAAACTAGATGAGTATGCAGTGTGACTGTGCTTTTCTGATGAACAGGACTCAGAGATAAAAGAAGACTGCAAACACAAAATCAGGGAAGAAAGGAAGATGAGGAAGGAGAAAGAGCTCTTTGCCCTCATAGGGGGATACACTTAACTCGGGACAGAAACATAAAGGGATGGACAAATTAGTGCGTGCTGCTGAGGTATTTCCCTGAAGACTGGAGCACAGGGTCTGTTCATTCATGGACACCTTAGACATGGTCTTTTCTAAGAGCACCCTATGTGGAGATTGCTGTGAATTGCAGCACAGCACTGTTTTTCCTTATGAACTATGGTTTCCTGGGGAGAATCCTGTGGTAGATGACTTTCCTCCTTCAGTGCAGGACAGAAACACTTCATGGTGGTAAGTGGGCATAATGCCATCTAGAATCCCTGCATAGCTCCCACATCTGCTCTTTCAGGGCACAGCTGCAAAACTCCTCCCTGTGTCTCATGATTTATAAAGGTCATCTCTTTAAAAATAAGGACATATGAAAAAGATGCAAAGGGAGTCTGAAATTATAGCACTTGGTCTCCACTGGTCTTCCACACTGCACATCCCCCTCCAAATGGAGACTCCACTCTGTCTTCCATCCTCTCTAAATCCTCCCTCTAAAAAAGTCTCTAACTACCTCTGTACCCTGCAATCTTGTGCTCTCCAGCTCAACTCTGTCACTTGACTTAGGAGCTAGTACTGAGTGATGGATGATACTGAAGTCAGATCTGCAAATATGCACATACACAAAGGGAAACTAGTTAATTTGCCAATTGCAAAGGGCACGTGGCAGTTGAAGTACTAAAATTAGATTAATGAATTAAGAGGAGGTGGGGCAAAGAGCACACACTGTCAGTTTTGAAAATTTCCAGAAAACCATATGCATCAAAACATAACTCATTAATGCTGCCCACACTCTCTATATCTCTTCAATATACTACTGGAAATACCAATAAGAAAACCAAAAGGAGATCAAGGGAATTCAATTTGCAAAGGAAGAAGTCAAACTTTACTATTTGGAGATGATATTATAGTTTACATAAGTGAACTGAAAAACTGTACCAGGGGATTCCTACAGGTAATAAAGACCTTTAGCAAACTTAAAGGATAAAACAATAATAACTCAAAAATTCAGTAGACCTATGATATACAGATTAGAAAGAGGCTGAGAATGTAATCAGAGAAATATCACCCTTTAAAATAGTCACAAACAACATAAAATATCTTGGGGTAACGCTAACCAAACAAGTGAAAGACCTATATAGTAAGAACTTTACATCTGTAATAAAAGAACTTAAACAAGATACCAGAAAGTGGAAAGATCTCCCATGCTGTTGGAAAACATAGGATAAACATAGCAAAAATGGCAATCAGGCAAAAAGCAATCTACAGATTCACAGCAATCCTGATCACAATCCCAGCACAATTCTTTACAGAACTTGAAAGAACAATACTCAGCTTTATATGGAAAAACAAAAGAATCTGGATAGGTAAAATGGTGCTGTATAATAAGGGTATTTGCTGAGGTATCACCATCCGTGACTTCAAGTTTTATTACAGAGCTATAGTACAGCTTGATAATAGTGCAAAAATATAAAGGTAAACCAATGGTTAATTATAATCTCGGGCATATAATGCCACACAGTTTATGCTGGAGAGGATGTGGAAAAGGAAACACTCCTCCATTGCTGGTAGGAGTGAAAACTTGTACAGAACTTTTGGAAATCAGTATGGCAGTTCCTCAGGTAATGAGGATCATTTTACATGAAGATCGAGCAATTCCTCATAAACACATAACCAAAGAATGCACCTACATGCAATAAGGATATCTGTTCAACTATATTCACATTAGCATTATTTGTAATAGCCAGAACCTAGAAGCTACTTAAATGCCCCTTGACTAAAGAATGGATGAAGAAAATGTAGTACATTTACACAATTGCGTACTACTCAGCCAAGAAAAAAAAAATGGCATTGTGAAAGTCCCAAGCAAATGAATGGAATAGGTAAAGATAAAGTAAACAAAATCACATAGGTGCCCAAAGTCATCATAGTTAATGTCACAAAGTCACAAAAACATAAAGATGGTATGTACTCACTCACATATGTATTTAAGACATAGAGTAAAGGATCACCAGCCTACATCCCACAGAGCCAAAAAAGCTAGGAATCAAGGAGGACCCTATGAGAGTTACACATTGTGCCCCAGAAAAGTGGAAAGGAACAAGATCTCATGAGCAAATTGAGAGTATGTCGGGAGCAGAGAGGGAGTTTAGAGAAACAGAAAGGCGGAAGAGTAATGAACAGGAGGAATTGTTGGAACAGAATGATGATGTCAATTGGAGAATAAAGAAAGGAGATATAATAGAGGGAGCAACAAACAAACAAAAAACCAATGCAATCCTGAAATTCACAGTCACATGACTGGAACTTGACAAAACTATCCTTAATGAGGTAACCCAGTCATAAAAGGGGAACATGGTATGTACTCACTCACATATCAAATATAGACAGAGAGCAAAGGATCACCATCCTATATTTCATACAGCCAGAGAAAAGAAGATACAAGGAGGAAGCTAAGAGAGTCATACAAAGTCCCACAGGGAAGGAGAAAGGAAAAAGTAGAGAGGGAGCAAGGAGAAACAGAATGGGAGGAGAGGAAATCAGATGGGCCTATGTAGATTGAGTGAGGAGAATAATACATAAGAGAAAAAAATTAGAGAGAGAGAGAGAGTTGGCATAAAAGAGAAATCATTATAGGTTTTAAGAGAATCTTCCTCCAGAGAAAAGTCCAGAGATGTTGCAGACTGCTCAGTGGGTAGGTATTAATAGTACCCCATCTTTTTTTTGAAAGGATTAAATCCTGGGTTGAAGCAACATCAAGTCCTCCATTTCCTGGTGTTGCTCTTGGAAGATCATGTATTGTAAATTTTGGAGCTTTAAGGTTCTAATCTGATTGAAGCTCCTGTAATGTTTTGTTTTTTTGTTTTTTTTTTTTTGTGGGGCGGGGCTGAGAGGCTGCTCCTTTACTAGTTTTTTGATTCCTCCCTGGGAATATTTAAATTTGAGTCCTATCCTTGGTGAATTTGGAATGGTATTCATTCCACTAGTGCATTTTCTTTTTCTTTTCTTGGGCAAATGCCAGGGGTCCTTTTAGGACTTCCATCCTGGCCTCCCTTTTTATAGTCTTTTTTTATATGACTTGATTCTGCATAACTAAAACAAGTGGGGGCAGGATTCTTACCATTGCCTCCCCCATATGTCTGTTTCACAAAAGCAGAGAATTTCTTCCCCTGCATAGCAGCTGCATAAGCCATTCCTCGCACTACAGCAGGTGAGGCATCTGCATATATTTTTATGCAATCCTGTATTGACCCTGTTTTTCTTATGGGCCTGATTAAATCTTTATATAATGTATTAGCATTTTTTATGCTAATTGTTTTAACAGAATAGAGGTTCCTTCTCCTGCAGGGAGCATTCTATTAATTACTTCCTCCAAACTAGAAATAAAGGAAGTAGGATTCTTTATTGCCTTGCTGAATCCCTGCTAGAGTATTCCCTTTGATTCCTGGAGGAGGAATAGCCCTCCAAGCCAACATTGCATTTGTTGTAATCTCTTTTAATATAGCCTTAGGCAATTTAATTTGTTTTGTAGGAGCTACAAAAACACCTTCATCCAACATCATATCCATGGTTATTTTTTCTCCTCTTTTTTTTGTTGATTTTTATATTGTGACCTTACATCTATCCTCATAATCTGTTCTCCACATTATATAATCTCCTGGAGAAAGTGTGGCTTTCACGGTTTGATGCCAATCATTAGGTGTTAACCATTGACTTGCCACCATCTCCACTATCTGAATAGTGTATGGTGCAGAAGGTCCCATGCTTGTTATTGCATGCTGTAGCTCCTTGAGATTTTTTCATGGCAAAGGTTCCCACACAGGGTCCTCATCATTATTATCCCCATTAAAGATCACAGAGAACATAAATGAAGTGTCCCCCTGTTCTTTGGCCTCTGCCAATGCCCCTTGATAATCTGTGGTTGGCAGGTATTCTTTCCTTTTAGGCTTGTGTATGTCTTTTTGTACTCCAATTTTTTTTTTGACTTGTATTTAGAATGACGGGGGACTGGATAACTCCTGCCATGATGGTCCCTATCTTTATCCAAATCATACTCTGAAGCCTCTCTTTTTAGCTCAGCTTCATCCTCAGTGTCTAAATTTAAGTCATCAAGGCCAGTCTTTTTTGGCTTTAAGTCAAATTGAGTAGTGCCATAAGTTTTAGCTGGCAGGCATGTACTATCATTTTTAACTGAAGTGGCCTCTTCAGTTAAGATAACCAAATCAGATTTCTCATTGAGAATCTCAGCATTTACAACCAAAAAGGATAAGCTTGTCGGGGAATAGTCTCCTCATCATGTTTTGTAGTGTACCTTCTCATCCCCCTTCCTACATGTTTCCAGTCCTCCAAAGTGAGACTACCTTCCATAGGGAACCAGGGTGAAACCTTCATAAGAAATAAGTAAAACTCTTTTGTAGTGGCATCAGACACTTTTAAACCTCTTTCTACTAGCATATGTTTCAAGATTGATATGAACATTTTCTGGCCCTTTGAGCCCGAGCTTCCCATCTTAATTTCCCAGATTACTCACTCTTAACCAGCCAATCTTCACTGGTGTGACTGTACCTCCTTTGGTGAGTGTCTATCCTCTCCATTAAAAGAAAGAGTTCCCTGTCCTAGCATCCCTGTATGGGCGCCAACTCTCGCAGACTGCTCAGTGGGTAACAGGTCTGCATGGAGACCAAGACTTGGATAACCAGGTTAGGAGTGGCTTCGGCTTGACAGACAGATACAAACACATTTGAAGAGGTTTGGGAACTGTTGCAATGTTTACTTTAAAATATCAGAATTTATACAGAAAGTTTAAAGAACAGATTTTTGGTCAGTTTAAAGATAAACAGACATTTTATAGATGTCAGCAATTCCCTTTGAAGTGTGAGATCGTAAATACTTCTAAGCAAGTGTATAACTGGGAATTTCTGTTTATTTTGGCCTGCTTGTGGTTAGCGTTTTAAGGGCCCTAAAATACCGAGTTTTTAGTAACTCCCATAGTAGCCTTGTTGCGGTAGACTGATTATAGGCAAGGTCACATTGTGGGCTGCTTTCTATAGCTTTGGCTTCAATTGCTTATTAGGCCTTGGGCTGACATCTGGCATTATGGGTTTTGGCTAACAGTGGAACTTACACACCAAAACATCCACGATTAAAAATCATTATTGTTATAGTATAAAACACATCTAGCTCTCATTCCAAACAACCAGCCAGGCAAGCACCTGTGGGGACCTGGAGCACTTTTCCCCAGGAGGTGTATCCTCGTGTGGTGCGAACCTCAGGACAGGTAGCCTTTGAAATTTTTCTCAGCTATTGCTACACTGTGTCCACTGGGGCTGGTGTGGCACATAGAACTACAAAGATGACCCCAAATAACAATATGAACAACAGTGGAAATACTAACTTAAATGCTGTTTCCTGAAATAGGATTGATGATTGTATTATCTACCATTATACAATCCTCGTCTAGTAGTTGATGGAAACAGAATCAGACACTGATATCTAAATACTAGGCTGAACTGGAATCCAGGTGGAGATAGGATGGAATGATTAGAAAATGTGGACAAGACTAGGCTACAGAAACCACAGAGACAGCTGACCTGAACAAGGTTGGGGGGGGGGCCTAATGGACCACCAGACTGATAGCTGGGAAACCAGCATTGAACCAATTCAGATCTTCTGAACATGGATCTCAGTTAGAAACCTGGGCAGTCCAAGGGACCTCTTTCAGTAGAACCAGGATGTATCCCTGGTGCAGGAAAGGACTTTGGGAGCACATTCCCCATGGAGGGATACTCTCTTAACCTAGAGCCAGGAGGGATGGCCTAGTCCCTACTCTAAATGACTTGATAGATTTTGATGATCCCTCCTGGTGGGCATCACCCTCCCTCTGGGGCAGGAGGGTCATTGGGAGTGAAGGGGGGTGGGAAGAGGAAGGGACCGAGATTGGGATAGAGGGAGGGGGTACTGGGATCGATTTGTATCATAAGGAAAATAAAAAAAAATGAAAAAAGAAATGTGATTCATGCCTATTATAGTCAAAACTTAAAGTAATGTGAATTAGGTTTTCTAGATATACTGAGATGTTTACAAACTATGACCTCAAAATTGTCTGGATTTCCTCAGTCTGTTGTTATGTCCCCCTTTTTGTTTCTGATTTTGTTAATTTACATCATCTCTCTCTGCCCTTTGGTTGGTATAGATAAATGTTTTTATACCTTGTTGATTTACTCAAAAAACCAATTGTATTTTGCATTGTTTTTTTGTATTGTTTTCCTTCTTTCTACTTTATTGATTTCATCCCTCAAGTTGATGTTTTTTTCTTGCATCTATTCCTGTGAGTGAGGTTGTTTGTATGTGTTGTGTAATTCTTTAATGTGATTATCCTGTTTTCTTCATATGTTCACTTAGGGAAATGAACTTCCCTCGTAGCATTGCTTTCAAAGAGTCACATAAGTTCAGGTATGTTGTGTCTTCATATTCTTTGAATTCTAAAAAGTCTTCAATTTCTTTCTTTATTTCTTCCTTGGCTCTGGTATGGTGTAATTGCGCAGGCTTTAACTGAGTTGTTTTCTCCATCTGTTTGCTTGCTTATATTTCCTGGCTTTTTTTATTTTCTTTAAGAGATTTATTCATTTCTTTCATTTTTTATCTTTTTCCCATTTTTTAAAGGTATTTTCTCACATCTTCTTTGAGTGCCTCTATCATTTTTATGAAGGTATTTCTTAAGTCGTTCTCTTCTCCTTCATACGCGTTGATGTGTTAAGGTCTAGTTGTAGAGTTTTTAGATTGTGGTTGTGTTATGCTTGTCTTTTTCCTGTTGTGTGTTTCCTTGTCTTGTTGTCTTCCCATAACTTCTCCAGTGGGTGCAATGAAGACTTTCTCTCTACCCTCTATGTGTGGGCATAGGTGGGTGAAGTGCTTGATGTCTGTAACTGTAGATGGCCCAAGCTCTCTAGGAGGTCTCTTCTCTGTCAGAGGCCTGGTGATAGGGTCAAAGATAAGGAAGGAGAAGAATTCAGTTTTGGTTCACTTGGATAGCCAGTCCAGTGTGATAAGTACAGATTGAAAATGTTCCCTGGAGGCAGAGTGGTTATTGGACTTCCTAATTGGGCCAGTGCCCAACCAGAGCAGTGGTATTGCAGGCCAGGTAGAACTCAGGTTGAGGGAAGTGTAGGATTTGGGTGGGGGATAAACCCGTGAGTTTCCAGTTCATGGTTTGTGGGGTATTCAGTCTAAACTGGTTCAAGACTCACCTCTAGCAGAGACCCTGTGATAGGGTTAATATCAGGGAAGCAGGGATTCAGGGTGGCCCTGCATGAATCATCAGATCCAGTGAGCTCAGAGGAGATAATGCAGTTCTTCGGAGGTGGGGGTAATGTTGGAGCAGCACTTTGGCCCAGTACACAACAAGAGAACTGGAGCATCTGCGTAGTAAGACACAGTGTGGCATATGTTAGTGTTGTTAACATGGTATTTTTTTTTGCAGGACTTTTGAGAGTGAGAGTTGGAGTGTCTCTGACTCTTTTTTTTTTTGCTCTTGAGACTCTTTCCCTCCTACTGGGTGCCTGGTCCAGTCCCAATATGAGGGATTGTGCCTTGTCTTATTGTATATTTTTGTGCACATAAAAGCCTACTGTTTTCTGAAGAGAAATGGAAGGGTGGTGGGTATAGTGGAGAGGGAATGTAGGGCTGATCTGGGAGGAGTGGAAGGAGGGGAACAGTGTTCAGGATATATTTTATGAAAGTAGATTCATTTTCAGTAAAAATATTTAAATATATTACACAGAGGTCCAGAATTTTTCATTCTGCAATGAAAAAATGACACAATAGAGATTTCCATGAACCTTATTCCACTGTGTTTCTGAGTGTAAATTTGAGTCAAGACAGCATGGGTCAGGCTTGGAAAGGATGTCTTTATTCAATGCCATCACTGCCTACATATTTGTCCAAAGGTAACAATGTAGATGATCATAGGGATGTAGGTCAGAGAAACTACTGTTTAATTAAGAGAATTTTCAGTGAGTATGGTCGTTTGAACAAAAATAATCGCCTTCAAAGAGGATGGCACTCTGAGGGTACATGACATTGTAGGCATATTTGTCACCTTGTTGGAGGCAGCGTGTCACTGTAGGGGTCAGCTCTGAGTTCACTTTTGCTCAAGCATTGCCCAGTGGGAAACTCAGACCACTACCTCTTCCCTGCAAGTGATGGTGTAAGACACTCATCTCCTTCTCCAGGACCATGTTTACATGCATGCTGCCTTGTCACTACATGATGACAATGGACTGAACCTCTGAAAATGCAAACCAATCCAATTAAGTGTTTTTACTTTGTAAAAATGTCAAGATCTGTATTTTTCTAGAGCAATATAGACCCTAGTAAGAGAGTAAATTATGAGGGATTAATCTTTCCTGAGCATCACCCCTCTTACCACAGTTCCTGGGAAATCGTCTGCAGCCCTGATGTATCCAGCACGAAGGAATCCTTGCACTTTTCCGTGAGACTACATTAATTGATAATTTAGTGTTTGAAAATCCTAAATCAGAAAGACTTTCAAATTTAAATTGTCTCAGCATTGATTTGACACTACAAAGGTGAATTTTGGAGCTGAATCCCATGGCAAAGGCCTATATTGGGAAAATCTTTCACAGGTCTGTTTACACTTCCCTGGTATCACTGATAAGCCAGGCATCCCTTTGGTGAGAAAGTATCCTGATGATGTCTCAGTCAGTGCCTTGTCTCCTTTTCTTACAATTTGTAGCCCAGTTGAAGCCTCATCTGTGACCTTCATTCTTGGCTCTAATTTCATCTCACCAAGGCCATAGCTGTTGTTGTCAACGCCAGCTTTTGTCCCTTTGTCCTTGGTAGGCAGCACCTCAGAGGCATCATGTATGTTGGATTTTTATTTGTGAGGGACCAAAAACCTGTATTATCCCATTCAACTTCAGGCACAGAGTGAGTGTATCAGGCCCAGGGCTTGTGTCTAGTTTTGTCTCAGATGTGCATGTAGTGACTGGATTTCAAGGGCTCTGGAAGGGTTATGGCCACACTTTATAGTTGAACTCAGCGAGGTGGTACAATGTAGATATTCACATGGCTGTACCTGCTGTCATTTGGGGTCTGCCTGTTGCACTCTCTTCTTCAGTACTGAGCACAAAAGAGGATGTGGTAATCCTTAGGTGGATTGCAACACTCTCTTTAAGATCAAATCACCATTGACTTGACAACACAGAGATGAGTTTTAAAGCTGCCATCAAGCCACAGGTTACTGTTCACACTCAGTCTTCAATGATTGTGTGACAATATCACAATAAATGTGTACATAGTGTCAGCACATCTTAGTGGGTTTCAAGTGTACACTTCAGTCTCTTTGCAAAGAAGGGGTATGGTACAGGCTTTGTTCATTTCTGAAACAAACACACAGAGCCCCTGGGGAAGAATTGCCATTATGGTGAGAGGAAGGCACCTAGGTTTCTTGGTAAAGATACCAATGAGACCTGAGTCACTAGAATTGATCTGTTGTTGGTGTCCCTGTTAGTGTTGTGTTGTCCCCTGCCCTCAATGCCTGGTCTCAACCACCATTACTAAGCTCTTGTTTCATTGGTTCCTATTCTGTGTGACAACGTTCATGAACATAGAATCATAAGAAAGTAAGACCAAATCTGGTTTATTTTTTGAGGGAAAAGAGCTCATGATGGTTTGGACAGAGACGTAATAACTAGCTGAAATCTTAAAGGCACTAGCAGGAGATTGAGAGTGTCACAAACTCAGTGTCAAGCAGGAAGTAGAGAGAACCAAAGAGACTATGCAAATTCATCTCAAGGACAGTCCCAACAGTAGAATTCTGTCACTAAAGTGCCACCATATTCAATTCCCAAACTGTACCATCAACTGTCTTGTGTGTCCATGTGTTCAAGTCACCAATTTGTAAGCGACATTTCTAATTCAAAGAACTACAGTGGTTTCATTAAATACATGTCAGAAATGTTGAGCATTTGGTGTCTAGTTTGGGAAATTGAAGAATACCAGGGTGTGGAGCTAGTTAGAGGATCTCTGTCACTGGGGGATGGTGTCATTTGCCACCTAACTACCAGTTTATAGGGACCAAGATGCTCCCACCACAATTGCTTCAGTTTCTCCTCAAATCCTGTACATGAATCAACCCTTTCTCCCTAGAAATGATTCTGGACTGAGGAATGACCTTAGACATGAGAAAAATACTCAGGGCACTGGCTGTGGTGTAGAACATGGTCTAAACCTCTGTCTGTTCTGACAAGTAATGATTGTTCAGTTCCTTGTGATGACATCACAAGGAGCCATTAGGAAGTATTCTAGCAACTAGTGCACGTTAGGGATTGTGTGAAGAGTGCTCCTTTCATTGGATCTCAGAGGAGCTGTTGGTGGCCCTCAAGGCAATGGACTTAAAATTGGCTCTGACAGACTTAATGTCTCCAATCCCCTGCATGATGGACCATAACCAGTGAGTGAAATAAAATCTTTACTCACATTTCTTGCTTTGTTAGTGTTTTCTCACAGCTTCAGAGTGACAAATTAATCTATGTGCCTGGTCTTTGGTTTGTTCTTTTGTTTGTTATTGTATGAAACAGGGAATTCATATGGACTGCTGCCTGGGTGTGAGCTTCCCCTACTACTGTCCACATCTTATTATTTCCAAGGTTCGAGGCATTTGACACTGTAATGGAAGTGTTTTTAAAAGCATATTTTTATCATAATGTAAGACTCTGGGAGGATCATTACACCCAGTTCAAGTTGTAGGACAGGGCTATAATAATAATAAAAAACCCAGCATTTTATAGAAAACAAAACAAAACAGAAAACCAGATGATGCCTTCACTGGCATGGAGCTGAAAACTCAGAGGAAAATCCACACACTCATGAACGAAGCCCTAACCACAAAATGTAAATATGTCAGTATCTTCAATTTATTTCTTGCTTTCATGTGGATGAATCCAAATTGATCCATGATTACCACACTGCACAAAACTCAACTTAAATTGGAGCAAAGAGCTCTATATAAAACCAGACACAGAGACTCTGATAGAAGAGAAAATGTCTAGCTTTGAACTCATTGGCACAGGAAATCTTTCTGGAGAGAACATTGTTAGCACAAATACTAAGAGCCGCTATTAGTAAGTTAGACCTTATGAAACTGAGAATCATCTCAAAGGAAAGGACACCATCATTCATAGAGATGGCAACCTCCATACAGAATTAGGCAAGATTTTGTTTTTACCAACTATAAGTACATCAATAATATCCAATATACAACAAACACAAATTAGATATCAGAAAAACAAATAACTGAAATTGAAAATTGGTCCCAGGTCAAAATAGATAAGTTTTAATAGGTAAACTCAAGTGGCTAACCAACATTGAAGAGAAATGGTTGAACATCCTAAACCCTCATGGACATAACAATAACTCAATTTAGAGATTTCACCTTAAACCATGAGAATGTCTTAGATCAATAAACCTAATGGCAGCTCCTTCTGGCAGTACTTTTGGTAGGAGTGCAAATTTGTTCAGCTGTCATGGAAACCATGGTGGAATGTCCCCAGAACGATGAAAACAAATCTACCTCAAGACCTAGCAATATCAATCTTGGGAACAAGTCCCAAAATGCCTTAAGCTATGAGCTACTTGCTGAACCACGTTCATCCAGGTATATAGTGTCTTATTCATCCTCTGTGGAAGTGTTTCTTTCTCTGCCCTGAAATAGAAACAAATAAGTTACAGACAGTCTGACATCACAGGATATTAACAAATTAGGGGAGGGAGTGCCTACATAGAAAAGTTAGAAGACATTAGGTTGAGAACTAAGGGCACTCATTTTGGTTACTGAAGCCTAAGTAAGCAGAGATGAGGCACAAATGGAGAAGTTTATTCACTGCCCTTGTAAGGAAAGCATGGGAAGTGTTTGGAAGACCTTGTCTTCTTGGACCATAGGAACTGTAGGTATTTGATTCAGGGAACTGCTATATTTTGAGATGTGTGTGTGTCAATCCTGGAAGCTGCTCAGTGAAGGAGGACAGGACACTCAAACACAGTCAGTTTAAGGTCACATATGTCATGATTTTTAAATTAAATGGGAGAGGGCTGGGGGCAGTGAACTACTGATTGACTGAATTCATCATGATAGCTGAAGTGTAACATGACACAGCCTAAGTAGAGCAAAATGTTAAAGATTTTAGAAATAGTAATTGGAGAAGAAAGGGACACAACAGAAGAATATTGAGATTACAATGCCATATAATCAACTATACAACTTTGCTGATATCCCTGCCATTAATGCTCACATTCATTAAAGTTACCTTAACTCTATGTTTAAATAAACTCTACCTTCTGCAAGAAAACCATTCACAAGTATTAAATTCCATCCATTTGAAACGTCAGTTGTTGAATGGCTGGCTACAAAAATGTTTGATTAACAAATTTTAAAAAATTGCTGTGCATTTTGCCATGATGTGATTGGACCACTGCATGTGACATAACTAAGATTCCATGTGAGGTAAGATACTTATCGTCCAATGAAAGAACACCACCCAGGAGTGAGATATGCCTTTGTTCTTCAGAAAAGCAGTTGGTCGAGGTGGAGTGAGCAGTTGGACTCAGCTGTTTCTCTGTTCATTTTGACTTTTCAATACCTATAGGATTGCAACATAGTGAGTGAGTTCCCCAGGTTTTCAGCTTGGCCTTTTGTCACTGGTCTATTTATTCCTTAATTTACATCATAGGTTTGGGTATTGATTTTTGCCTGTAAGTTTTTTTTTTCTCATTTCACCCAATTTCACTTCTATCAGCTTCTTTTTGTCTTCATTTTAGTGATTGTTATTGTGTAATTATATATGAAATGCTACATATCAGCTCTATATGATGAAGAATTTGACCCTGAGTTCCCATTTCAACCTGTACTGCATTTTGATCACATTTTACTAATCTTTTTCTCTTTCCCACCCATTGAATGTGAGGAGAAAACCCAAAGGAAGAAAGGTTCTTCCCACTGCTTGTTCATTACCCTCCAGGAAACATATGTGAACATTTTTGTTTGTTTAAATGGAATATTTAAAGTAACACTATCTTCAGTATCATGATTTTATTATAAAAATAACATATCATACCTTTGATGAGTGATCATGAGACTTGATTAATGTTATATTATGCTATGCTGTGTGTCAATTTGTGTGAGTGTAGGAATCATAATATTTCTGTATGAAGGCTTCTGGATCATAATGTATGTTGAGAATGGTGTGTGAATGTGGTGTGAGCTTTCTGTCAGTAAGGATTATCTCTGACTACAGATTGTCCACTTTCTTGGTCAAGGACATTGCTTGACACTAGGCCCCTTTACAGTTTTATTTAGTTCGTTTGATAATAAGGGCAATGTATATTCATGAAAGTATTTGAAAATATTCCTTCCCTCAGACTATAGGCTACTGAATTATTTGGAGAACATTGGTTTTAGGTGGTCAGGTTAAAGAATCCATCATCGTATTGTCTTGGTTCCTGTAATATTTTTCTTGACTCAGTATTTTCAGAGTGTATTGTTGAGTTTTATTTCATATAATTTAATTTTTCCTTTTATTTATAATTTCCCCTTCTAGGATATATTTTCTTTTTTTGGCAGAGGATGCAGGGAACGGCCAGACATTACAGAGGACAGATATTGATTCTAGGAGGGATCTCTCTTTGAGACAAAATGTTGTTAGTTGATGGAACTCAGTGGGTGTCCAATGGAGTTTTAATACCAACAGACAGAGTATGTGTTCACAAATGTTAAGGTATCTGAAGGAGAGGAAGATACAATAACACAAAGAAGGAGGCTTGATTAACATGAGACCAATGGCTCCAGGACAGAGGATGGGATCTGGACTTTAGGCCACATGAAGGGATCATTGATTATTTCAGGGTGTAGGTGGGAGAGATATATCAATGTGTGATTGTTTGACAGCAATGGATCTAATTTGACTTTTGGGGAAGTAGCAGGGGAGGGGAATTTATAAACTGAAAATAATTTAAAAATCCTCATCTGTTAGCTTGAATAAGCATCGGACTATTTTTCAGGGCATTTTTCGCTTGGGCATTTAACATTTATTCTCTCTTATTTTCTTTTTTACATAATTAGTTGGGGTTTCACTCATCTTGATTATCATTTCATTCCCGTGTTCTTGTGTATTTTACAAATTTAGCAGTATACATTAACTGTATAGAATGAGAAATTTGATCACACGTTTGATATACTGCTTTACTCTACACTTTGATCATATTCATCTGTTATATTTCCCTTCCCTTCCAAACTGAATTTGACAAGTACTTCCTACTATATAAAGATTATCTATCTCTCTGCCTGCTCATGACCTGTGGGGGAAAAAATGTGACACCTGTGTTTGTGGACCTGAATGTTTTTAACAATACTTTCCCTAGAGTCAAGCTATTTCCTGAAGAAGGAATTGCCTTCCACTGATGTCTGACTATATTTAGGATTTACCTTAGAGTTCTGTACTAACCATGCTTTGACAGTGTGTGTGCAGGAACGAATTCTTACTGTTCATGGTAAAGACAATCTCGATCATGAGTTATGTTCTAATTAATTTGTTGTTGAATTTGATTTGCGGTATCTATGATTCTCACTAAGGATTTTGCAACCTGTCAGTCAAGGATATTGCCTGAAACTAAGTTCATTTTAAAATGTATCCTGTAGTTTGAAAATTAGTGTAATGTTTCCTTTAGGAAAAGAACTTAAATGTGTTCCTTCCCTTGATTTCAGAAGTATCAAAAGACTTGTGTTGTGGAACTTTGCAATTAGCTATTGTTTCCCAGTTTGTTTTTTATGAATCCTGGAATTTAGGTTTGCTGTCTCATATTTATATTCATGTTTTTCATTTTTACTTATTCTTCTTTCATAAGTACATCCTTGCTGTTACTTCCCTTCCCTAGAATGCTCCCATTTGCCCCCATCTCCCCTGTTCCCCATATCTACTGCTATTCTGTTTCCCTTTAGAAAAAAGCAGGCTCCTAGAGATAGCCCCTGAACAATGCAAAAAAATATGCAATAAGAATATCTTTAAATTTTGTCTTTGTTCTAGTCACGATATGTACTTTTATTTATTCTTTCATAGTTAATCATTAGCAAATTTTAATTTTTGATTTTCAGTCTTATTTGCTTGTATTTTTTTCTCTTACAATCATTTTCATAGGTTTTAACTAAATAAATATAGAGTACACATAATATGTACTATGTGTAGTATATATTATATATATTATACTAATGCTAATTATTTATATTATAAAAATATGTGTAACATTATTACTTAATAGTGTTTATTACATACTCATAATAATTAAAATTATTTAATGAGTGTAACATGTTCCCTAAACATATTTGTAAAATATTTTTATATTACATATAATAATTAACTTATAGATTTCATACAAACCTGTACTGTATATTGATGCTATTCCACTGTAAATTGTATGTATCCCCCATTGTTTTGACTAGTTTATGGCTTTTATAAATGTCCTTGTATTTCTAGAAAAATTTCTGAATGACCCACAGAATCCATGGTATTTGGGCTCTGCCATATTTTGAGCACTGCTTGTTGCAAGTCCAAAATTGTTAGTTATGATTCATGTGTTTAAATGCTTTCATTTGAAATTAATTCAATATTTATACCTGTGTAGGAATTCCCACCATATTTTCTAATGTATTGGATTATATGCACTAAAACATCCAAAAATGCGCTCTGGACTAGTTCTATCAGTTACAACATCAATTGTTCTATAATGTAATCAGTATGTGATCTCGCTTGTTGTGCTTGTTTGAGGGGTTTGCATTGTGGCCCATCCTTGAAAACAACTAGCCCATTCTGTCAGAGATCTCAGCATGTTTTTAGCACTCCCACTATACTTAATCCAAGGGAACCTTCTATGATTCCTCATCTACTGCTTTGGGTTTGGATTCTTCAAGAATTACTATATCATTGTATATCATCATATTTCATGACAGAGAATTCAAAACTATAAACTTTACTCCTAAACATGAATAATTATGATTATGATTCTGATTATTCTTTTTTAGCATTGTGTAACTCTGAAATTTCTGACGAGATAAAGTGGTTGAAATTGAGCATAACAGCATGGCCAGCCATATAGAAAAGGACATCCTTGAAAAGGATTTCAAGATGTTACTATCTTTAGGTTCTGGTTCATTTGGGGAGGTGCAGCTGGCCTGCCACCTTCCCACACATACACGAGTGGTGGTTAAGGTCCTGGAGAAAAGCACCAACAGTGTGGCTGACATCAGCAGTGAAGTAAACACCCTTCAGTCTGTAGAACACAGGAACATCGTTTGATTTTTTCACATGATCGACACACTGATGACCACTTATATGATCATGGAATACGTGGCAGGTGTAGATCTGGAGAGCTGCATCAGTGCAGTGGGCCGTCTAGAGGAGGAGGAGGCTAGACCACTTTTCCAGCAGATTGTGTCAGCAGTGTACTTCCTCCACATCGTGCACCGTGATATTAAATTAGAAAACATCTTAGTGGACGCAGCAGGAAACGCTAAGCTGTGTGACATTGGTATGGCAAATAAAATCACAGAGGGGCAGATGTTGGAGGAGATCTGTGGTTCCTTGCTCTATTGGGCCCCAGAGGCCCCTTTCTTGGCAAGGAAACCCTATGATAGAATGGCAGCTGACATGTGGAGCCTGGGTGTCGTTCTCTATGTCCTGGTAACAGGGCACTTCCCATATGTGGAAACGACCCTTGATGCTATGCACAGGCTCATCAGCACCACAATGTGTCCCATTCCTAATCACCTATCCAAATCGTGCCACATCATCCTGGCACGATTACTCATGGTCCCCACCTGGTACAGAATAACAGTACATCAGCTTGTGGAATGACCATGGCTGGGCCACATTCCAGAACACATACCACAAGACACTAAAGAAATCCTTCCCAGGGTAGTTGAAACTATGTGCTGCATGGGATATACTTGTAAAGAGATTGTTTCATCCCTAAAGCACAGGCAGCCAAATAATGTAACAGCAACCATAATTTTCCTCAAATACAAACTGAGCTGTGTGGATAGCCTTCTGTAACACACATTCTGGTTAAACATCGTCTTTTTAGACCTTCTCAGCCTCCCTCTGCCCTTGAGGAGAGCTAGTGAACCAGCTCTTCCTGCTGTGGACAATCACTTTCACAAAGATCATGTGGAACAAAAAGGCAAGGGATGCAGAAGCTCCCCATGGTCAACAGGCACTCCTACCTGGAATTGGTGCCCTGTCCTGATATTGAAGTCCCAGAAAGTGATAGTTCAAGGGCTGATGTCATCAACACTGCTACAGCAGACATTGAAGTCACCAGGTATTCAGCTGAAAGCCTTCCTGTCATTCTCTCCTCTATTGAACCAGGCCTGGAAGATACAGCCACTGGGGTTGAGAACATGTGCTTCTCCATAGAAGAGCAATCCATGGGGCCAAACTTTCAGAGTGACACATCCCAGGTGGCAAACACAAGATCTGGATCCAGGCCATTCACGGCTAGAAACTGATGAGGAAGCTCACTTCTAATTCTCTGATGGTGCTGTGTTGATGCTGCAGTCTGCCCACACCGGGTGAGCTCCAAACCCCTTGTGTATGGGGCTTCAGAGGAAAGAATGTCCATGTAGTCTTTCATGCATTGAAGTAGGTTTAATCACTAAGATGAATTCTTTCATTGTATTTTCAAGATATTATTTTTCTGTTATGTTAAAAGACAGTTGTATTCACTGAGAGGACACAGAATTTTAGATGTCTGGTACATTAGAGGCACAATGCCACAAATTTCTCATCATATAAATGCTGGGAATATGGATCCAAAATCAGATAGCATAGGAGGCAAACCACTGGATAGGAAGGAAGTGTGCAATTTTGGATAATGTGGGTAATGTTGCAGAACAGTGGAGCAGTTTGTACCAAACACTGTTCTGTCACAGTAACTAATAGAGATCTTTCATGTTTCCTTCTGCTTTGAAGTGTGGAAAATAAAATGGCCTAGTAGAACTCCAACTCTGTTGAGGTATGACTGCTCAGAAGGGAGCCAGGATGGACTTATGGACAGATCTCCTGGATGCCAGCAGTGACCCACCCAAGTCAACCAGCTCCTGCATCCATCCTCGTGCTATTGTGTGATGTGCATGTTTGCTTCTCCCTCAGCCTCCTCCAGCACCAGCAGTTGTTGTTGTACACAGAGGTGCTCAGTAGGCTCCTCTACCCAATGACCCCTATCTCCCTAGCTTTGTGTTTTAGGACCTCCATACAGCATGGAAAATGGCTGATTCTACAACAAGGAGTGCCTTTTGTACCAGTCTAGGCTGCCACTCCAACTCATTCTGTGACTATGGTTTGAAAAGTACAGCAAGAACTGTGTAAGTCCTCTGGGGGTGGGAGATGGTTCCTAATTGGGAAACAGGATTGAAGTAGGAAAAAGGGAAATGTGATGCAGTGTAGAATTAGGAATACAGTCTGTCATGGGGAACTTTCTGTGAACAAGTGCTGTGAAAGAGATGCGTGTATTGACCTGTGACAGGGTTTCTGTACAAGCTAGTTAAGGACCAAGCCTACCCTGAAGTGTATATTAGGAGGGGGCAGAACAGCAAGCACTTATGTTTACAGGAACGGCACCAATGATCCTAGCATGTAAGATACACAAAAAGATGCTGCCTAGGAAATGTCATCTTTTTATTACCCACTAAGCTATGATTTTGTTGGAGTAAAGGGCAAGTCTTGGCCAGTGGAGTCCCATCTTCCTCTGTTCTGATTAAGTCCTGTCAGCCAGGCATTAAATGAGGTTATTCCACAATTCTTTTCATGTTTATTTTGAGGGAGTGAAATACCCCCTTAACATAATGTCTACTATGCAATAGGAAGGATGAAGGTCACAAATCTTTGTCTTGTGCAGCAATATGTAAGGGCTACAGGATTTACTATACATCCTCCATCAATACAACCTCAGCTAACATATTCCCAAAACATTCTTCACACTGCCACTCTGTCATGTTGTTGTACATCCCAAAGCAGTCACATGTAGCTTTTAGTTAGTTAATTTCTACTTGCCTGTTTTTATGGACTTGAAGGACCAGGCTTCTACCGCATCAAATAGGGTTGCTTCTGTAAACAGGATGGACTTGATTCTGGTCTTCGGCATTGCTCATCTTTAGTCACTCACTCACCTCCATATTGCTATCTGATTATCTTTAGAAAGATACTCATGAAGTACAAAACCAGTGGGAAATGGTATAAGGGAGGTAATGAGGAGGAGCAGGGGAAAGAGAGGTGTAGAAGATAAAGAGGAAATGATAGGACCTGTAGAAACAGTGCAAATGTCTATCCTAGGATCTTACCACAAAAGATGGGAAAAAGGGAAGTTTGCTGGGGCAGGTGTTTTCAGTAAGTAAGTACAGGTACAAATGTGTCCTGTAGAGCATAGTGAGAACTCTGGTTTATCAAAAGCATGAAGAGGTGAAACCTGTACTCAAATTTCTTGCTCATGTCAGTCTGTAGAAGTGTGAAGATCCTTGAGGAAGGGCTTATTCTTCTGGTCTACTGTTGAATGAGTGGCAATAGAGTAGTTTGTCTCTGTCATGCAGTGTGTGCCCTCCTTCCTGTCTGAAATGCCCTGAAGTCATCTATGTCTTTGTTCTCTTAGCCTCCTTCATCCAGACTTCCTATGTTCTTTCTGGTCACCAGATTCAAGATTATGACATCATTTCCCCATTTCATGCAGGTATTTATAACTTACTTTTTCTTTACATTAACATTGTTCTGCTCCAAAATCGTGAGGTAAGTAGACTTTGCCAAGTCCGATGCAGAGTTCTACCTTCACATGTCTTGAAGCCATAAATCCTCTTTGACCAATGATAACCACAGGGGTCATGCTTTCACAAAATCTTTGATTACAGTGGAACCCTTGATAATAGCCATGGGTGAAGTGTGAAGCAGAGGTGAGTGTGGTGCCTGAACTCTTTTCCAGGACACCTTCTGTTGGGAGCAGCTCACTGAGTGTTTAAGGGAAACTGAACTCAACTGGGAATCCAGTGCCCTAATATGTGAATCATCATGTGAATATAAGATTGAGTACAGTAAGTATTTGTTTTGATAGAGAATGAGATTCAGAAGCCAGGTCTTGATGTATGGGAGGAAATTAAAAATGTGGTGTTTTATGTCAGCTTCTCCAACCTCTATGGAAATTTACCATTGATTGCTTGACTGAAGAGCAATGGCAGACTCAGAGACTATACTGTGTGGAAAGAGAGGTGCTATCTTTTCTGGAACTTGGACCCAGCTTCTCTTCTGACCACCAGACCCTGGGCTTTATCCAAACATTGGATCAAATTAGCGTGATTGGAATATATTTGTCCCAGAAGGATGACAGCAAACTTTTGCCATCAGTTACTTTCTAGTACACTGACCTCCAAGTGGATCCCATATACACAGAACAAATAGAAGCTTGCTTAGTGGAAGAGAGCAGTTTCGAGTTTGTGGGAATCATCTGTGGTCAGGCCTTTGTTCTGTTGCAGATCAGTGATGCCAGGGCTGTGAAATGGCTGAATTCATGATATGAATCAGGGAAATTTTTTGATTGCACATGTCATCTTTTAGTTCAAAGAAAGGATATCACTATATTCCATGGCTATCCTTAACCTCTCTATGTAGAACAGGCAGTTCTCCCACTCACAGAGATCCACATCTGCCTAGCCTTCTGATGTCTACAATCATATGTGTGTACAGCCTTGCCTGGCTTCAAGTATTTTATAGCATCAATGGTAAATACCTCCAAATACGTGAGGTAGAATTATACCAATACTGTGCTTTTTATCTGGATAGGGGCCGGAATTGAACTGAAGGAAATTTCATCCAGGATGGCCTTGAAACAGGGGGCATAATCCAAACCTGTCCTTCAGAATAGAGTCCATGTCCACCATGAACAGAACCCTGAAGGTGAGAAGTGCTGTCATGAATTCTTCTCTGGGCACAAGGCAGTAAACTGAAGGAGGTTTGCCCTAGCAGATAAATAGGGGAAATTAGCACAGAGTATCAACTTGTTGCACTCACCCTGTTTCAAGAGGATCTTCATCTGCAGACAGGCATAGGTCACAAGACTTCAACCTGACCCATCAGAAAAATCCAGATCTATCTTTCCGGTCTGCTTGAATTTTTTTCTTTCCATCTGAGCCATCAAAAGTAGTATCAGTATACTAGGTGGGTCACTGAGGCATTTGGTATTTTCAAAGGAGAGATTTCATTTTAATTACAACAATGGTAAAGGTAACATAAAAAGCCAATCACCTTCCTGCTGGCTATCATGACTAGTCTTGTTCCTGTGCCCAACAGGTCTATGTTTCCCTGTCAAAATCTGTTTGAGTAGCACATTTGGCCTTTGCACTTTGTTTATACTTGTTGGTTAATGAGAAGCCCAGGGATAATGAATTCCAAATACTGAACCAAATGTTAATCTATGCAGCACACTCTGGAATGTCTGTAAGGTGACATGTAATCAGTCCCTTGCCGAAGACTCTGTGGACCATCTCAGGAGACTAATGTCCTATCCATGTCTTTCGTGTCCTGTATTTATGATCTGGATCTCACAGATCGCTAGATTTTGTATATGAGAGAATAGAGATGCTTGGTCTATGAGATTTGCTTGTCACATATAATACAGTCATGCTTTTTCAATTTCTTTTTCATAATTTTTATTTCATTTTGAAACAATCTTGTTTTACATGTCAATCTCAGTATCTTCACCCTCTAATCTCCTGCTGTCCCCTCAACATCAATCCCATACACTTTCTGCTCCCAAGGGAGATAGAGGCCTTCCCTAGGGAGTTTTCCAAATCAATATCATATGTAGCAGGGCCTAGGCCCTCTTCCATGGTTATAGGTTGAGAGAATATCTCTGTATGTGGTATGGGCTCCTAATGTCTATTTGCGTAGTAGAAATACATTTCATTACCATGACCCCCATCAACTGCTCAGTTCTCCTAACTAACAGCCATATTTAGAGGGCCTGTATCCATCCTATCTTGGTTTCCCAACTACCAGACTGGAGTCCATGAGCTCCCCCTTGTTCAGGATAGTATTTTCTATGAATTTCTCCACCATGTTCTTGACCCCTTTGCTCTTAACTCCTCCCTCTCTGCAACTTTATTCCAGGAGTTTGCCTCTGTGTTACCTATGTGTATCTGCTTAGGCTTCCATCAGCTACAGGGTCAAGGTTCTTGGAGGGCATATAAGATAGTATTTAATCTCATTATCGGGGAAGGGCATTTGAGGTAGCATCTCCGCTATTGCTTAGGTTGTCATTTGGTGTCTTCCTTGTAAATCTCTGGACATATCCCTGTGCCATATGTTTCTTAAACATATAATTGCTCCCTCTATTATGATATCTGTTTTCTTTCTTTCCTCTATTTTCCACTTGACAAAATCATCCTGTTCCCTCATGTCCTCCTGTCTCCTACAGTTCTGCCTTTCTGTTTCTCTAAACTCCCTCTCTGCTCCTGCCATGTTCCCAATTTGCTCATGAGATCTCATCCCTTTTCACTTTTCTGGTACACAATGTATAATTCTCTTAGGGTACTCCTTCTTTCCTAGCTTTTCTTGCTATGTTGAATATAGTCTGTTGATCCTTTGCTCTGTGTCTTAAATACATATATGAGTGAGTATGAGTACATACCATCTTTATCTTTTTGTGACTTTGTGACTTTATGTGTGATGGTTTTTTCTAGTCCCATCCATTTGCTTGGAACTTTCAAGATGCCATATTTTTCTCTGAGTAGTACACAATTGTGTAAATGTACTACATTTTCTTCATCCATTGTTTAATCGAGGGGCATTTAAGTTGGTTCTAGGTTCTGGATATTACAAATAATGCTAATGTGAATATAGTTGAACAGATATCCTTAATGCATGTAGGTGCATCATTTGGTTATGTGTTTATGAGGAATTGCTCGATTTTCATGTAGAATGATCCTCATTATCTGCGGAACCGCAATACTGATTTCCAAAAGTTCTGTACAAGATTTCACTCCCACCAGCAATGGAGGAGTGTTTCCTTTTCCACATCCTCTCCAGCATAAACCATGTGGCTTAATGTCAGGGATTATAATTTATTCCATCGGTCTACCTCTCTATTTTTGCACGATTATCAAGCAGTTTTCAGGACTCTAGCTCTATAATAAAACTTGAAGTCAGGGATGGTGATACCTCCGGATGTTGCCTCATTATATAGGATTGTTTTACCTATCTCGAGTCTTTTGTTTTTCCATATAAAGTTGAGTATTGTTCTTTCAAGTTCTCTGAGGAATTGTGCTGGGATTTTGAAGGGGATTCATTTGAAACTGTAGATTGCTTTTTGCCTGATTGTCATTTTTGCTCTATTTATCCTACCTTTTCAACAGCATGGGAGATATTCCACTTTCAGGTATCTTGTTTAATTATTTTCTTTAAAGATGTGAAGTTTTCCTATATAGTCTTTCATTTGTTTGGTTAGCGTTACCCCAAAATATTTTATGTTGTTTGTGACTATTTTAAATGGTGATATTTCTCTGATTACATTCTCAGCCTCTTGCTCATCTGTATATAATAAGTCTACTGAATTTTTTGAGTTATTATTTTATCCTGCCAATTTGCTGAATGTGAATTTTTTTTTAGCTGTAGGAATCTGCTGGTACAGTTTTTCAGTTCACATATGTAAATTATAATATCATCTTCAAATAGTAAAGTTTGACTTCTTCCTTTCCAATTTTTATCCCCTTGATCTCCTTTGGTTCTTATTGCTTTCACCTGTACTTCAAGTACAATATTGAAGAGATATGAAGAGTGTGGACAGCCTTAATAATTCATGTTTAGATGCATAGGTTTTCTGGATAATTTCAATACTAACAGTCAGTGTCTCCTCTTTTTCCCACATCCTCTTCATACATTAATCTAATATTAGTACTTCAACTGCCATATGTCCTTTGCAATTGGCAAATTAACTAGTTTCCCTTTGTGTATATGCATATTTCAGATCTGACTTCAGTATCATCCATCACTCAGTACTAGCTCCTAAGTCGAGTGACAGAGTTGAGGTGGAGAGCATAAGATTGCAGGGTACAGAGGTATTTAGAGACAGTTTGTAGAGGGAGGATTAGAGGGGATGGAAGACAGAGTGGAGTTGGCATTGGGAGGGAGATGTGCAGTGGGGTAAGAACAGTGGAGACCAAGTGCTAAAATTTCAGACTCCCTTTACGTCCTTTTCATGTGTCTTTATATTTAAAGTGATAAACTTTATAAGTCAGTAGTCACAGAGAGTAGATTTGCAGCTGTGGCCTGAAAGGCCAGATGTAGGAGTTATGTAGGAATTCCAGTGGCAGTGTGCCAACTTACCACCATGAATGTGTCTCTGTCCAGTACATGAGGAGGTAAGTCATCTACCACAGGATTCTCCCCAGGAATCCATAGTTCACAAGGAAATACAGTCTAGTGCTGCAATTCACAGCAATCTCCATAGATGGTGCTCTTAGAAAAGACCATGTCTAAGCTGCCCATGAGTGAACAGACCCTGTGCTGCAGTCTTCAGGGAAATACCTCAGCAGTACTCACTAATTTGTCCATCGCTTCATGTTTCTGGTCCAAGTTAAGTGTTTGCCCATACGAGGACAAGGGTGCTCTTTCTCCTTCCTCCTCTTCCTTTCTTCCCTGTTGTTGTGTTTGCAGTCTTCTTTTATCTCTGAGTCCCGTTCATCAGAAAAGCACAGTAACACTGCATACTCTTCTAGTTTGTGATGGGACCTCACTGTAGGGAGTTTTCTCAGAAACATCTTTGTCTTCTCACAGGAAATCTGCAGCCATCTGGAGGGAAATGGGTACCACTGTGCATGGAATGCTGGGAATATGCTCCACTTTGCAAGTGGGTAGTTTTATTTCCTAGGGTATGGTGTCCAGATGTGGGGTCAGCACTCTTACAATTACTTTGTACTCTGGTCCCACTCTGTACAGGATTCTGCTCTAGACATCATTTTGACTAAAAGAGCCAGTGCTTTCATCCTTTCTGTCATTTTGTTTGTCTTGATGTGCTAACTGACTAAAATGTAGTCAGGTGCATTGACAGGCATATTGCGACTCTATGCTGAGAAAGATTCCACTCTGATGTGGATGAATGACAAAACTCATCTGTGGATACCACATTGCTGAATGCATTTTGTAATGTGTTGTATGTATCACTCAGCGCTATATAAGAACATTGTGATTTCTGGTCCAAATTTGATTCTTGGTCTTTTGCAGGAAGCATAAGGCTGGCAGGAAGGCTTCCCCAATCCCAAGGGAATGTGGTCATTTAGCTTTTCTTATGGAAGTTTATTTATAGAGAAAAGAAAAGAGAGTGAGAAGAAAGAGAAAAAGAAGAAGGAGAAGAAGACAAAAGAAGGAAAGGAGAGTGAGAACGGAGAGATATTGCAGTTTTATAGGCACTGCTTCAGGGATTATTGAGCAAAGTTGGTGAAGGTAGAACCTATCTCCTCTCTGATTTTTAACACCATTGGTAAGAAAAAAGTTTGAAGCAAAGAGCTGAAGACATTCTCAATGAAGTATAATAACAATAAGAACTGACATTCCCACCTGCTAGCAAATGAATGTTCACACTTGCTAGCAAAGACACAGACACAATGACAATGAGCTCCTTTTTCTTTGTGAAAGAATGGTGATTGTTATTGAGGAACCACTAAAGCAGGCATTGGTCGAGATACACTAATTGAAATCAGTGCCTGGGAAAGGGATATTGCCTACTTTGTCAGGTCATGAAAACACACAAGAGTCAGCACAAGTGGACCAGGGTCTCCAAGCCCTTGTGATGGTCTGTAAGATTGTGAACCTCAGAATGTAGACATGATGTCTTAGAGTTCAGATGTTTATTGTGTGAACTGTTAATATCATGGTCACTGGAGGGAGCATATTGCAGCCTTTATATAGACTGTTACCTGAGAGAGGTCAGCTCATGATCAGGTTCGCACACTTAACACCCTCCTTAATCACAGTCTGCCACCGATGCATGCAACAGAAAGAAGTGTTGTCAATACAAGTTATTTGTGCCTACTTCTTTACACATTCTACCTCAACCTTTCCCAGTACTGTTCACCTCAATAGCTTGTTCTTTTGGACAGTTTAAATTGCTTTGACCTATACATGACAACATTTGTGGTAAGATCCAGGATCAGCTGTGCTTTCAAAAGTCAACTTCAGAACTTTAATTTGCAACCCTTTCCCTCTTCAGATCTCCAGGTCATGTTGAACATGTTCTGTTACAAACTTCATTTTCAGCACATGTGCATTCTGTGTCATCTAGGCAAGTGTCGAATGAGGAGGGGTACAGGAAGCACAATGCCCAGATACTGACATATCAGTGGGAAAATAATTCCCCTCCTTAATGCTCACTCCAATTAACAGCACAGAAGCGGGGAAGCCATGAAAAACCAATCCCTGCAATCAAAGCTTTCTTCAGAAAGTTCTCACAGAATCAAAATAGATATTTACCCCACCTCACTTGTCCCTGAATTGCACCAAAATCAACCTCCTGTTTTCTTTAGGCCACAGGTTTGTCAATAAATCTTTCTGCTAGCATCAACATGGTTAAAATCAGCCTTCTCTTGCAGGTGCCTGGCCACATCCTCCATCATGGACCAAGAACATGCACACAGTGCATTAATGACATTGGAGGAGGAGTGCACTTGTCACCTCCCCTTCTCCTGGAAGATGAACTGATCATCGTCTTAGATCTTGAGAAGCTCAGAGTATCCACTCTGCATTTTAAGGACAATGCAATGGTCACTCTTCCACCATCCAAATACAGACAACCATTCAAGGTTCCAACTTGACTTAAGAAAACTTAGGAGAGTCTCCTTAGGTGAGTCTCTTTGTGAAAGCCGCCCAGTGGGTGGATATTCCTGAATCACTAACCAACTATGATCTCATTGCAACTGGACAGTGCAGAAAAATACCCTTATCTTCTTGTAATCACTGACAACACTCAAACCATGCCTGAGATAAGAGTGTATTACAGAAGAGACTTAGTAAATGAATGTCCTTCTTTTTCAGATTTCTAGGCTGGATATTCCAAGCATGGAAGTGTCCACAGTCCTCCTCACAGACGTGATCTTGGAGAACTGAAGTGATACAGTTGGACCATACTCACTGGTATTCCTACAAACAGGCTACAATTAATTATGTTTTATTTTTTCCAATTTAAATTTGAAACAATCTTATTTTGTATACCAATCCGTTTCCTCTATTTCCATTCTCCCATTAGTCCCACAACACCCCATCACTTCGCTTTCCAGTTTCCTTGGATGGGGAGGCCTACCAACATGATCATCAAAGTCTGTTACATCATTTATAACCTATTTTTTCCTGTATATTTTATGCCTCGGAAACCATGTGCTATATGATACCAAGTTCAGGCTCCTGCTTGTGCAGAACCTGGCCCTCTTGAATCATCTTTGCATGTGGTTTTCTTGATGTTTAGGAACAGAAAATCCTTAGGCCCTTTCCTTTCATAAGTTGCAGGGTAGCTGGTAGTGCCTTGCCCATATTGCCCCATTTCCTCAATTACATTGTATGTCAGCCCTTTATTCCTTCAGCAAAAGCTTTGGCTCCAACATTAAATTTTGCTGGGCTCTTTTTCTTCTTAAAGTGTATATTTTGAATATCTTTGTTTGCCCTGCTTGTTCTTTTTTAATGTAGAACTCCATAAGAGACATTGCTAAGTGACACATGTCAGTGTCACTATCAGGTTATTTAGAAATCACTTCTGCCTGTGAGAATGTTCAAAGCATTTCAGTTTAGCCTCAGACTGATTCTTATGATAAGGGGAAAAAGCAGCCACTTTTTTGCCAAGTGTGTCACAAGAAATGTCTACAGCCCAGTTACTAATTCTGTTCCACTTGAAACCTCTTGAGCTAGGTCCCCATTGTCCTGTTGGTCTCTGCAAGATTATTTTTCATTCCTTGAATCACATGGCTCATTAAGCTCCCAAGTACAACATCCAATAGCTGTCTTGATGCAAATTATTAAAGTCTTACATGTACCTCCAAAAACCACTGCCATCATCCTGTCACAGGCATACCCATTACTAATACCAAATTCTGTCTTATTAGTTTTATATTGTTGCAAAAACACTATGAATAAAACAACATACCAAAACACTTTAAATTTGGATCTCATGGTTCCAGAGGGTAAGAGTCCATGGCAATTATGGTCCCAGCATGCCTGGAGACAGGTAGACATGTTGCTAGAAGTTGCTAGAACAGTAACTAAGAGATCACATCTGATCCACAAACACAAGACAGGCAGAGAGCTAATTGGGAATGACAAATACTTTTTAAACTAAAAACTACTCCAAAAGAATCAACTCCTCTAATAAGGCCTGATATCTCCTAATCCCTTCCAAAAATTTCTAATTGGGACATTTTTATGCAAATCGCAACAGTGCCTTGATTATGTCCTACAGGTTTTAATATTAGTATTTTCATTTTTATTCAACTCTTGAAATTTAAATGAATTCCTTATGGATTTTTCAGGGAAACATCGGTTGTGTACATTATATACAATCAGTTGCTATTGATATCCATTGAATATGAGCTATTTCAATTTTCCTATATTTTAGGAGACTTGCTTTGTTTCCTAATATGGCATCAATTTTGGAAGAATTTCAATGGGCTGCTGAGAAAGATGTATTTTTTTAATTTATTCTTTTTAGATTTTCATACATAGCTACTGAATTTATGTTTATCCATCTCTTCATATTTCAAGTACTTCTACCACACTCACAAAAAATTGACTTGTTTATTATTATTATTACACCACTCTGTGTTTGTGTATGTGTGTGTGTGTGTGTGTGTGTGTGTGTGTGTGTGTGTGTGTGTGAGAGAGAGAAGGAGAGAGAGAGAGAGAGAGAGAGAGAGAGAGAGAGAGAGAGAGACTGAGATTTGTAAGTTGAATTAGTGTTGCTCAAATTTATATGTGTTTATAGCATCAGCACTTGGGATTTGATATCTCATCAGGGCTCTATCCCTGGGGACGTGTTTCTCCCCTTATAGCAGCATTTAATTGCCCAAGCTCTTCACTGTGGATGGGACCTCTGCCCATATGTTTTGTCTTGTTACCTGATGTCACTGCTTAGTTCTCATTTAGGTGACAATATTGCTATATACTAATGGGTACAGCATCAGGTGAAATATAGAAGATGGCATCTTACAGCAAGCAAACGGGTCCTATGGCTCTTAAGATGATTCTGTGTATTGGAATAATCTTATTATATACCATGAATAAATGCCAACCAGTATGGTTTGACAGCCAGTAGCTAGTCAGGATTTTAGGGGCAGAGAGAAATGTGGAAAGCAGAAGGTAGAGTCACCAGCTGGACAGAGAGAAGACAGGCAAGAAAAGAGGTAAAATCCATTAGTCATGTGGCAGTATGTATATAAATAAAAAAGGGTTAATTTAAGTTATAAGAGCTACCATCTGAGTTTTCACAATTAATAAATATTTGTGTTGTTTATTTGGGAGCTGGCTGGGAGGACAAAGTAACACTTACAACCTATAGTTCCCAATGTATAGGCACATATTTTCACATAAGACCCAAGAAAGCACTAAATAAAAGGATTCCTAACACAAACAGAGCTAAAACTAAGATACCTACTCTCTCAGTTTCTCATGCAGAGCCTGTAATAACATATGTCTCCCAGTCCCAGGGTGCAGGCTTGAGTATCCAGCATGCCATGAACTAAGCGGTATAGTAGTTTAAGATTTTGCTCATGCAGACAGAAAAGGTTACACATATGCGGCAAAGCAAGTTAGGTTATAGTGTGTTTAACATTGCGCATAGGCCTAAGAAGAAAAAAGAGGATATAGACAGTCATAAAAATAAAGAAATAAATTGTTTAAACCTAATGGCATAAAGCATTTATACAAATAGTAAAGTAATAATAAAAAAGAATAAACCACATAGAGATGGCAAATGCACAGGGATTCTTGATCCTATATATGATAGTGTTGTCTTCAAATATTTAAATTACTGATGAACAAACAATAGCTGTTGAGAGACATTGGATTATGGGAATTGCTAAATTAACTCATATATTTTAAAAGTATCTTAACTTCAAAATCGGGGAAGAGGTTAGGATTTTGTTTCTACAGAAAATGAAAGGCTATGGATTTATTCAAATTTAAAGAGAATCAAATTTGATTGGGGGACTCACAGAAAATTCTAGATATAGACATAAAGAAATAAACCTATACAACTACTAGAGAGGTAAGTATATTTTTCCTACTGAGATGTAAAACAGAAATTTACCTTTGGCTGGCATGTGTGCGATGCACAGTCCACACTTGTATTAATGACGATATATGTACATTACCTTTGAAAATGTCTGCGTTTTCAGAGCAATGAGACCAGACCAATGACAAAAGTGGCCCTGTTGATCCAGACTCTCTGATTGCCTCTGTTGCACTTTCCTCACCTTTGCATCCAGAATAACTTCATTGCTGCTGTTTGAGATGATCCACCCTCACACATTATTCTAGCTAAGACTAGACCATCATCCTATATTTTTCAGGCTCCCCCAAAGATTCCAGGACCCCAACAAAACAGGAAGCAGTGCAAGGAATGCAATGCTCTCACTTCCAAGTGATAGGGTTGGTGGGTATTGGTCATACAAGAGGTTATGGATATTTGTCATCATTTAGGGTGTTGGTTACAAATTGTTACCGGTCATTGTCAGAGAGAAAGAAAAAAAAGGTGATTAGTTTCAAGGATCTCTTTCTGAAGAGAAAAGGGGTGATATACTATAAAAATGATGAGATAAAAATGTGAATTTTTCAATCTCCTTTGGAAAAACCATTAGTCTCAAATATTTTACGTTTGAATGGATTTTTGTATACTGATACAAATTTAAGGTGATTTTTGTAAGGAGATACTGTATTATTTATGGTATTACAGCAATGTAGCTCATTTAACAATGCCATATAAATTTCTGGTCCTTCAAAGTCATTATTACAAACTCTTAAGGATAATAAAGAAATATATGTTAGTAGTTAGTCATCTATAACCATCAAATTTGTAGTCATGTTAGGTATTTTTTCAAGGTCAAGGCGAGATACATTTTTGATATATAGATAATCTTCAAATATTTATAAGAACTACAGAATATGACATGTAAAATGGTATGTTAATATCAAGCTTTTCATGATAATAAGACATGTCTACTATTGGTAGCAACAATTTAATTCAAACTTCATATGTAATTTACTTTTAATGTGGCAAAATTATCCAGTAGACAGGAAACTGCTCTTGTCTCGATGGCTGACACTGTGTTGTACACACTGGACACATAGGGCACATAAGAATAAAACTGTTGCCAAGACAAAGGTGGTCAATCCTCAAAAAAATTCACTTTCATGGAAATGTCTGCAGTCATTCTGCAAACAGACAGGAAAGTGATTCCCAAAGTTTGCTAAAAAAAGGTGGGACAGTCCTTCAATCTCTTGTTTCATGGAACTGTCTGCAGTCTTTCTGGTGGACACACAGGAAAGTGATTCAAGAAGTTTGCTGAAACAATTGTTATGGTCCTTCAAAAATCCTGCTTCATGAATAGTCTGTCAGGTATTGTAGGCCTGTGTGCCTAAGATGGATGCCTCCATGTTGCAGGAGATATTTGAGTGACTGTTTTGACATCCACAGGTCTGTCCTTTCTATAGGCTTGGAAATGGCTTGCACTGCAATTCTTGTTTACTAAGATACTATTACGTCCTTCTGGGGCCTTTGATATAATTGAAGTGTAGGTAGTTATAGAGCAGGTAAATTAGGTAAAGAGCTTTGAACACATCAAGACAGAACAAATAAAGAAGTATTTCTGCATGTATGCCAGTACATTGTAAATGTAATTCTGTCCTCATAATTGTTCTGATTGTATGTAGTTTTACTGTGTTAGTGTTAAAACGTTTTCATTTTATTTAGACAAACACAGACAAAATTTTGCAGAACAATATTTTTGTACACTGTGAAGAAGTGACACTCAGCATGTTTTAATAAAAATCTGAATGGCCCATAGCTATGCAGGAATGACAGGGCACAGAGAACACTAGAAAGAAGGTGGAGTTGACATCTGGATGGAAAGGGAACACACCTGTAGGAAAGAAGAGAAAAACTATGAGTTATGTGACAATTTGTAAATAAATAAAAGTGGGTTAGGTTTTAAAAAATAGTTTTATTTAAATTCTTCTTATCTTCTATATCAATCCTAATTCCATCTTCTTCCTTACCCCAAGACCCCACAGAGCCCCATCCCATCCTGCATCCACACCCTAGGGAGGGTGTGGCCTTCCAAGAGGGATCTTCAAAGCCTGGCAATCATTTGGGGGCAGGGCCTACTCCTTTTCCCTCATCTCTAATATCCCTCCCCATTCAGGGGAATGGGCTCCTGAAGTCCAGACCTGCACTATGGCTTCCATTGTCAGAGGTACCATATCCCAGGCCTTTACCTGAGACCCAAGTTCATAGGGTCTGGGTCAGTCTTATGCTTGTTTCACAGCTATAAGTCTGAGCTCCCCCTTTTTAGGTAAGCTGTTTTAGTGTGATTCCCCAGCATGGATTTGACCATTTTGCTCATCACTTATGCCTCTCTCTAACTGGATTACAGGAGTTTGTCTCCCTGTTCAGCTATGAGAGTCTACTTCTGATTGCATCATCTACTTAATGAAGGTTCTAGAATGGCATATAAGGTAGTCATCAATCTCATTATCAGGGAAGGGAATTAAGGTAGCCTCTCCAAACACCATTGATTGTTAGTTGGGGTCATCCATGTAGATCTCTGGACATTTTCCTAGTGTGAGAATTCTCTTTAAACCTATAATGGATCCCTCCATTATGATATCTCTTTTGTTGCTCTCATCTACTCTTCCCCTGTCTCAATCATCTAGACCCTCAGAGAAGAGGTCCCTCCTCTTCTTCTCTATTCTGTCTCTTAAACCCCTGCCCAAACTGTTCCCAATTTGCTTAGGAAATCTTGTACCTTTCCTCTTCTGAGAGGGATCATGTATGGCTGTCTTATTGTTCTCCTTGTTTCCAAGTTACCCTAGAGTTGTGGATTGCAGTCTGCCAAACCTTTGCTCTGTAACTAAAAGCTATATTTGATTGAGTACATACCATTTTTTTTTTCAATTTATGCCTGGGTTACTTTGCTCAGAATGTTTTCTCTAGTTCCACCCATTTGAATGTGAATTTCAAGATTCTATTGTTGTTTTTGTTTTGTGGGTTATTTTGTTTTTGCTTTTTGTTTTGTATTATTGTTCCCCTGTGTAGTGCTCCAATTTGTAAATGTACCAATTGTCTCTATTTCTTTGGTAATGCGGCATCTGAGTCAATCAGATATTTGTGAGGCTTTTTGAGAAATGTTTCCTGACTCAGCATAGTGGCAAAAATTCAGAAGGCTTTTAAAGAACTCTGCTAAGAACTTAATGGTGTTTACAAGACCTGGCTATAAGAGTGGCCACATCTCCAATCCAGCTGCATGATGCTGGATGATAGAGTAGAGCAAGGCAGTGAGCACAGCTCTCAGATCTGGCAGTAAATGACCCAACCACACCCCAAAACCCCTCACTGTTACCTTTGATAGAGTGCAGCTAATAAAGCTTTGGTTTGAATTTTAACAGTGTTTTTTTAGCAGATAAAAGTCCCATGGCAACAAAAAGATTTACAATAAAGACAGATTCTGATTATGAAAATCTTGTCAAGGTTTACAATGTGTTTTAAATGTACCTAGGCTTGGAAGAGAAAAAGAAACAGAATAAAGTGGTTAAAAGTAGAAAGAGAGTAGTGGCACATGCTTTTAAATTCAGCACTTGGGAGTCAGAGGTAAGTGGATCTCTATGATTTCAAAGTGAACATGATGAATAGAGTTAATTCCAGGACATTCAATAGTTACAGAGAGAAACCCTGCCTTGATAAATAAAAAATAGACTAAATAAAATAATAATGAAGCCATGTAAAGATGGAAACCACCAAAATATTCTTCATAGTGTATACTACTTTATTGTCTCTATATTGTTTCACTGCTGAAGAAATAGCAATAACTGCTAAAACAAAACTTTGTGGAATGATCCACTTTATATATTTAAAAAAGCTATGACTTTAAAATTTAAGACCAAGGATTATAACAAAGTTATGAATACATGTTTGGAATGCATTTTCATCCATTGATACAAATTTAATGTCAATTTTGTGATATGTATATATTTTTCATCTTGCTAGGTATTGTTTATATATAACACATTTCTCTACAGCTGTTTTTTTTTTACCCTTATCCCAAGTCTCTGCTGGAGGTAAGTCTGAAACCAGTTCTGTCCACCACCTCCACCCCTTCCCTAGGAACTGAAAGGGTCGGTCCTAAACCTCTCTCTCCCTATATCCTTTCCCTAGATAGTACTATCTTAGTACTCTGATCCACAACACCCTCCCTCTCGACCCAGAACCTGCCCTCCCCCTACCCTATGTACTTTTGGGCCAGCTGACCCACTACTCTGATTGGGTACTGGGCCAAAATGAAAGTCCACAACGCCTCCACCTCAGAGGTATTTCCTAGATCTGCTCTGAGCACACTGGGCCTGCCTATCCATATGGGACCACCCTGTGTCTTAGCCTGCCTGATCTTATCCCTTTGCAGGGCTTGTACTGGAGAGACCTACTAGAGAGGAAGGACTTCACTCAGAGTGACAGAAATTGAATTCCAGACCCACCTGTGCCATCTGGGAGAGTTGGGTAGAGATTGAGAGACTCCACCTGCACCTATTGGAAGAAGCGATAGGAAGACAACGATATCAGAAAACACCCAACAAGAGAAAGACAAGCTTGACACCACAATAATCTAGGAACTGTACAATAACAGAACCTGAACACACCAAAGCAGAGGAATCACAAGAGAATGACTTAAAAAATAACTTCCTAAAAATGAAAGAGGCTCTCAAATAAGATATGAGAAAATCCCTTAAAGAGAAGGAAAAAAACAAACAAACAAAATTTGAAAGAAATGAACAAGTCTCTTAAGGAAAGTATAGAAAGTCAAGAAAAAAACAAACAGATGAAGGAAACAACTTAAACATTTCAAGACTTGGAATCTTAAATAGAGACAGTAAAGAAAACACGAATGAGGGAATGCTGGAAACAGAAAACCTGGGAAACTATAAAGAACTACAAATGTAAGAATAACCATCAGATTATATGAGACGGAAGAGAGAATCTCAGACGCTGAAGGTAAACTAGGGGAAATAGATACATCGACCAAAGAACATCTTAAATCCAATAAATCTTAACACAACAACCTAGGAAATGTGGGACACTTTGAAAAGGCCAAACCTAAGAATAATAGGCATAGAGGAAGGTCACGAATCCCAGCTCAAAGATGCAAAACATATTCAACAAAATCATTGAAGAAAACATACCCAAAATGAAGAAGGACATGCCTATGATAAAACAAGAATTATACTGAACAACAAATAGACTGGACCAACGATAAAAGACCTCAAGACACATCATAATCAAAACACCAAACATACAGAATAAAAAAGGCAGACTTATCAAAATTACACCATGGAAATTTTCAAAGCCAGAAGGTACTGGATAAAAAAAACTACAAGTACTAAGAGTCCATGAATGCCAGCCTATGCTTCTCGATCAAGCAAAACTCTTCATCATTACAGATGGAGAATACAAGATATTCAATCACAAAGTCAGATTTTTACAATACATATCTACAAATAAAGGGCTCCAGAAGGTTCTGGAAGGACAACTGCAAACCAAGATAATTAACTACATTCACAAATACATAGGCAATAGATATTCCCCCTTGACAAGAACCCAAAGAAAAAAGCAGGCCAAATATATTCACAGCATCATTGCCAATAAGAAATCTAAAACAAGCAAGAATTAACAATCAATGGTCCTTTCTTTCAACACTAATGGTCTTAAGTTGCCTAGAAAAAGATACAGGCTAACAGAGTGTATATGAAGACTGAATACAACCTTCAGATGCATACAAGAAACACATCTAACCTTCAAAGACAGACATTATCTCAGTTTAATGGGTGGGGAATGACAGAACAGGGTTTGGTACAAACTGCTCCTCTGTTCTGAAGCATTACCCACATTATCCAAAATTTCACCCCTCTTTCTTATCCGGTGGTTAACCTGCTTTGCTATCTGATTTTGGATCCATATTCCCATCATTTACATGACTAGAAAGGTGTAACATTGTGCCTCTAATGTACCAGACATCATAAATTCTGTTATTTCTCAGGAGATACAACTGTCTTTTAACATAGCAGTAAAATGATATATTGAAAATACAATGGAGGAATTCATCTGAGTGATCAAACCTACTGCGATGCATATAAGACTCCATGGAACTTCTTTCCTCTGAAGCCACATACACAAGGGGTTTAGAGCTCACCTAGGGGTGGGCAGGCAGCAGCAGCATCACAGCACCCTCAGTGCATTGGAAATATACTTCCTCATCAGATTCCAGCCCCTGAATGGCCTTGTTCCAGATCTTGTGTTTGCTACTTGACATGGGTCACTCTGAATGTCTGACCCCATGGAATGTTCCTATATGTTGAAGCCCAGGTTCTCAACCTCAGTGGCTGTATCATCCAGACCTGGTTCAATACAGGAGAGAATGACAGGAAGGCTGTCAGCTGAATTCCTGTTGACTTCAATGTCTGCTGTAGCAGTGTTGGTGACATCAGGCCTTGAACTATTGCTTTTTGGGACTTCAATATCAGGACAGAGCATCAGTTCCAGGTAGGAGTGCCTGTTGACCATGGGGGAGCATCTGCATCCCTTACCTTTTTGTTCCACATTCTCTTTGTGAAAGTGATTGTCCACAGCAGGAAGAGCTGGTTCACTAGCTTTCCTCAAGGGCACATGGAGGATGAGAAGTCCTGAAAAGACCATGTTTAACCAGGACATGTCTTGCAGAAGGCTATCCCCACAGCTCAGTTTGTATTTGAGTATATTTATTGTTGCTGTTACATTATTAGGTTGCCTGTGCTTTAGGGATGAAACAATCTCATTACAGATATAGCACATGAAGCACATAGTTTCTACAACCCTGGGAAGGATTTCTATAGTTCCAGTGTCATTCGAATGTAGCCCAGACAAGGTCGTTCCACAAGCTGATGTACTTTTATTCTGTACAGGTGGGGACCATGAGTAATCTTGCCATGATGATGTGGCACGATTTTGATAGGTAATTAGGAATGGGACACATTGTGGTGCTGATTAGCCTGTACATAGCATCAAGGGTCGTTTCCACATATAGGAAGTGCCCTGTTACTAGGACGTATAGAACGACACCCAGGCTCCATAAGTCAGCTGCCATTCCATCAAATTGTTTCCTTGCCAGGATCTCTGGAGCCCAATAGAGCGAGGAACCACAGATCTCCTCCAACATCTGCCCCTCTGTGATTTTAGTTGCCATACCAAAGACACACAGCTTAGCATTTCCTGCTGCGTCCACTAAGATATTTTCTAATTAATATCATGGTGCACAATGTGTCTTTGGTGGAGGAAGTACACTGCTAACACAATCTGCTGGAAAAGCGGTCTAGCCTCTTTCTCCTATAGAGAGCCTGTTGCACTGATGCTGCTCTCTAGATCTACACCTGCCACATTTTCCATGATCATATAAGTGGTCTTCAGTGTGTCGATTATGTGAAAAAATCGAACAATGTTCCTGTGTTCTACAGACTAGGATGTTTACTTCACTGCTGATTTCAGCCACACTGTTGGTGCTTTTCTCCAGGACCTTAACAGCCACTCTTGTATTTGTGGGAAGGTGGCGGGCCAGCTTCACCTCCACAAGTAAACCAGAACCTAAAGATAGTAACATCTTGAAATCCTTTTCAAGAATGTCCTCTTCCATGGGACTGGCCATGGTGTTATGCTCACCACTTTATCTCGTCAGAGATTTCAGAGTCTCACAATGCTAAAAAACAATAATCAGAATCAGAATCATTCAGGTTTAGGTGTAAAGTTTATAGTTTTAAATTCTCTGTCATTATATATGTGATATCGTAATTATGATGCACAAAGACATAGTAATTCTTGAAGAACACAATCACAAAGCAGTAGAAGGGGAATCATAGAAGGTTTCTTTGGAATCAGTAAAGTGGGAGTGCAAAGAACATGGTGAGATCCCTGACAGGATGAGCTAGTTCTTTTCAAGGATGGGCCACAATGCAAACCTCTCAACCAAGCATATCAACAGAGATCAAATACCGATTAAATTATAGAACAATTGATGTTGTAACTGATAGAACTACAGTCCAGAAGGCATTTCTGGGATGTTACAGCTCTTATAATCCAATACATTGGAAAATATGGTAGGAATTCCTACACAGGTACAAATATTGAATTAATTTCATCTGAAAGCATTTAAACACATGAGTCATAACTAACAATTTTGGACTTGCAACAAGCAGTACTCCAAACATGGCAGAGCCCAAATATCATGGATTCTGTAGGTCATTCAGTATTTTCTAGAAATTCGAGGACCAGTGTTAGATACTAAGCAAATGATTACACCCAAACTCTTCCCTGTGCCATTCTGACCCTCTTAATCCCACAAACAAAGTAGTTCAATGAATATAGCAAGATTAAGTTCCTTTACTTGGGAACACAGATTAGAAAAATCTTTGATAAGACTTCATGATACTTCACATCCATTTCAGCAAAACACTCAAGAGCACTTCATAGGGAATACAGACTCATACAAGAGTTGAAGAAGAATATATAGCATGCAAGTAGAACAACAGCAGAGGAGACTGGGGAAGAGTCCACACTCAGTATGGTGACAAGAGACATGTTGTGTGTTAGTAAAGAGTGAAGAGATTTTCCCAAAACAAAGCAGGTAAACAAACAAAATTAGTAGCTATATGGGCTTTTTGGGTCTGGAAAAATCAGGGCACCTCGACATTTATAAAAGTCATAAATCAGTCAAAACAATGGGGGAGTACATAAAATTTACAGTGAAATAGCATCAATACACAGTAAAGGTTTGTATGAAAGCTATAAAGTAATTATCATTTGTAACATATATAAATAATAATAAATTATATAAGAAATAAAAGACTGAAAATCTAAAAATTAAAATTTGCTATTCATTAACTATGAAAGAATAAAGAGAAGTATACATTGTGACTAGAACAAAGACAATATGTCTCTCTTTTTTTTCTGTGTTCAGGTGTTATCTCTAGGGAGCCTGCTTTTTTCTAAAGGAAAACAAAATAGCAGTAGATCTGGGTGACACAAGAGATGGAGGCATTGGGAGAATTCTAGGGAAGTAGATACAGCAAAAATATTCTTATGAAAGAAGGATAAATAAAAATGAAAAACATGTATATAAATATTAAACAGCAGACCTAAATCCCAGGATTCATAAAGAACAAACTGGGAAACAATAGCTAATTGCTAAGTTCCACAACACAAGTCTTTCAATACTTCTGAAACCAAGGGAAGGAAGAAGTTCAAGATCTTTTCTGAAAGGAAACATTACACTAATTTTCAAACTAGAGGAAACATTGTAAAATAATCATTGTTTCAGGCCATATCCTCGACAGACAATTTGCAAAATCCTTAGTGAGAAACACAGATACTGCACATCAAATTCAACAACAAATTAATAACACAATAACTCAGGATCAAGATGTATTTAACCAGGAACACTAAAACTTCGGTCATCTACACAAACTGTCAAATCATGGCTTGTACAGGACTCTAATGTAAATCCTAAATTTAGGCAGACTTCAGTGAAACGCAATTCCTTCTTCAGGGAATAGCTTGAAACTGGGGAAAGTGTTGCTACAAACATGCAGGTCCACAAACACAGGTGTCACATTTTGTTTCCCACAGATCATGGGCAGGCAGGAGGATAGAATATTTTTATATAGTTAGAAGTACTAGTCAAAAACAGTTTTGGAGGCAATGGAAATATAACAGATGAAAGTGATCAAATTAGAGTAAAGCAATATATCAAACGTATGATCAAATTTCTCATTCTATACAGTTAATGTATACTGCTAATTTTGTAAAATACCCAAGAACATGGGAATGAAATGATAATAAAGTTGAGTGAAACCCAAACCAACTTTGTAAAAAAAAAAAACACATAAGAGCAAATAAATGTTAATCGCCAAATCCTAAAAGGCCCTGAAATTTGCAAAATACACTCACTATGTCCTCATCCAATAGGTTGGGGAAAAGGCCAAGTGTATGGCAAACAACTGAGTCCAACTGCTCTTCCAAGAACCAACTGCTTCTCTGAAGTACAGACAAAGCCCAGTCTCAGACAGTGCCTTTTTATTGGATAGTAGCTAGCACAACTCACAAGGACTCCTTGTGATGTCACATGCAATGCACCAATCGAGAGTCAACAAGAAACCCATGATTGTTTTTAAATTTTTTTTTTCAGTTTCCAAATTCCCACTGGAACAAATGTTCTTAATAGAGAAAGCTGCTATACATCCCCACCCCAACCCTGCTACTTTCCCAAAAGTCAAAATAGATTCATTGCTGTCACACAATCACACGTTAATAATATCTCTCCCACCTACACCCTGATATCATCAATGATCCAGATCCCATCCTCTGTCCTGGAGCCATCGGTCTCATAATAACTAAGCCTCCAATTTGGTGCTATAGCATCTTCCTCTCCGAGAAACCTTAATGTTTATAGACACATACTCTGTCTGATGGTACTTACGACTCCTTCTGACACCCACTGAGTGTCCATCAAAACTAACAACATCTTGTCCCAAGGAAAGATCCCTCCTTGCATCAATATCTGTCCTGTGTAATGTCTGGCCATTCCCTTCATCTCCTGCCATAAAATGAAAATGTATCCTAGAAGGGGAAATGATAAATAAAAGAAAAATTAAAGAATATGAAAGTAAACTGCACAAAACACTCTGAAAATACTGAGTCAAGAAAAATTTTACAGGAACCAAGACAATACAATGATGAATTCTTTATCATGACCTCCTAAAACCAATGTTCTCCAAATAATTCAGTAGCCTATAGTCTAAAGAAAGGAACATTTTCAAATACTTTCATGAATATACATTGCCCTTATTCTCAAAACAACTAAATAAAACTTTAAGGGGTCCTAGTGTCAAGCAATGTCTTAACCAAGAAGTTAGAATATCCGTAATCAGAGATAATCCTTACTGACAAAGAGCTCACACCACATTCACACACCATTCTCAACATACATCATGATCCAGAAGCCTTCACACAGGAACATTATGATTCCTACACTCACACAAATTGACACACAGCATACCATAATATAACATTAGTCAAGTCTCATGATCACTCATCAAAGGTATGATATGTTATTTTTATGATAAAATCAAGAAACTGGAGATAGTGTTACTTTAAATATTCCACTTCAACAAACAAAAATGTCACATTTGTTTCCTGGAGTGTAATGAACAAGCAGTGGGAAGAACCTTTCTTCCTTTGGGTTTTCTCCTCACATTCAATGGGTGGGAAAGTGAAAGAGATTAAAAAATGGTATCAAAATGCAGTACAGGCTGATATGGGAAGCCAGGGTAAATTCTTCATCCTATGCATCTAATATTTAGCATTTCATATATAATTACAAAATAAAAGTCACAAAAAAGACAAAAAGAAGGTGATAGAAGTGAAATTGGGAGAAATGAGGAAAAAAGCTGGCAGGTAAAATCAAAACACACCAATGATGTAAATAAAGTAATAAATAGACCAATGACAAAAGGCCAAGCTGAAAACCTGGGGAACTCACTCACTATGTCGCAATCCTATAAGTATAGAAAAGTCAAAATGAAAAGAAAAACAGCTGAGTCCAACTGCTCACTCCACCTTGACCAAGACAAATCACACTCTTGGGTAGTGTTCTTTCATTGGACGATATGTATCTTACCTCACACGGAATCTTAGTGATTTCACATGCAGTGGTCCAATCACATCTTTGCAAAATAAACAGCGAATTTTAAAAGTTTTTAATCAAACATTCTTGTCTCCAGCCATTCTAACACTAACTTTTCAAATGGATGGAATTTAATACTTGTGAATGGTGTACTTGCAGGAGGTAGTGTTTATTTAAACTCAGAATTAATGAAACTTAAATCAATGTGAGCACTAATGGCAGGGACATCAGCAAAGTTGCATAGTTGATTATGTGGCATTGTAATCTCAATATTCTTCTGTCATATCCCTGTATTCTCCAATTAATATTTCTAAAATCTTTAACATTTTGCTCTAGTTAGGCAGTGTCATGTTACACATCAGGTGTCATGTTGAATACAGTCAATCAGTGGTCCTTTCTCTGCTCCCAGCCCTCTCCCATTTAATTTAAAAATCATGACATATGTGATCTTAAGCTAACTGTGTTTGAGTGTCCTGTCCTCCTTCAGTGAGCAACTTACAGAATTGACACACACATCTCAAAATATGGCAGCTCCCCGAATCAAATCCCTACAGTTCCTATGCTCCAGGAAGACAAGGTCTTCCAAACACTTCCCATGCTTTCCTTACAAGAGCAGTGAGTAAAACTTCTCCATTTGTGCCTCATCTCTGCTTACTCAGGCTGCAGTCACCAACATTACTGCCCTTAGTGCTCCAACCTAATGCCTTCAAACTTTTCTATGTAGGCACTCTTCCTCTAGTTTGTTAATAACCTGTGATGTCAAATTGTCTGTAACTTATTTGTGTCTCTATCAGGGCAGAGAAAGAAACACTTCCACAGAGGATGAATAAGAGACTATCCACCTGGATGTTGTGGTTCAGCAAGTAGCTCGTAGCTTAAGGCATTTTTGGATTTGTTACCAAGAGTGGTATTGTTGTTCTTTTGATACAGCTGCTGTGATGCAGCTGATATGTTGTTGTGCAGCTGCTAGGGCCTAAGAAACACAACACGAGATGACGCACATGGGCTTATTAGGGTAGGAGAGTCAAAGCCGGGGTCGCTGCCACCAAACGTGGCGACAGAGAGGGGCCCGATAGAGCAAGAGAGCCAAGTCAAGAGGGTGACACGACCAAGGCAGAGAGATGCCTAGCCTTATATAAGGGGTGGGTCTTGTGTGCTTAACCAGTCTCTCTGTCCAGGTAGCTTGGGCAGTGGGGCTGCTACCCTCTCAGAGCATTAAGGCTTTACTGCACAAGTCTCCAGAGTGTGCTGCCTCGACTTGCTAAGCCCAAGATGGTATGCTAGGACTTAGCGTAGATATGTTTTCATCATTCTGAGGACATTCCACCATGGTTTCCATGGTAGCTGAACACTTTTGCATTCCTATGAAAAGTCCTTGCCAGTAGGAGCTGCCATTAGGTTTATTGATCTAAGACATTCTCATGGTGTTAGGTGAAATCTCTAAATTGAGTTATTATTATGTCCCTGAGGGTTTAGGATGATCAACCATTAAGTGTTGCTCAGCCACTTGACTTTAGCTATTAACACTTTTGACCTTGGACCAATTTTCAAATTCAGTTATTTGTTTTTCTCCTATCAAGTTTGTGTTTGTTGTATATTGGATATTATTGATGTACCAGACATATAGTTGGTAAAAACAAAATCTTGCCTAATTCTGTATGGAGGTTGCCATCCCTATGAATGATTGTGTCCTTTCCTTTGAGATGATTCTCAGTTTGATAAGGTCTAATTTAATACTAGCTGCTCTTAGTATGTGTGCTAATAATGTTCTCTCCAGAAAGATTTCCTGTGCCAATGTGGTCAAGGCTAGTCATTTTCTCTTCTATCAGAGTCTCTATGTCTGGTTTTATATAGAGCCTTTGATCCAATTGAAGTTGAGGTTTGTGCAGTGTGGTGAGCATGGATCAATTTGGATTCATCCACCTGAAGGCAAGACGTTTGTTGAAAATACTGACATATTTGCACTGTGTGTTTAGGGCTTCTTTTATAGTTCATGAGTGTGTGGATTTTCCTCTGAGTTTTCAGTTACATGCCACTGAAGACATCATTTGGTTTTTGCTTTGTTTTCTTTTCAATAAAATGCTGTTTTTATTATTATAGCCCTGTGCTACAATTAGAACTGGAATAATGATCCTCCTACAGTCTTACATTATGAAAATATATGCTTTTAACCACACTTGCATTATAGTGTCAAATGCCTGGAACCTTGGAAATACTAAGACATGGACAGTAGTAGTGGAAGTTCGCACCCAGGCAGGAGTCATTATCAAGTCCCTTTTTCACCAATAACAAACAAAAGATCAAACCTAATTATTAGGGCACTCTGATGCTGTGAGAAAACACTAAACAAAAGCAAGGAAAACGAGTAAACAGTTTATTGCACACACAGGTCATGGTCCATCGTGCAGTGGATTGGAGACTTTAAGTCTGTCAGAGCCATTTTTAAATCCATTGCCCTGAGGGCAACCTACAGCTATTCTGAAATACAATGAAAGGATCACCCTTCACAAAGTTCCTAACATGCACTAGTTGCTAGAATACTCCCTAATGGCTCCTTGTGATATCATCAAAAGCAACTGACCGATCATGACTTGTCTGAGCTGACAGAGGTTTAGATCATATTCTGTACCACAGACTGTGCCCTGAGAATTTTTCTCATGTCTAATATCATTCCTCTGTCTAGAAACAATTCTAGGGAGAAAGGATTGATTTGTGCACAGGTTTTCAAGAGAAAAAGAAGCAATTGTTTGTGACACTCTAAATCTCTTTCTAGTGCCCTAAGATTTCAGCTAGTTCTATGTCTCTGTCCAAATCTCAATGAACTCTTTTCCCTCCAAAAATAAACCAAATATGGTCTTTCTTTCTTACAATTCAATGTTTATGAATGTTATCACAACAGAATAGGAACCAATGAAACATGAGCATAGCAAAGTTGGTTGAGACCAGGCATTGAGGGCATGGGACAACACAACACTATCAGGGACACCAACATCAGATCAATTCTCCTTCTCGAAATAACCTAGGTGTCTTTCTCTCACCCAAACGCCAATTCTTCCCCAGGATCTCTGTGTGTTTGTGTCAGAAATGACCAAAGCCTGTACCATACCCCTCCTTTGAAGCCTCCAATGGCTTATTTCCAAAGGAGACTGAAGTGTAAATTGAAACCCACTAAGTTGTGTTGACACTATGTACACAGTTATTGTGATACTGTCACATAATCATTGAAGACTGAGTGTGAACAGTAACCTGTGGCACAATGACAGGTGTAATCCTATCTCTGTGGTGTCAATCAGTGGTGATTTGATCACACAGAGAGTGTTGCAATCCATCTAAGGAATACCACACATCTCCTGCGCTCAGTACTGAAGAAGAGAGAGCAATAGACAGACCTCAATTGACTGGAGGTACAGCCATGTGGATACTCTGTGCCTGAAATTGAAGGGGACAATACGGGTTGTGGTCCCTCACAAATAAAAATCCACCATACATGATACCTGTGAGGTACCCCTATCAAGGACAAATGGACAAAAGTTGGCATTGACAACAACAGCTATGGCATTGGAGAAATGAAATTAGAGCCAAGAATGAAGGACACAGGTGAGGCTTTAACTGGGCTACAAATTGGAAGAAAATGAGACACAGCACTGACTGTGACATCATCAGGATTCTTGCTCAACAAAGAGGTGCCTGTCTAGTCAGTGACATCGGGGAAGGGTAAACTGGTGTAGAGTAAAAGGCCAGTGAAAGATTTTCCTATATAGGCCTGCTCCCATGAGGGAAATGGAAATTTCCATAACAGTTCCTACAACGGCATTATTTGGAAACATGCAACAATATGTTTTACAATTGAGACACATGTGTTGCCTTAATAATCACCAAAGTGTGTTGACAACATATAGAGACAGAGGAAGATAATGTCACAGTCATTTAAGAATGTATGTTAGCTTGGCCTGTGCCATGGGATTCAGTAAAACATTCAGCTCTGTGGTATCAAATCAATGCTGAGACACTTTGAAAGTCTTTCTGATTTAGAATTTGCAAACACTAAATTATCAATTACTGTAGTCCCATGGAAGAGTGCAAGCATTCCTTCATGCTGGATACTTCAGGGCTGCAGATGATTTCCCAGGAACTGTGGGGAGAGGGGAGATACTCAGGAAAGATTAATCCCTCATAATTTACTGTCTATTAGGGTCTATATTGCTCTAGACAGACACAATGATGTTGACAAATTTTACAAAGTAAAAACACTTAATTGAATTGGTTTGCATTTTCAGAGGTTCAATCCATTGTCATCACATAGTGACATGGCAGCATGCAGGCAAATATGGCCCTGGAGAAGGAGATGAGAGTTCTACACCATCACTTGCAGGGAAGAGTTTCCCACAGAGCAATGCTTGAGCAAAAGTGACCTCAGAGCTGACCCATACAGTGACACATTGCCTCCAACAAGGCGCCACATATGCCTACAATGTCATGCCATCCTATTTGAAGGCGATTTGTTTTTCAAACAACCATACTCACTTAACCTTCTCTGAATTAAACAGTAGTTTCTCTGACCTACATCCCTATGATCATCTATAATGTTACCTTTGGAAAAATATGTAGGCAGTGATGACATTGACTGAAGACATCCTTTCAAAGCCTGTCCCATGTTGTCTTGACTCAAATTTACACAAGACACCAGTGGAATAAGGTTCATGGAAATCTCCATTGTGTCATTTTTTCATTGCAGAATGCAAAATTCTGGACCTCTGTATAATTTTTTTAAATATTTTACTGAAAATGAATCTTCTTTCATACAATATATCCTAAACACTGCTCCCCTCCTTCCACTCCTCCCCTTTCCCCCTACATTCCCTCTCCACTATATGCACCACCCTTCCATTTCTCTCAGAAAACAGTAGACTTTTGTATGCACAAAAATATACAATATGACAAGGCAAAAAACTGCATATTGAGACTGGACTAGGCACCCCATTAGGAGGGAAAGTGTCACAACAGCAAACAAAAGAGTCAGACTCTCTAAATCCAGCACTCAAAAGTTCCTCAAAAAAAATACCATGTTAACAATACTAACATATGCCACACTGTGTCTTACTAAGCAGATGCTGCAATGCTCTTGTTGAGCACTGGGCCAAAGTGCTGCTCCAATGACAGCTCTACCTCTGAAGTACTGCCTGGTCTACTCTGAGCTCACTGGATCTGATGATTCATGCAGGGCCACACTGAGTCCCTACTTCCCTGATATTAACCCTATTGCCGGGTCTCTGCTGGAGGTGAGTCTTGAACCAGGCTGAATGCCCCCCCAAACACTGATCAGGGAACTCACAGTGTTAGCCCCCACACGAAACATAGTTAGTCCCCTACGTAGGGTGTGTTAGTCCCCTCACCCTATGTCCTACCTGACCTGCAACCTAATGCAATGATTGAGATCTAGGCCAGATTAGGGAGTCCAACAACACCTCTGCCTCTCAGGAACTTATTCAATCTGTACTAATCACACTGGACCTGCCTATGCAAGTGAACCAAAACTGAATCTTTTTACCTACCTGATCTTTAACCCCATCACCAGTCCTCTGACAGAGGAGAGACCTCCTAGAGACCTTGGATCATCCACAATTACAGACACAAGCGCCTCACCAACCTATGCCCACCCGTAGAGGGTATAAAGAGAGTCTTCACTGCACCCAAAGGAGAAGCTATGGGAAGACAAGACAAGGAAACACCCAACAGGAGAAAGACAAGCATAACACAATCATGATCTAAATATTCTACAACTAGACCTGAACACACCAACGCAGATGAAATAGAAGAGAACAGTTAAAAAATAACTTCATAAAAATGATAGAGGCAATCAAAGAAGATATGAAAAATACCTTTAAAAATGTGAAAAAACAATCTTCAAGAAAAAGAGGAAAGCCAAAAAAAAAAAAATAAACAAGCAAACAGATGGAGAAAACAACTCAAACAGTTCAAGAGTGTGCAATTGCACCATACCAGAGTAAAGGAAGAAACAAAGAAATAAATAAAACACTTCTTAGAATTCAAAGAATATGAGGATTCAACATATCTGAACTTATAGGACACTTTAAAATCAATGCTACAAGGGAAGTTCATTGCACTAAGTGAACATATGAAGAAAACAGAGGATAATCACATTAAACAATTATACAACAAAAAGAAGCAACCTCAGCCACAGGAGTAGATGCAAGAAAAAAAAAACAATTTGAGGGCTGAAATCAATAAAGTAGAAACAAGGAAAACAATACAAAATATCAATGCAAAATACAATTGGTTTTTCGAGAAAATCAACAAGGTATAAAAACCTTTATCCATACTAACCAAAGTGAAGAGACAAAATATTCAAATTAACAAAATCAGAAACAAAAAGGGGAACATAACCACAGACTGAGTAAATCCAGACTATTTTGAGGTCATACCTTGTAAACATCTCTATATATCTAGACAACCTAATTCACATAACTATAATTTTTGACCATTATAGACATTAATTACTTCTCTTTTTTCATTTTTTTCATTGTTTTTTATTTTACTTATGAGACAAATTGATCCCAGTACCCTCTCCCTCCATCCCAACCTCCATTCCTTCTTCCTCCCACCCCACTTCCTCCCATGCCCACCAATATCCACCCGTCCCATCACCCCCCATACTCCACAGGAGGGTAATGCCCACCAGGATGTATCATCAAAATCTATCAAGTCATTTAGAGTAGGGACTAGGCCAGCCCTCCTGCCTCTAGGTTAAGGTAGTATCCCTCCAAGGGGATTGTGCTCCCAAAGTTCTTTCCTATACCAGGGATACATCCTGGTTCTATTGACAGAGGACCCTTGGACTGCCCAGGTTTCTACTGAGACCAATGTTCAAAATATCTGAGTTGGGCCAATCCTGGTTTCCTAGCTATTAGTCTGGTGGTCCATTAGCCCTCTCCCCCACCCCTTGTTCAGGACAGCTGTCTCTGTGGTTTGTGTAGCCAAGTCTTGTCCACATTTTCTATTGATTCCAGCCTATTTGCACCTGAATTCCAGTTCAGCCTAGTATTTAAATGTGGATGTCTGCTTCTCTTTTCATCAGCTACTAGATGAGGGTTCTATAAGGGTAGATAAGTTAATCATCAATCCCATTTTCAGGGAACAGCATTTTTCCTTTTTCATCTCTTTTGTTTCATTTTGCTTCAAAGTCTAATTTGTTTGATATTAGGATAGCTATACATGCTTGCTTCTTCGGACCATTTGATTGGAAGGACATTCCCCACCCGTTACCCTGAGATAATGTCTGTCTTGAAGATTTGATATGTTTCTTGTATGCATCAGAATGATGGATTCAGTCTTCATATCCACTCTGTTAGCCTGTGTCTATTTATAGGCAACTTAAGACCATTAATGTTGAAAGAAAGGACCATTGATTGATAATTCTTGTTTGTTTTAGATTTTTTATTGGCAATGGCATTGTGAAAATATTTGCCCTCTTTTTCCCTTTGGGTCCTTGTCAGGTGGGAATTTTCATTGCCTTTGTATTTGTGAATGTAGTTAATTTCTTTGATTGGAGTTTTCCTTCCAGAACGTTCTGTAGGGCTGTACTTGTTGATATATATTTTGAAAATCTGTCTTTGTCATTGAATATCTCGTGTTCTCCATCTGTAATGATTAAGAATTTTGCTTGCTATAGATGTCTAACCTGACATCCATGGATTCTTAGTACTTGTAGAACCTCTATCCAGGACCTTCTGGCTTTGAGAATTTCCACTGAGAAGTCAGGTGTAATTTTGATAAGTCTACCTTTCTATGTTACCTGGCCATTTTCCTTCACTGCTCTTAATACACTGTTTTTTTTTATTCTGTATATTTTGTATTTTGATTACGATGTGTCTTGAGGTCTTATTTCTTTGGTCCAGTGTAATTGGTGATCAGTATAATTCCTGTCCTTTCATAGGCATGTCCTTCTTCGTATTGGGTATATTTTTTCATTGATTTTGTTGAATATGTTTTGCATCTTTGAGTTGTGATTTTTTGCCTCCCTCTATGCCTTTTATTCTTAGGTTTGGCCTTTTCAAAGTGTCCCCCATTTCCTGGGTGTTCATGTTAAGGATTTGTTGGATTTAAGATGTTCTTTGGTCAATGAATCTATTTCTTCTAGTTTATGTTCAGCATCTGAGATTCTCTCTTCCAATTTGTATATTCTGTTGGTTATGCTTTCATTTGTAGTTCTTTATAGTTTCCCAGTTTTCCTATTTCCAGCATTCTCTCATTTGTGTTTTCTTTACTGTCTCCCTTTAAGTTTTCATGTCTTGAATTGTTTGAGTTGTTTTCTTCATCTGTTTGTTTATTTCTTGACTTTCCATACTTTTTTTAAGAGAATTGTTCATTTCTTTCAAATTTTGTTTGTTTGTTTTTTTCTTCTCTTTAAGGGATTTTCTCATATCTTATTTGAGAAACTCTTATTTTTATGAAGTTATTTTTTAAGTCGTTCTCTTCTGCTTCCTCTGCTTTGGTGTGTGCAGGTCCTGTCGGTGTAGAGTTTTTAGATTGTTGTGTTGTCAAGCTTGTCTTTCTTTTGTTGGGTGTTTTCTTGTATTGCTGTCTTCCTATTTCTTCTTCCAGTGTGTGCAGGTGGAGTATCTCATTCTCTACCCAACTCTCGCAGTAAACATAGGTGGGTCAGGAATTCAATTTCTGTCACTCTGAGTGTTTCCATCCTCTCTAGTAGGTCTGTCCACCAGCAGAATACCTGCCAAGGGAAAAAGATCAGGCACGCTAAGACACAGGGTGGTCCCATGTGCATAGGCAGGCCCAGTGTGCTCAGAGCAGATCCAGGAAGTACCTCCACCAAGGAGGAATTGTTGGACTTGCATTCTGGCCCAGTACTCAATCAGAGTAGTGGCTCAGCAGGCCCAAAATTACACAGGGTACGGGGCAGGCAGGTTAAGTGTGGGAAGGTTGTGGATCAGAGTACTAGGACTCTGCTTTCAAGGGAAAGGATATATGAGAGTGTGAGATTAGTGTTAACACAGCAATTTCCAGGGAATATTGTAAGGGGTATTCTGCCTGAACTGGTCCTAGACTCACCTCGAGAAGAGGCCCAGTGATGGTTGTCAAATATCGGGCAGGCAGGGACTCTGGGTTGTCCCACTTGGATAGACAGGTCCACTGTGCTCATAACATTTATAGGAAGTTCTCCAGTAATGAAGGGATTATTGCACTCGCACTTTGGCCCAGTGTTCAAACACATTAGTGCAGCATAGGGCCAAGTGGGACACATGGTAGAGAGAGAGAGCAGGATTTGGTTGGGGTGTTTATACATCAGAGTACTAGGACTGTACTCTCTAAGGAAAGGAAATAGGGAGTGAGACATTTGGCCTAACCCAGTCAGTTCTTAGGGAAGAGGGGGTGGCCAGAACTGGTACCAGACTATCCTACAGCAGAGGTTTGGGATAAGAATTAAAAAAAAACAACAGCTATACATTTTTTTAAATGTGTTATATAAACACAATACCTAAACAAGACAAAAAAATATACATATCACAAAATTGACACTAAATTTGCATCAAAGATGAAATTGTATTTCAAAAATATATTCATATTTTGCCATAATACTTGGTCTTAAATTTTAAAGTCAAAACTTTTTTAAATATATAAATTCGATTAATCCCGCAACATTTGTTTAAACAGATATTGCTATTTCCTCAGCAGTCAAGCAACATAAAGACAATAAAATAATATACACTATCAAGAATATTTTGGTGGTGCCCATTTTACATGGCTTCTTTATTATTCTACTTTTTCAATTTCTTTTATATTGAGTCAGTGTTTCTCTTTAACTATTCTATGTTCTGGAATTAACTCTATTCACTTTGAAATCATGGAGATCCACTTGCCTCTGACTCTCAAACGCTAAAATTACAGACATGTGCCACCAACACTCAGCTACTCTCTTTCTACTATGAACCACTTTATTCTATTTCTTTTTCTCTCCCAATACTTGTTATATTTTAAAACACATTGTAAACCTTTAGAGGTTTTACTTAATCAGAATCTGTCTTTACTGTAAATCTTTTTCTTGCCATGGGTCTTTAATCTGCTAAAAAACATTGTTAAAATTCAAACCACAGATGTATTAGTTGCACTATTAAATATAGCAGTGGCAGGTTTTGGGGGTGTGGTTGGGACATTTACTGCCAGATGTGAGAGCTGTGCTCACTGCATTGCTCTACTCTATCATCCAGCATCATGCAGCTGGATTGGAGATGTGGCCACTGTTATAGCCAGCTCTTGTAAACACCATTAAGTTGTTAGCAGAGTTCTTTAAAAGCCTTCTGGGTTTTTTTCGCCACTATGCTGAGTCAGGAAATATCTCTCAAAGTAGCCACATAAGTCTCTCATTATCTCTAGCAAAACAGAAGCCAACCGAGATAAATGCTACTACAAAGAAGCCTTGCTTATCAATGTTCTTTTATTTCTAAAACACTTTTTCTAAGGTTTTGTTAAATTTAAGTGGAAGTTCTTAGTAGCTGCTTTGCAGACGCCACTTTGTTATGAGCAGTTTTCTCGTCCTTTTCCTGCTACTGACAGGCCAGCTACAAATAACACATGGAAATGCTGTATTAGATATAAAGATGTTAGCCTGTTAATGGGATTTCTTATTGGCTAGCTCTGTCTTAAATACTAACCTATTTCTATAAATCTAAGTGTTTCATTTGTTCTGGACCTCTGTTCTCTCAAGACATACATGTTGAATCTGCTTCTACCTATCCCTAAATCTTTCTTGTCTCCTAGTCATAGCCAAAATAACCCTAAACAATACATGAACTTCTAGAGACATCACCATCCCTGACTTCAAGCTCTATTATACAGCTATAATCCTGAAAACAACTTGATATGGTAAAAAAAAATACAGAGGTAGACCAATGGAGTTGAAATAAAATCCCTGGTATTAACCCACACACTCATACTCATAATTTTGGACAAAGCAGCTAAAAGTATACAGTGGAAAAAAGAAAGTATTTTCAAAAATGGTACTGGCACAATTGGATGATGGTGTGTACAAGACTGCAGATAGACCCATATCTATTGCCATACACAAAACATAAGTCCAAATGGATCAAAGACCTCAACACAAATACACCCACATTGAACCTCTTTGAAGACAAAGTGGGAGATACCCTTGAACAAATTAGCATAGAAGTCCTCTTCCTGAACATAACACCAGTAGCATGGGCTCTTACATCAACATTTAAAACTGAGAAGGTTCTGTAAAGCAAAGGGCACAATCAACAAGACTAACCAGAAACCCACAGAGTGGGAAAAGATATTCACCAACCCCACATCTGACAGAGAACTGATCTCCAAAATACAGGAAGAACTCAAGAAGCTAGTCATGATGACAAATAATCTAATTTAAAAGTTGTGTACAAAGCTAAATATAGGATTGTCAATAGAGGAATATAAATGGCTGAAAGACACTTAAGAAAGTACTTAACATCCTTAGCTATCAGAGAAATGCAAATCAAAACAGCTCTGAGATACCATCTTACTCAAGCTAGCTTAGCTAAAATCAAAACCACAAATGACAGTTTTTGCTGGAGTATATGAGCAAAAAGGGACACAGACCTCGACAGCTAGTGGAATTGCAAACTTGTATAGCCATTTTTGAATTCAGTATGGTAGTTTCCTCAGAAAATGGGGATCAGTCTATCACAAGATCCAGCAATTTCACCCTTAGGCATATACCCAAAAGATGCACATTCATGTTCATCTATATTCATAGTAGCATTGTTTGTAATAGCCAGAACTGAAAACAACCTACATGCCACCCAACCAAAGAATAGATAGAAAAAAATGTGGTACATTTACACATTGGAGCACTACACAGGGGAACAATAATACACAAAATAAAACACAACAATAGAATCTTGAAATTCACAGGCAAATAGGTGGAACTAGAAGAAACAATTCTGAGTGAAGTAACCAAGTCACACAATGACAAAAATGGAATGTACTCGATCATATATGGCTTTTAGTCACAGAGCAAATGTTTGACAGACGGCAATCCAGAACTCTAAAGAAACTAGGAAACAAGGAGGACCATATAGAGACATACATGGTCCCTCACAGAAGAGAAATGGACAAGATTTCCAGAGCAAATTGGGAGCTTTTGGGGGGGGGTTAAGAGAAGAGGAAAAGAGGAGGGACCACTTCTCTAAGGGACCAAGATGATTGAGTCAGGGGAAGAAAAGAGGAGAGCAACAAAAGAGATATCATAAAGGAGAGATCCATTACAGGTTTAAAGATAATTCTCACACTAGGAAATTGTACAGAGACTTACATGTATGACCCTTACTAACAATCAAACAATAGTGGTTGTAGATGCTACCTAAAATTACTTTCCCTCATAATGAGATAGAAGACTACCTTATATGCCATTCTAGACCTTCATCCAGTAGTTGATGGAAGCAGAAGTAGACCCTCAAAGATGAACATTGAGACAAACTCCTGTAATCCAGTTGGAGAGAGGCAAAAGTGATTTAGAAAAATGGTCAAATCCATGATGGAGGAACACACAAACACAGCTTACCTAAAAAAATAAAAGGAGAGCTCTTATACCCCAGACTGATAGCTGGGAAAGAAGCATAAGACAGACACGCACCCCATGAACATGGGTCTCAGATAAAGGCCTGGGATATGGTACCTCTGACAATGGAACCCCTAGTGCAGGTACGGACTTCAGGAGCCCATTCCCCATGAATGGACACTCTTTACCCTAGAGACAAGGGGAAAGGACTAGGCTCTACCCCTAAAATGATTGTCAGGCTTTGATGATCCCTCATGGAAGGCCTCACCCTCCCTTAGGAGTAATTGCAGGATGGGATGGGGCTCTGTGTGGAGGATCAGAAAATGGGAGGGAGATGGAACTAGGATTTATATGTAAGATAAGAAAAAATTAAATAAAATGATTTTTAAAAACCTAACCCACTTTTATTAATTTACATATTGTCACATAACTCATAGCTCTTTTTGTCTTTCCTACAGGTCTGCTCCCTTTCTTTCCAGCTGTCAACTCCACCTTCTTTCTAGTGTTCTCCTGCCTGCCTTGTCATTCCTGCCTAGCTTTTGGCCATGCAGCTTTGTATTAAAACAAGTTGAGTCACACATCTTCATGGTTTACACAAATATTATTCTACAAATTTTGTCTGTTTTTGTCTAAATAAAATGAAAAGAGTTTAATACTAACACAGTAAAACTACATACAATCAGAACAATTATGAGGCAAGAATTACATTTACAAGGTACTGGCATACTTGGAGAAAATACTTCTTTATTTGTTCTGCCTTATATAACTACTTACTCTTCAACTACGTCAAAGGCCCCAGATGGACATAATATTACCTTAGTAAACAGGATATGCAGTGCAAACTATTTCCGAGACTATAGAAAGGACAGATATGTGGATGTCAAAACTGTCACTCAAGTATCTCCTGCAACATGGAGGCATCCATCTTAGGCATACAGGCCTAGAATACCTGACAGACTATTGATGAAGCAGGATTTTTGAAGGACGATAACATCTTGTTTCTGCAAACTTCTTGAATCACTTTCCTGTGTGCCCTACTGAAAGACTGCAGATATTTCCATGAAGCAGGATTTTGAAAGACTGTCCCACCTTGTTTTGGCAAACTTTGGGAATCATTTTCTGACTGTTTGCAGAATGTCTGCAGACATTTCCATGAAGGAGAATTTTTTGGAGGATTGACCACCTTAGTCTTGGCAAAGTTCAACAGTGTTATTCCTATGTGTTCTATGTGTCCAGTGTATACAGCACACTGTCAGGAGTCAAGACAAGAGCAGTTGCTTGTCCACTGGCTAGTTTTGCCACATTAAATGTAAACTCCATATGAAGTTTGAATTAAATTGTACACATGCCAGCTAAGGGAAATTTCTGTTTTACATCTCAGTAGGTAAAATATACTTACTTCTGGTAGTGTCGTAGGTTTATTTCTTTATGTCTGTATCCAGAATTTTCTGTGAGTCCCTCAATCAAACTTGATCCTCTTTAAACTTGAAAGAATCCATAGCCTTTCATTTTCTGTAGAAACAAAAGCCTAACATCTTCCCTGATTGTGAAGTTAAGACACAATTACAATATATGGGTTGGTTTAATTTAGCAATTCCCATAATTCAATGTCACTCCACAGCTATTGTTTGTTCATCAGTAATTTAAATAGGTGAAGGAAATACTATAATATATAGGATCCAGACTCCTTGTGCATTTGCCATCTCTATGTGGTTTGTTCTTTTTTATTATTACTTTACTATTTGTATAATTCTTTATGCCATTAGGTTGAAACAATTTATTTATTTATTTTTATGACTGTCAATATTCTCTTTTTATCTTGTTCAGCCTATGTGCAATGTTAAACAAACTGTAACCTATTTAGAGGTCTTCCCCCGCCCACCTGAACTTGTTTGCTGCATATTTGTAACCTTTTCTGTCTGCATGAGCAGACATGGCATGCTGGATTCTCAAGCCTGCACACTGAGACTGGAGGACATATGTTATTATGGGCTCTGCATGAGAGACTGAGAGAGAAGGAAGACAGTTTTGGCTCTGTTTTATGTTAGGAATCCTTTTATTTTGTGCTTTCTTGGGTCTTATGTGAAAATATGTGCCTGTACATTGGGAACTATATGTTGTGTTTCTTTTTCCTCCCAACCAGCTCCCAAATAAACAACACAAAGTTTGATTAATTCTGAAAACTAAGATGGTAACTCTCATTACTTAAATTAACCCATTTTTATTTATATACATACTGCCACATGACTAATGGCTTTTACCTCTTTTCTTGCCGGCTCTCTCTTTGTCCAGCTGGTGACTCTACCTTCTGCTTTCCACATTTCTCTCTGCCCCCAAAACCCTGCCTAGCTTTGGCTGTTTAGCTTTTTATCCATTGATACTTATTGATACTTCTTCATGGTGTAAAATAATTATTCCAATACACAGAATCGTTCTAAGAGCCATAGGACCCATATGATTGCTGTAAGATACCATCTTCTATATTTGACCTGAAGCTGTCTGTACCCATTTTATATAACTATATTGTCACCTAAATTTGAGCTAAGCAGTGACATCAGATAACAAGACAACATATAGAGGAAGAGGTCTTTTCCACAGTGAAGAGCTTGGGCATATGACTGCTGCTACAAGGGGGAGAAAGACTTCCCTAGGGATAGACACCTGATGAGATATCAAATCCCAAGTGCTGATGCTAAACCCATATGAATTTGAGCAACACTAATTCAACATACAAATCTCAATCATTCTCATTCTCTCTCTCTCTCACACACACACAGACACACACACACATACTCACACATGCTCACACATACAGTGCTGTGACAATAATAATTAAAGAAGTTAATAATTTGTGAGTGTAGTAGAGTACTTGAAATATAAAGAGAGATGAATAAATGTATTATAAATTCAGTAGCCATGTATGAAAATCTAAAAAGAATATATGTAAAACAAATACATCTTTCTCAACAGCCCATTGAACTTCTTCAAAATCAATGCCATATTAGAAAACAAAGCAAGTCCCCTAAAATATAGGATAATTGAAATAGCTTATAATCAATGGATATCAATAGCAATTAATTGTACATAATATACACAAACTGATTATTTCCCTGAATAAATCCAGAAGGAATATATTTAAATCCCAAGAGTTGAATAAAAATGAAAATACTAATATCAAAACATGTATGACATAATGAAAGCAACTGTTGTGATTTGCATAAATATGTCCCAATTAGAACTTTTTGGAAGGAATTAGGTGATAAGGCCTTATTATAGGAGGTGATTCTTTGGGGTAGCTTTTGGTTTGAAAAATTTTTGTCAATCTCAGTTAGCTCACTGTCTGCCTTGTGTTTGTGGATCAGAAGTGGTCTCTTAGTTACAGTCCTAGCAACACGCCTACCTGTTCTCAGCCATGCTCCCTACCATAACTGACATGGACACTCTAACCCTCTGGAACCATGAGATCCAAATGTAAAAGTTTTGGTATGTTGTTTTTGTCATAGTGTTTTCATAAAAATATAAAATTAATAAGACAGGAGTTGATACTACAAATGGGGATTTGCTGTGACAGGCATAATGGAACTGGTTTTTGGAGGTACAATAAAGACTTTAAAACTTTGCCTCAAGAAAGCTATTGGATGTTGTAACTGGGAGCTTAATGAGCCATCTCATTCAAGGAATGAAAAATAATATTGCTGAGAGCAATATGGACTATGGGTCGTAGCTAAAAAAGTTTCAAATTGAACAGAAGTAGCAACTGGGCTGTTGACATTTCTTATGATACACTTTGCAAAGAATGTGCCTGCTTTTTACCCTTATAATAAGAATCAGTATAAGGCTAAACTGAAATGCTTTGAACATTCTCATTGGCAGAAGAGATTTTAAAATAGCCTGATAGTGACACTCTCATGTGGTTATTAGCAATCTCACTTATGGAGTTCTATATTTGTAAAGAAAAAACAGGGCAAAAAAAGATAAAGAAATTCAAAATATACAATTTAAGGAAAAAAAGAGCACAGCAAAATTTCATGTTAGAGCCAAAGCTTTTGCTGAAGGAGATAAAGGCCGGACATACAATGTAATTGAGGAAATGGGGCAATATGGACAAGCCACTACCAGCTACCCTGCAACTTATAAAAGGAAAGGGCCTAAGGATTTTCTGTTCCTAAACATCAAGAAAACCATATGCAAAGGTGATTCAAGAGGGCCACGTTCTGCACAAGCAGGAGCCTGAACTTGGTATCATATAGCACATGGTTGCACAGACAGTAAGAATACAGGAATAATGAGGTTATAAAATTTTGTGGTTAAGGAAATCTACTGAGATTGGGGCTAACAAAATGGGTTCCCAGGAAACGGGTGTGGCCTGAATTCAAGCAAAGTCAATAAAAATAGGGGGAAAATATTCAAATAGTCCAGGACTTGAAAGTTGAAATAGATGCAATAAAGAACACAAAAAGAAGGCATGCTGCAAGGAGTTTATCCAGGGAAACAATCAGACACTACAAATGCAGGCATAACCAAAAAGAATACAAGACATACAAGACAGAATCTCAGGTATTGAAGATGCACAATGGAAAATAGATTTATCAACAAATAAAGTTGTATGTGCAATAAATCCCTAACACAAATATCCAGGAATGATGGCACACTGAGAAATGGCCAAACCTAAGAATAATACGTATAGAAGAAGGTGAAAAAGCCAAGCTCAAAGTCTCAGTAAAGCCATTCAACAAAATCTGAGAAGAAAAATTTACTAACCAAAGGTAGGATTTGCCTATGAAAGTACAAGAGGCTAATAGAACACCAAAAGACTGAATCAAAAAAAAGTCCCCTTGTAACATGATAATCAAAGCAGTAAACATATAGAATGAAGAAATCATATTAGGAGCTACAAAAAAAAAATAGAAAAAAATGCCAAGAAACTTACAAAGGAAGACCTATCAGACTTACATCTTACTTCTCAGTGGAAACTCTGAAAACCAGAAGGTACTGGATAGGTGTTCTCCAAACACTAAGAGACCATGAATGCCAGCCCAGAATACTATAACCAGTAAAAAATTTCACTAACTTCCATTGGAGAAAACAAGATATTCCATTTCAAATCTAGATTTAAACATACATTTATATAAACATAGACCTACAAAAAGTACTTTAAAAAAAAACTGCAACCAAGCAAGTTAACTACACTCAAAAACACATAAGCAAGAGATAATTCCACATTACCAAAAGACTATAAATGGGTGGGGTACACACACACAATACCATATCCAATAACAAATTCAAAACAAACAAAAATCAACAGTTATGGTCAATACTATTGCTTTATATTTATTGTCTTAATTTGCTTCACAAAATGGATGTGAAGAAATAATCCAACTTTTCCGCTGTATACAAGAAATACAAGTCAAATTCAAAGACAAACATTACCTCAGTGGAAAGGATTGGGGAAAGGTTTTCCAACAATTGGGCATAAGAAAAATTGTGGTGTAGCTATCCTTATATCTAGAAAACTTTACTTCAAACAAAAATTAATGTAAAAATAGAGGTCATTTCATAATTATCACTAAAATATACATCTAGTTGTCATATTATTCTAAACACAAGACAGGACTAAATGACAGAAACTTAGGAAAGACATTAAGAGACTTACAAATGATATGATTGAATTGGATTTAAAAGAAGTCTGTAGAACATTTCATCTAAACACAACAGAATTACCTCCTTCTCAGATCCACAAGGAACCTTCTTTAAAATTGAACAATACTCAGCAACAAAGCAAACCTTAGCAGATTTTTAAAAATTGAAACAACCCCGTGTATCTTACCCAATAAACATAGTTTAAAGTTAGAATTCAACAACCACACAAATTGCATAAAGCCTACAAACTCATGAGGATTTAAAAATTCTCAGTTGCATCACTCCTGGGTCAATGAAGAAAAAAAGAAATTAAAGATTACCTCAAATTTAATAAAAATTAAAGCATAACATACACGAATTTATGGAACAATTTAAAACAGAACTAAGAATAAATATCTTAGTAACAAATACCTACAGGACAAAACTGGAGAATAGTCACATTGCAGAATTAACAGCAAACCTGAAAGCTCGAAAAGTAAAAACGGCAAATTCACCCAGGAATAATAGTAGACGAAGGAAATAATTAAATTGAGGGTTGAAATAACAACAGTAGAAACAAAGAAAACAATACAAAGAGTCAATGAGACAAAAGCTTTGTCCTTTGACAAAATCCAAAAGAAAGACAAACATCTATCTTAACGGACCAACCAAAAAGGAGAGAGACAATATGCAAAACAACAAAATCACAATGAAAACCAGGTGTGGAAATCCAAGATTCATCAGTTCATACTTTGAAAACCTATACTCCACAAAATTGGAGAAATTAAAGGAAATGAACTTTATTCTGGAACCAATATTATTTACCAAAATCAAACCAACAACAGATAAGTGTGGCAGATTCTCAGGAAATGAGGATCAGTCTACCTCAAGATCCAACAACTCCAAACTTAAGCATATAATCAAAGAATGCACATCCTTACCACAAAGAAATATGTTCATCTACATTCTTAGTAGCATTATTGGTAATTTCCAGGACCTGGGAGAAACAAAAACACCTTTCAATTAAAGTATGGGAAAAGAAAATTTGGTACATTTATACAATGTAATACTACTCAGTGTGGAAAATGAATAAAATCTTGAAATTCCTAGGAACATCCATGGAACTAGAAGAAACCATTATCAGGGAGTTAATACAGACAAAGAAAGAAAAATACAGTATGTACTCACTCATAAGTAAATACTAGAAATAGAGCAAAAGATTACCAGCCTATAATACAATATCCCAGGGAAGATGACAAACAGGGAAAATCCTAAGAGAGACTAAATACAGCCTTGGAAAAGGAGAAAGGAGCAAGATCACCTGAGTATATTAGGATCATAAAAAGAGGGGGGAGGAATGTAAAGAAAAGAGGAGGAGAGAAAGGGAGATGGAGAAGAACAGGAGAACAAGAAAATGGAATTGGGCGAAGAACAGAGAAGGAGAGCAAGAAAAGAGATGCCTTGCTAAGGGCAATCTCCAGGGATTCACAAGGATGACCACAATAAGAATCTAAGCCATAGTTGAGAAGCTACCTTAAAGGACATTCACATAGAATGAGAGAGATGACTATCTTGAATGCCTTCCTACAGTCTTCATTCAGGAGCTGATGGAAACAGAAGGAGAGATTCACAGCTTAACACTGAGATGAACACCTATGTCAAGTTATAGATAGGGAGGAGTGGAGAGCAAGGGGTCAACCCCTGTTGGGGAAATCCACTAAAATAGATAACCTAGACAAGTGGGAGTTCATGTAGCACAGTCTGACAACTGGAGAACCAGCATAAGACAGAACCAGCCCCCCTAAATATAGATGCCAGTTGGGAGAGGCAGAACAACCTATGGAGCCTCTGGCAGTGGAACCAGTATTTAGCCCTACTGCATGAATGTGATTTGGGGTCTCTTTCCCTATGGGGTTGCTCTCAAGACAAAAAGGAGGGGGGCAGAGCCCCTGCACCAAATGATGTAAGAGACATTGATGATCACGTTGGTAGTCCTCCCCATCCCAGGAAATTGGAAAGAGAATGGATGAGGGGTTATGGGATGAATGAAAGAATGGAAACTAGAGGGAACAGGCATTGCTATACAAAATAAGATTGTTTCCATTTTAAATTGTAAAAAATAAAACATAATTATTTGTAGCCTGTTTCTAGGAATACCAGTGAGGATGGTCCAACTGTATGACTTCAGTTCTCCAAGATCATGACCGTGATGAGGACTGTGGACACTTCCATGCTTGGAATATCCAGCCTAGAAATCTGAAAAAGAAGCGCATTCATTTACTAAGTCTCTTCTGTAATACACTCTTATCTCAGGCATGGTTTCAGTGTTGCCAGTGATTACAAGAAGATAAAGTGAACTTTCTGCACTGTCCAAATGCAATGATATATTAGTTGGTTAGTGATTCAGAAATATCCACTTACTGGGAGGCTTTCACAAAGAGACTCCCCTAAGGAGACTCTCCTAAGGTTCCTTTGGTCTAATTGGAAACTTGAATGGTTGTCTATATTTGGATGGTGGAAGAGCGACCATTGCATTGTACTCATAATGCAGAATGGATACTCCGAGCTACTCAAGAGCTCAGACGGTGACCAGTTAGTCTTCCAGGAGAAGGGGAGGTGACAAGGGCGATCCTCCTCCAATGTCAGTAAGGCACTGTGTTTATGTTCTCGGTCCATGATGCAGGATGTGGCCAGGCACCTACATGAGAAGGCTGATTTTAACCAATGATGATGCTAGTAGAAAGATTTATTGACCAACCCTTGACCGGTGGCCATTAAGAAAACAGGAGGTTGATTTTGTTGCAATTAAGGAACTAGTGAGTTGGGGTCAATATCCATTTTGTTTCTGTGAGAACATTCTAAAAAAACTATGATTGCAGGGATTGGTTTTTCATGGCTTCCCTGCTCCTGTGCTGTTAATTGGATCAAGCATTAAGGAGGAGAAATGTTTTCCCACTAACATATCTCTATCTGGGCACGGTGCTTCCTACACCCATCCTCATTCGACACTTGCCTAGATGACACAGGATGCACATATGCTAAAAATGAAGTTTGTCACAGAACATGTCCAACATGACCTGGAGACCTGAAGAGGGAAAGGGTTGCCAAATAGAGTTCTGCAGTTGACTTCTGTAAACACAATTGATCCTGGATGTGACCACTAAGTTTCATGTGTAGGTCAAAGCAATTTAAACTGTCCAAAAAAACAAGCAATTGAGCATCTCAGGGACTCACTTTTCTCCACAGAGAGGAGAAACAGTACTGGGAAAGGTTGAGGTAGTGTGTGGAAAGATGTAGGCACAAGTAGCTGGTATTGATTACACCTGTTTCTGTTGCATGCATCAGGGAGACTGTGAGGAAAGAGGATATTATGTGTGAGAGTCTGATCATGAGCTGATGCACCTACATGCAATATGGATGTCTGTTCAACTATATTCATAGTGGCATTATTTGTAAAAGCCAGAACCTAGAAGCTACTTAAGTGCCCCTTGACTGAACAATGGAGGAAGAAAATGTAGTACATTTTCACAATTGTGTACTACTCAGCAGGGAAATATATCGGCATCGTGAAAGTATTGAGCAAATGGATGGAACTAGAAAAACCATCATAGGTAAAGTCACATAGCCACAAAAGGTAAACATGGTTTGTAGTCACTCATATATATATTTAAGACATAGAGCAAATGATTACCAGCCTAAATTCCACAGAGCTTGAAAAGTTAGGAAACAAGGAGGACTCTAAGACAGTTATACATTGTGTCCCAGAAAAGTGAAAAGGGACAAGATCTCATGAGCAAATTGGGAACATGGCAGGAGCAGAGAAGGAGTTTAAAGAAACAGAAAGGCAGAAGAGTAGGAGAGAGGAGGACACGAGGGAACAGGATGATAAGGTCAAGGGGAGAATAGAGGAAAAAAAGAAAAGTGATACCATAATAGAGGGAGCGATTATATGTTTAAGAGAAATGTGGCACTGGGATATGTCCAGAGATTTACAAGGAAGACACCAAATGACAACGTAAGCAATAGTGGAGATGCACCTCAAATGCCCTTCCCCAATAATGAGATTAAATACTACCTTATATGCCTTCCAAGAGCCTTCACCCTGTAGCTGATGGAAGCCGAAGCAGACACACACGGGTAACATTAAGGCAAGCTCCTGGAATAAAGTTGAAGAGAGGGAGGAGTTTTGAGCCCAGGATTGAAGACCGTGGTGGAGAAACCCATAGAAAGTGCTAACCTGAAGAAGGGGGAGCTCATGGACTCCAGTCTGGTAGTTGGGAAACCAGGATAGGATGGATCCAGGCCCTGTGAATTTGGCTGTTAGTTAGGAGGACTAGGCAGTCGTTGGGGTTCATGGTAGTGAATGAATACAAATAGACATTAGGAGCCCATACCACATACAGAGATACTCTCTCAACCTATAACCATGGAAGAGGGCCTAGGCCCTGCTCCATGTGATATGACTGATTGGGAAAACTCCCTAAGAAAGGCCTAAACCTCCCTTGGAAGCAGAAAGTGTATGTGATAGATGTTGATGGGACAGCACGAGAGTAGAGGATGAAGGAATGAGATTGACATGTAAAACAACCTTGTTTCAAAATGAAATAAAAATTATTATTAAAAAGAAATTTAAAAACATGACTGTATTATAAGTGGCAAGCAAGCAAGACCAACCATTTCTGTTCTCTCATATGCAAAATCTAGCAGTCTGTGTAATCCAGATCATAAATGACAGGACACTGAAGGCATGGATAGGACATGAGTCTCCTGAGATGTTCCACAGAGTCCTAGGGAGGGCAATGATTACAGACATTCCAAGTGTGCTGCCTAGAGTCCCATTTGGTTCAGTATTTGGAATTCATTATCCCTGGGCTCCTCATTAACCAACAAGTATGAACAAGGTTCAAAAGCCTAAAGCACTACCCAAACAGATTTTGACAAGGAAACACAGCACCGTGGGGCACATGAACAAGACTAGTCATGATAGCCAACAGGAAGGTGGATATTATCTTTGTGTTGGATTGGGACAAATGGGAGCTCCTATCTACAATGAGTGGCTTTTTGTGGTACCTTTACCATTGATGTCTTTACAATGAAAGGTCTCCCTTCAAAACACCAAATGTATATATATATATATATATATATATATATATATATATATATATATATATCTGACCCACCTAGAGTCATAAGCATCTTTCTGATAACCCAGATGGAAAAAATTCAAGCAGGCAGACCAGGGAGGTCAAAATGGACTCTTCTGTTTGGTCAGATTGAAGTCATGTGACCTATGTCTGGACTGCAGGTGGAGATCCTGTTGAAACAGGGTGAGTTTAACAAGTTAATACCCTGTGCCTTATTTCCATTATCTATCAGCTAGGGCACCCCTCCTTCAGTGCAGTTCCTTGTTCCCACAGAAGAATTCATGAGAGCATTTCTCACCTTCAGAACTCTGTTCACGGTAGAAACAGACTCCATTCTGAAAGACAGGTTTGTAGTTTGCCTCTGTTACAAGGCCATCCTTGACCAAAGTTCCTTCAGTTCAATCCCAGACTCTGTCCAAATGGAAAAAGCACAATATTGGTACAATTCTACCTCACATATTTGGAGGTATTTACCAATGATGCTATAAAGCACGTGATGCCAGGCATGGCAGAACACATGTATGAATGCAGATCACAGGAGGCAAGGCAGATGTGGATCTCTAGAATGGGAGAACTGCCTGTTCTACATAGAGAGGCTAAGGATAGCCATGGAATGTGGTGATATTATTTCTTAGAATGTAAAATATAATATGTGCATTTATGAAATTTCCCTGTCCCATTTCCTAAATTCAGCTATTTCACACCCCTGGCATCACTGATCTGCAACAGAACAAAGGCCTGACCACGGTTTATTCCCACAAACTCAAAAGGTAATCACCCACTAAGGAAGCTGCTAATTGTTCTGTGTACATGGGACCCACTAGGTGGTCAGTGTACTGGAAAGTAACTAATGGTAAAAGTGTGCTGTCATCCTGCTGGGACAAATATCATCCAATGACTCTAATATGCACAGGAGTTTGAGAAAAGCCCTGGGTCTGGTGGTCAGAACAGAAGCTGGGTTCCAAGTTCCAGAAGAAGATAGCACCTCTCTTTATACACCACTTAGTCTCTGAGTCTGCCATTGCTCTTCAGTCAAGCAATAGATGGTAAGTTTCCCCAGGTGTTGGAGAAGCTGACATAAGCCACCTTATCTATAATTTTCTCCCAGACAACAAGACCTGGCTTCTAAATCTCATCCTCTATCAAAACAAATACTTACTGTACTCAAACTTATATTCAATGATGATTCACAGATTATGGCACTGGATTCCCAGTTGAGTTCAGTTTCCCTTAAAACTCAGTAACCCCCCTCCCTACCTGAGGTGTCCTGAAAAAGAGTTCAGACACCACACTCACCTCAGTTTCCCACTTCACCCATGGCTATTATCAAGGGCTCCTCCATAATCAAAGATTTCATGAAAGCATGACCCCTGTGGTTATCATAAGTCATGGAGAAGTCATGGATACGTGACTTGTAAAGGTAGAACTCAAGCTCAGACTTGGCAAGGTCTACTTACCTCATGAGTTTGGAGCAGAACAATGTTAATGTAAAGTGAAAAGTAAGTTATAAATACCTCCATGAGATGGAAAAATAATGTCAGAATCTTGATCAGGTGATCTGAAAGAACATAGGAAGTCTGGATGAAGGAGGCTAGGAGAACAAAGACATCTATGACTTCAGGTCATTTCAGAGAGTACAGGAGGGCACACCACTGCATGACAGAGACAAACTTCTCTATTGCCAAACCCTTGAAGAGTAGCCCAGGAGAGTTAGCCTTTCCTCAAGGAGCTTCACACTTCTACAGATTGACATGAGCCAGAAATTTGAGTACAGGGTTCACCTCTTCATGCTTTTGATAAACCAGAGTTCCCACTCTGCTCTGCAGGACACTTTTGTTCCTAACCTGACTTATTGGAAACACCTGCCCCAGCAAACTTCCTTTTTTCCTATCTCTTTTGTGGAAAGAACCTAGGACAGACTTTTTCACTGTTTCCAGGGGTCCTCTCATTTCCTCTTTATCCAATCCACCTCCATTTTCCCTGCTCCTCCCCATTACCTCCCTTATCCCATTTCCCATTGGTTTTGCACTTCCTGAATATCTTACTAAAGATAAGCAGATAGCAATATAGAGGTGAGTGAGTGATTAAAGACAAGCAATGTCGAAGACCAGAATCAAGTCCATCCTGTTTACAGAAGCAAGCCTATTTGATGCTGTGAAAGCCTGGTGCTTCAGGTCCACAAAAACAGGCAAGTAGAAACTAAAAGCTACATGTGACTGCTTTGGGATGTACAACAACAAGACAGGGTGGCAGTGAGAAGAATGCTTTGGGAATATGGTAGCTGAGGCTGTATTGATGGAGGATGGAAACTGAATCCTGTAGCCCTTACATATTGCTGCACAAGACACAGATTTGTGAACTTCATCTTTCCTGTTGCACAGTAGACTGTGTGTTAAGTGAGATATTTCACTTCCTCCAAATAAACACCAAAAGAATAATGGAAGTACATCATTTAATGACTGGCAGATAGGACTTACTCAGGATAGAGGAAGATGGGACTCCACTGACAAAGATCTGCCCTTTACTTCAACAACATCCTAGCTCAGTGGGTAATAAAAAAGATGACATTTCCTAGGCAGATTCCTTTTGTGTACCTTATATGCTAGGAAAATTGGTGCAGTTCTCGTGGACCTAATTGCTTGCTTCTCCGCCCCTCCCTATGTACACTTCAGGGTACGCTTTGTACTTCACTAGCTTGTACAGAAACCCTGTCACAGGTCAACACATGCATCTCTTTCACAGCACTTGGTCAGAGAAAGTTCCCCAATAGACTATATTCCTGATTCTACACTGCACCACATTTCCCTTTTTCCTACTTAAATTCTGTTTCCCAATTAGGAACCATCTTCCACCCACAGAGGACTTACACAGGTCTTGCTCTACTTTCCAAAACAGAGTCACAGAATGAGTGGGAGTAGCTAAAGTGAACAAGATGATTGGAAGCCTAGACTGGTACAAAAGTCACTCCTTGTTGTAGAAGCAGCCATTTTCCATGCTGTATGGAGGTCCTAAAACACAAAGCTAGGGAGATAGGGGTCATTGGGTAGAGGAGCCTACTGAGCACCTCTGTGTACAACAACTGCTGATGATGGAGGAGGCTGAGGGAGAAGGAAACAAGCACATCACACAATAGCAGGAGGATGGATGCAGGAGCCGGTTGACTTCACTGGGTCAGTGCTGGCATCCTGGAGATCTGTCCATACGTCCATCCTAGCTCCCTTCTGAGCAGTCACTCCTCACCAGAGTTGGTGTTCTACTAGGCCATTTTGTTTCCATACTTCAAATAAGAAGAAAACATGAAAGATCTCTATTAGTGACTTTGAGAGAACAGGGTTTGGTACAAGCTGCTCCACTGTTATGAAACTTTATCCACATTATCCAAAATTTCACCCTCCCTTCTTGTCCTGTGGTTTGCCTGCTATGCTATCTGTATTTGCATCCATATTACGAGCATTTACATGATGGAAAGCTTTGGCATTGTGCCTCTAATGTACCAGACATATTAAATTCTGTGTCATCTCAGTGAAAGAACTGTGTTTTAACAATACAGTAAAATAATATCTTCAAGTTATTGAATTAATCTGAGTGATCAAACCTACTTCAATGCATGTAAGATTCCATGGACCCTCTTTCCTCTGAAGCCCCATACAGAAGGGGTTTGGAGCTTACCTGGGGGTGGGCCGGCGGCAGCAGTAGCACAGCACCCTCAGTGCATTGGAAATGTACTTCCTCATCAGTTCCAAGCACCTGAATGGCCTGGTTCCAGATCTTTGGTTTGCCACATGGGATGGGTCACTCTGAATGTCTGACCCCATGGAATGTTCCTCTATGGAGAAGCCCATGTTCTCAACCCCAGTGGCTGCATCGTCCAGGGCTGGTTCAATAGAGGAGAGAATGATATAATAATTCTTGAAATACCCATACCCAAAGCAGTAGATGGGGAATCATGGAATGACGGGAAGGCTGTCAGCTGAATTCCTGGTGACTTCAATGTCCTCTATAGCAGTGTTGGTGAAGTTACAGCAAGGATGTACTTATCAGAGAAGAATAAATACAAATGAAAAACATTAATATAAATATGAAACAGCAAACCTAAATCCCAGGATTCATAAACAACAAACTGGGAAACAATTTCTAATTGCAAAGTTCCACAACACAAGTCTTTCAATACCCTTGACTGACAGGTTGCAAAATCCTTAGGGAGAATCATAGATACTGCACATCAAATTCAACAATAAATTAATAAGACCATAACTCAGGATCAAGATTGTCTTTAACCAGGAACACTAAAATTTCGTTTGTGTACACAAACTGTCAAAGCATGGCTTGTACATGACACTAAGGTAAATCCTAAATATAGTCAAACATCACTGCAAAGCAATTCCTTCTTCAGGGAATAGCTTGAAACTGGGGAAAGTGTTGCTACAAACATGCAGGTCCACAAACACAGGTATCACATTTTGTTTCCCACAGGCCATGAGCAGGCAGGGGCATAGATAATCTTTATGCAGTGGGAAGTACTTGTCAAATTCAGTTTGGGACGGAATGGAAATATAACAGATGAATATAATAACATTAGAGTAAAGCAATATATCAAACGTATGATCAAATGTCACATTCTATACAGTTAATGTATACTGCTAAATTTGTAAATTACACAAGAACAAGGGAATGAAATGATAATCAAGTTGAGTGACACCCAAACCAATTATGTAAAAAAAAAAAAAAAAAACCCAGTAAATAAATGTTAAACGCCAAAGCCAAAAATGCCCTGAAAAATTGGGAAATACACTCAATATGTCCACATCCAATAGTTTGGGGAAAAGCCCAAGTGTACGGCAAACAACTGAGTCCAACTGATCTCCCAAGAACCAACTGTCTCTGTAGCACAGACAAAGCCCAGTCTCAGACACTGCCTTTTTATTGGCTAGTGGCTAACACACCTCACAAGGAGTCCTTGTGATGTCACATGCAATGGACCAATGAAGAGTCAACTAGAAACCCATGATGAATTTTAAATATATTTCAGTTTACAAATTCCCCCTGAAATAAATGTTCTTAATAGAGAGAGCTGCTTTCCATCCCCACCCTGACCCTACTACTTTCGAAAAGTCAAAACAGATTCATTGCTGTCCCACAATCACACATTGATAATATCTCTCCCACCTACACCCTGAATATAATCAATGAGCACTTGAAGTGCCTTAAAATCCAGATCCCATCCTCTGTCCTGGAGCCATCGGTCTCATATTAACCAAGCCTCCTTCTTGGTGTTAGAGCATCTTCCTCTCTCTCAGAAACCTTAACTGTTGTGGACACATACTCTGTCTGATGGTATTAAAACACCTTCTGACGCCCACTGAGTGTCCATCAAGACTAACAACATTTTGTCTCAAAGGAGGAACCCTCCTAGCTCAATTTCCATTCTCTGTAATGTCTGGCCGTTCCCTCCATCCCAAGCCAAAAAACGAACATATATCCTAGAAGGGGAAATAGTAAATAAAATGAAAAATTAGAGTATATGAAACAAAACTCAACAAAACACTCTGAAACTACTGAGTCAAGAAAATTTTCACAGGAACCAAGACATATGATGAATTCTTTAACCTGACCACGTAAAACCAATGTTCTCCAAATAATTCAGTAGCCTATACTCTGAGGGAAGGAATATTTTCAAATTCTTTCATGAATATAAGTTGCCCTTATTCTCAAAACAATTAAATAAAACAATAAAGGAGCCGTGTCAAGCAATGTCCTTGACCAAGAAGTTATAAAATCTGTAATCAGAGATAATCCTTAATGACAGACAGCTCACACCACATTCACACACCATTCTCAACATACATCATGATCCAGAATCCTTCACATTGAAACACTATGATTCCTGCACTCACACAAATTGACACACAGCAGAGCATAATATAACATTAATCAAGTCTCATTTCACTCATCAAAGGAATGACATATTTTTATGATAAAATCATGAAACTGGAGATAGTATTACCTTAAATATCCCAGTTCCACAAACAAAAATGTCACAAAATGAAACAAAAATGTTGTTTCCTGAAGGGTAATGAACAAAGAGTGGGAAGAATCTTTCTTCCTTTGGGTTTTCTCCTCACATTCAATGGGTGGGAAAGTGAAAGAGATTAGTAAAATGTGATCAAAATGCAGTACAGTCTGATATGGGAAGTCAAGGTAAATTCTTCATCCTTTACAGCTAATGTAGCATTTCATATATATTTACACAATAACAATCACAAAGATGAAGACAAAAAGAAGCTATAGGAGTGAAATTGGGTGAAATGAGAAAAAAAAAATTTGCAGGCAAAAATCAAAACCCAAACCAATGGTGTAAAGAAAGGAATAAATAGACCAGTGACAAAAGGCCAAGCTGAAAACCTGGGGAACTCATTCTCTATGTCGCAATCCTATAAGTATGGAAATGTCAAAATGAAAAGAAAAACAGCTGAGTCCAACTGCTCACTCCACCTCCACCAACTGTTTCTCTGAAGAACAAAGACAAATCACACTCCTGGGTGGTGTTCTTTCTTTGGACGATATGTATCTTACCTCACACGGAATCTTAGTGATGTCACATGCAGTGGTCCAATCACATCATGGCAAAATGCACAGCGATATTTTAAAATTTTTTAATCAAACATTCTCGTCTCAAGCCATTCTACAACTAACTTTTCTAATGGATGGAATTTAATACTTGTGAATGGTGTACTTGCAGGAGGTAGTGTTTATTTAAACTCAGAGTTAAGGAAATTTAAATCAATGTGAGCACTAATGGCAGGGACATCAGCAAAGTTGTACAGTTGATTAAATGGCATTGTAATCTCAATATTTTTCTGTTGTGTCCCTGTGTTCTCCAATGACTATTTCTAAAATCTTTAACATTTTGCTGTAATTAGGCTGTGTCATGTTACACTTCAGGTGTCATGATGAATACAAGCAATCAGTGGTTCTTTCTCTGCCCCCAGTCCTCTCCCATTTAATTTAAATATCATGACATATGTGATCTTAAACTGACTGTGTTTGAATGTCCTCTCCTCCTTCAGTGAGGAGCTTCCAGGATTGACACACACATCTCATAATATAGCAGCTCCCTGAATCAAATCCCTACAGTTCCTATGCTCCAAGAAGACAAGGTCTCTCCAAATACTTCCCATGCTTTCCTTACAAGAGCAGTGAGTAAAACTTCTCCATTTGTGCCTCGTCTCTGCATACTTAGGCCACAGTCACCAACATGACTGCCCTTAGAGCTCCAACCTAATGTGTTTTAACTTTTCTGTGTAGGCAGTCTCTCCCCTAATTTGTTAATAACCTGTGATGTCAGACTGTCTGTTACTTATTTATGTCTCTATCAGGGCAGAGAAAGGAACACTTCCACAGAGGATGAATAAGAGACTATCCAGCTGGATGTCGTGGTTCAGCAAAAAGCTCATAGCTTAAGGCATTTTTGGATTTGTTACCAAGAGTGGTATAGCTAGGTCTTGAGGTAGATATGTTTTCATCATTCTGAGGACATTCCACCGTGATTTCCATGGTAGTTGAATACATTTGCACTCCTACCACAAGTCCTTGACAGAAGGAGCTGCCATTAGGTTTATTGATCTAAGACATTCTCATGGTGTTAGGTGAAATCTCTAAATTGAGTTATTATGTCCCTGAGGGTTTAGGATGTTCAACCATTTCTCTTAAGTGTTGCTCAGCCACTTGACTTTAGCTATTAACACTTCTCTATTTTGACCTGGGACCAATTTTCAAATTCAGTTATTTGTTTTTCTGCTATCTAGTTTGTGTTTGTTGTATATTGGATACTATTGATGTACCAGACATATAGTTGGAAAAAACAAAATCTTGCCTAATTCTGTATGGAGGTTGCCATCTCTATGAATGATGGTGTCCTTTCCTTTGAGATGATTCTCAGTTTGATAAGGTCTAATTTACTAATAACTGTTCTTAGTATGTGTGCTAACAATGTTCTCTTCAGAAAGATTTCCTGTGCCAATGAGTTCAAGGTAGTCATTTTCTCTTCTATCAGAGTGTCTATGTCAGGCTTTATATAGAGCCCTTTGATCCAATTGAAGTTGAGGTTTGTGCAGTGTGGTAACCATGGATGAATTTGGATTCATCCACATACAGGCAAGAAGTTTGTTGAAAATACTGATATATTTACACTGTGTGTTTAGGGCTTCTTTTATGGTTCATGAGAGTGTGTGTATTTTCCTCTGAGTTTTCAGCTCCATGCCACTGAAGACACCATCTGGGTTTTTTGTTTTGTTTTGTTTTCTATAAAATGCTGTTTTTATTATTATAACCATGCACTACAACTTGAACTCAGAGTTATGATCCTCCCACAGTCTTACATTATAAAAAAAAATATGCTTTTAAAAACACTTGCATTATAGTGTCAAATGCCTGGTACCTTGGAAATACTAAGACGTGGACAGTAGTAGTGGAAGTTCACACCCAGGCAGGAGTCCATATCAAGTCCCTGTTTCACACAACAACAAACAAAAGATCAAACCTAAGGCCAGACACATAGATAAATTGGGCACTCTGATGCTGTGAGAAAACACTAACCAAAAGCAAGGAATATGAGTAAAGAGTTTATTTCACTCACTGGTTATGGTCCATCATGCAGTGGATTGGAGACTTTAGGCCATTTTTAAGTCCATTGCCCTGGAAGGCAAACATCTCCTCTGAGACACAATGAAAGGAGCACTCTTCACACAGTCCCTAAAGTGCACTAGTTGTTAGAATAATTCCTAATGGCTCCTTGTGATGTCATCACAAGCAACTGACCAATCATGACTTGTCAGAACTGACAGAGGTTTAGATCATATTCTGTACCACAGCCAGTACCCTGAGTATTCTTCTCATGTCTAAGGACATTCCTCAGTCCAGAATCAATTCTAGGGAGAAAGGGGTGATTTATGCACAGGATTTCAAGAGAAACTGAAGCAATTGTGGTGGGAGCTTATTGGTTCCTATAAACTGGTAGTGAGGTGGTTGGTAAATATGCATTAGTTTTCTATCCCCCAGTGACATAGATCCTCTAGCTAGCTCCACACCCTGGTTTTCAACAACTTCAAAACTAGAAAACAAATGCTCAACATATCTGATATGCATTTAATGAAAGCACTGTAGTTCTTTGAATTAGAAATGTCTCTTACAAATTGATGATTTGAACACATGAACACACAAGACAGTAGATGGTACAGTTGGGAATTTAATATGGTTGCACTTTAGTGACAGAACTCTGTTGTTGGGACTGTCCTTGAGATGAATTTGCATAATCTCTTTGGTTCTCTCTACTTCCTGCTTGACACTGAGTTTGTGACACTCTAAATCTCCTGCTAGTGCCTTTAAGATTTCAGCTAGTTTCTATGTCTCTGTCCAAACCTCCATGAGCTCTTTTCCCTCCAAAAATAAACCAGATATGTTCTTTCTTCCTAACAATTCTATGTTTATGAACGTTATCACAACAGAATAGGAACCAATGAAACATGAGCTTAGCAAAGTTGGTTGAGACCAGGCGTTGAGGGCAGGGGACAATACAACACTAAAAGGGACACCAACATCAGATCAATTCTAGTGACTCAGGTCTCATTGGCATCTTCACCAAGAAAGCTAGGCATCTTCCTCTCACCAGAATGACAATTCTTCCCGAGGGGCTCTGTGTGTTTGTGTCAGAAATGACCAAAGCCTGTACCATACCCCTCCTTTGCAGCCTCCAATGGCTTATTTGTAAAATGATTGAACTGTATACTTGAAACCCACTAAGATGTGTTGACACTATGTACACATTTACTGCCATACTGTCACACAATCATTGAAGACTGAGTGTGAACAGTAACCTGTGGCACAATGGCAGGTTTAAATCTTATCTCTGGGGTGTCAAGTCAGTGGTGATTTGATAACACAGAGAGTGTTGCAATCCATCTAAGGGATACCACACCCTCTCCTGTGCTCAGTATTGAAGAAGAGAGAGCAACAGAGAGACCTCAATTGACTGCAGATCCCAATATTGCTCTACCTTGCTGAGTTCAACTATAAAGTGTGGCCATAACACTTCCAGACCCCTTGAAATCCTGTCACTACCTGCACATCTGAAACTCAACAAGACACAAGCCCTGGGCCTGATACACTCACTCTGGGCCTGATGGGGAAGGGGAAAATACGTGTGGTGGTCCCTCACAAATAAAAATCCACCATACATGATGACTATGAGGTACCACCTACCAAGGACAAAGAGACACAAGTTGGCATTGACAACCACAGCTATAGCCTTGGTGAGATAAAATTAGAGCCATGAATGGAGGTCACAGATGAGGCTTCAATTGGGCTACAAATTGTAAGAAAAGGAGACATAGCACTGACAGGGACATCATCAGGATTCTCACTCACCAAAGGGGTGCCTGATTTGTCAGTGACATCGGGGTAGGGCAAACAGGTTGCAGGACAAAAAGCCAATGAAAGATATTCCCAATATAGGCCTGTTCTTATGAGGAAGTTGAAAATTAACATCCACAGTTCCTACAACGCCCTTCTTTGGAAACAGGTAACTATATGTTTTAAAAACCCTCATATTGAGACTAACCAAGCCCCCAGTAGGAGGGAAAGGGTCTCAAGAGCAAACAAAGTGTCAGAGACACTCCAACTCTCACTCTCAAAAAAAAAAAATACCATGTTAAAAACATTAACATATGCCACACTGTTTCTCACTAGACAGATGCTCCAGTGCTCTTGTTGTGCAATGGACCAAAGTGCTGCTCCAAGGACACCTCCACCTCCGAATAACTGCATTGTCTAATCTGAGCTCACTGGATCTGATGATTCATGCAGGGCCAACCTGAGCCCTTGCTTTCCTGAAATTAACCCTATAGCCAGAACTCTGCTGGAGATGAGCCTTGAACCAGTTCAGGCTGAAAGCACACCCCCCCCCAAACCCTGACCTGGGAACTCACTGGTTTAATCCCCACCCAAAACTTACACGCCCCTCACCCTGTGTCCTACCTGGCCGGCAATGCCATGGCTGTGGTTGAACATTGGGCTAGATTAGAGAGTCCAACAACCCCTCTGCCTCCCGGGAACTTATTCAATCTGTACTGATCACACTGGACCCGCCAATCCAAGTGAGCCAAAATGAATTCTTCTACCTTCCTGATCTTTGATCCCATCACCAGGCCTCTGACAGAGGAGAGACCTCCTAGAGAGCTTGGACCATCCACAGTTACAGACACCAAGCGCCTCACCCACATATGCCCACCCAAAGAGGGTAGAGAGAAAGTCTTCACTGCACCCACTGGAGAAGGTATGGGAAACAGGAGAAAGACAAGTGTAACACAATCACAATCTAAAATCCTATATGTGAACACACCAACGCAGATGAAGCAGAAGAGAACGACCCAAGAACTTCATAAACATGAAAGAGGCACTCAAAGAAGATATGAGAAAATACCTCTAAAGATTGGGGAAAAACAAAATAAAAAATGAAAGAAGTAAATCTCGTAAAGATAATGAGGAAAGCCATAAAAAACAAAAAAAAAAAAAGCAAACAAATGGAGAAAACAACTCAAACAGTTCAACACTGTGCAATAGCGCCACACCAGAGTCAAGGAAGAAACAAAGAAAGAAATTAAACACTTCTTAGAATTCAAATAATATGAGGATTCAACATACCTGAACTTATAGGACACTTTGAAATCAATGCTACAAGGGAAGTTCAATGCACTAAGTGAACATATGAAGAAAACAGAGGATAATCACGTTAAAGAATTATACAACAAAAAGAAGCAACCTCACCCACAGGAGTAGATGCCAGAAAAAAAACAATTTGAAGGCTGAAATCAATAAAGTAGAAAAAAGGAAAACAATACAAACTATCAATGCAAAATACAATTGGTTATTTGAGAAAATCAAGAAGGTATAAAAACCTTTATCCATACTAACCAAAGTCAAGAGACAAAAGATTCAAATAAAATCAGAAAAAAAAGGGGGACATAACCACAGACTGAGGAAATCCAGACTATTTTGAGGTCATACCTTGTAAACATCTCTATATATCTAGACAACCTAATTTATATAACTATAATTTTTGACCATTATAGACATGAATTACTTTTCTTTTTTCATTTTTTCATTTTTTTTATTTTGCTTATGAGACAAATTGATCCCAGTACCCTCTCCCTCCATCCCAACCTCCATTCCTTCTTCCTCCCACCCCACTTCCTCCCATGCCCACCAATATCCACCCATCCCATCACCCCCATACTCCACAGGAGGGTAATGCCCACCAGGATGTATAATCAAAATCTATCAAGTCATTTAGAATAGGGACTAGGCCAGACCTCCTGGCTCTAGGTTAAGGGAGTATCCCTCCATGGGGATTGTGCTCCCAAATTCCTTTCCTGCACCAGGGATACATCCTGGTTCTACTGACAGAGGTCCCTTGGACTGCCCATGTTTCTACTGAGACCCATGTTCAGAATATCTGAGTTGGTCCAATTCTGGTTTCCTAGCTATCATTCTAGTGGTCCATTAGCCCTCCCCCCCCCTTATTCAGGTCAGCTGTCTCTGTGGCTTGTGTAGCAAAGTCTTGTCCACATTTTCTATTCACTCCTGCCTATCTGCACCTGGATTCCAGTTCAGCCTAGTATTTACATGTGGACGTCTGCTTTTCTTTTCATCAGCTACTAGATGAGGGTTCTATAAGGGTAGATAAGTTAATCATCAATCCCATTTTCAGGGAACAGCATTTAAGGTAGTATTTCCACTGATGCTCAAATTGTTACTTGGGGTCATCCTTGTAGTTCTCTGGATGAAGATTTCTTTTAAAACCTATTATGAGTCCTCTTTTATGGAAACTCTCTCTCTCTTATTTTTTATTCTCTCATGTATTCCTCGCCTCACTCAATCTACATAGGCCCACATGATTTCCTCTCCTCTCATTCTCTTTCTACCTGCTCTCTCTCCACTTGTTCCTTTCTCCTTCCCTGTGAAACTTTGTGTGAGTATTCTTAGCTTCTTCCTTGTATCTTCTATTCTCTGGCTGTGTGAATTATAGGATGGTGATCCTTTGCTGTCTGTCTAAATTGGATATGTGAGTACATAACATGTTCCCCTTTCTATGACTGGGTTACCTCAATAAGGATAATTTCTTAAGTACCAGTCATGTGACTTGAATGTCAAGATTACATTGTTTTTTGTTGTTGTTGTTTTGTTTGTTTGTTTGTTTTTCTGCTGAATAGTATTTTATTGTGTAATACTGCCACATCTTCTTTATCTATTCATCAGGTGAAGGGCATCTACGATGCTTCCAGGTTCTTGCTATTACAAACATGGTTGCTATGAATATACTTAAACAGATGCCCTTGTTGCATGAATGTGGATCATTTAGATAGATGTCTAAGAGTGGAATTGCTAGGTAAAGTGGTAGACTGATACTGGCATTTTTTTTTTTTTTTTTTTTTTGAGGAACCAACATTCTGATCTCCAAAATGTCTTTAAAAGTTTTTGCTTCCACCAGGAGCAGGGGATTATTCCCCTTTTTCATCAACCTCTTCAGCATAAGTTGTCATTGTTGATTCTCATTTTAGCAATTCTCACAGAGGGAAGATGGAATCTCAGAGTTGCATTTCCCTGACACCTTAGGATGTTGAGCACTTTCTTAAATGTCTTTCACCCTTTTTAATTTCCTCTATTGAGAATTCTCTCCTCAGCTCTGTTCCCAATTTTTAATAGGGTTATTAGGTGTTTTGCTACCTAGTTTTTCTTGAAATCTTTGTATATTTTGGAGATCATCCCTCTGTCAGAAGTGGGGGTCGGTAAAGATCATTACCCTGTCTATGGGGTGCCATTTGTTCTTGTCAACTGTGTCCTTTGTTTTATAGAAGCTTCTCAGTTTAAGAAGGCCCCGTTTATTAATTGTCAATCTCAGTGCCTGTGTTAATGGAGTTCAGTTCAGGAAGCAGTGTCTTGTACCAATTTGTGCAATGTTACCTCCCACTTTCTCTTCCAAGAGATTCAGTGTGGCTGGATTTGTGATGTGGTCTTTGATCCATTTGGACTTGAGTTTTGGGCATAGCAATAGACATGGTTCTATTCGCAGTCTTCTACACACCATCAACCAGTTGTGCCAAGACCATTTGTTGAACATGCTTTCAACCTTTTATCTTATACTTTTAGCTGGTTTGTCAAAAATCAGGGGTTCCTAGGTGCGTGGGTTAATATCAGGATTTTTTTATTTGATTCATTGGTCTACACATCTATTTTTGTGCCAATATCTGGCTGTTTTCAAGACTATGGCTGTATAGGAGAGCTTGAAATCCAGGATGGTGATGCCTACTGAAGTTCTGTTATTTCACCAGGTTGTTTTAACTGTCCTGGGTCTTTTGATTTTTCATATAAAGTTGAATGTTGTACTTTCTCATTCAGAGAGAAATTATGTTGGGTTTGATGGTGATTGGATCAAATTTGTAGATTGCTTTTGGCAAGATTGCCAGATATCCTAAATTTATCCAACCTGTCCAAGAGCATGGAAGATCTTTCCATTATCTGGTATCTTCTTCAATTTCTTTCCTTAAAGATACAAATTTCTTGGTATATAGGTCGTTCCCTTCAGTGGTAAACCTTACCCCAAGCCATTTTAGTTTGTTTGTAGCTATTTGTAGAGGGTGACGTTTCTCTGATTTCTTTTTTGTCCAGTTTGTGTTATATAATTAGTAGTGCTATTATTTTGTGAGTTCATATTGTATCCTGAAACTTTGCTGAACGTGTTTATTAGAAGTAAAAGTTCCTTGGTAGAGTTTTTTGAGTTGTTTATGTTAACTATCATATCATCTATTAATAGTAAAATTTTGACTTCTTCCTTTCCAATTTGCATCACTTTGATCTCCCTTTGTTGTCTTACTGTATTAGGTAGAATTTGGAGACAATATTGAAGAGATATGGAGAGACAAGCAGCCTTATTCTGTTCCTGATTTTAGCAGAATCACTTCAATTTTCTCCATTCAGTTTGATGTTGGCTGTTGGATTATTGCATATTGTTTTATTAAGTTTATCTATGTTCCTGTTATCAATGATGTCTCCAATACCTTTATAATAAAGCATGCGGAATTTTGTCAGAGGCTTTTTCGGCATCCAGTAAGATGATTATATGGTTTTCCTTTTTCAGTTTGTTTATATGGCGGGATTACATTGATAGATTTTCTTATGTTGATACATCTCTGCAACCCAGGGTAAAGTCTCCTTGGTCATGGTGAATGATTTCCCGGATGTGTTCTTGGATTTCATTTGCCAGTATTTGGTTTAGTATTTTTGCATCAATGTTCATTAGACATATTGATCTGTAGTTCTATTTCTGAGATGTGCCTTGTGGCTTGGGAACAAAGGTAATTGTGGTCTCATAAAAAGATTTTGGTAATGAACCTTCTGCTTCTGTTGTGTGGAACAATCTGAGGAATGTTGATATTAACTCTTCTTTGATGATCAGGTAGAATACTGCACTGAAGATGTCTTGGCCTGAACTTTTTTTAGTTGGGAGGCTTTGATGACATTTTCTATTTCATTAGCGATACATATCTATTTATGTTGCTTATCTGTTCTTGATTTAATTTTGATAAATGATAGTTATCCAGAAATTTGTCCATTTCCTTTGAATTTTCAAATTTTGTGGAATACAGGTTTTCAAACTATGACCTGAAAATTGGCTGGATTCCTCACTGCCCATTCATATGTCCAAGTTTTTGTTTGATTTTATTAATTTGCATTATATCCCTCTGGTCTTTGGTTGCTTTGGATAAAGGTTTGTCTATCTTGTTGATGTTCTCGAAAAACATATCATTGTTACATTGAATTTTTGTATTGTATCCACATTTCTACTTAATTGACTTAAGTCCTCACATTGATTATTTCCTTGCCCTTACTCCTCTGGGGTGAGTATGCTTTTTTATGTTCTCAGGCTTTCAGTAGTGCTGTTAATACTCTAATATGACTATTCTCTGTTTTCTTAATATGGGGACTTAGTGCAGTGAAATTTCCTCTTTGATCTGGTACAGATGGTGGCCTGTACCGGGAATTTTTCATATCAGAACTTCTTGCAGTCAGGGCAGGGCTGGCAAGTTCCCAAGGTAAGTTGGGACCAAATTTAAGGCCCTCAGTAAAGAGGCAATGAGGTCTCCAGTAAGGAGCTATAAAGTCCCAGGTAAGTTGGGACAGAGTTAAAGACTGTGGGAAAAAAAGCAGCAATAAAGTCTCAGGCATTGAGCAAGAGGTTGTAACAAACCGAAAGTAAAAGTTTTGAGATGGGGACTTCCCAGTCTCATCCAATTTTTCTGGATCTTCAGGAGCTACTGTTGTCAAAGAAAGATTCCTGAGTGAATGCATTGCCATTGCACCTTTGTTTGCAGTTTAAGGAGACATCAAGGTAGCTTGCTGGGCTGAAGAAGAATTGCAAGCCCTTGTAAAAGGAGTTCAGAAACAATCCCCTAAGGGGCAGAGGGGGAAGGGAGAGGAGAAATGGCGATGTGGGGAGGGGCAGGGACCCTCCTGGAACAATGCCTTCGGGGCCTTCTCCTTATCAAAGTGAGGAAGGGCGGGGCCCAGGTCCAGGGTGTTCCTTTTGCCCTGAGGTCTGGAAAGCCTTACAAAATGACTTAAGTCTTGAACAAGTAAATCAGATTGCCATAAAAGCATGGAAGTCATTACTAAATAAGGGAGAGGTGAGTGGTAACCTCACTAAGATACTACACGGCCCAATAAAACCATTTTCAGATTTTGTGGCCTGTTTGGTAGAAGGTGCAGAGAGAGATTTTGGCATTACAGCAGCCATAGTTGCAGCTATCTCTTTTGCAGTTGTGGGTTCAGTCACGGCTGCCATGGCTATGAGCACATTGATAAAGACAGCCTCTAAGCTAAATGAGTTGTCCAAGAGTGTGGCTACTGCCTTGGATATTCAATCCACAGTTGGTGCTCAACTAAAAGAAGGTTTAATGATTGTAAGCCTAAGATCTGGTGTAGGAGCAAATAGATACCTTGTGGCAGCTGGCCCAATTGGGATGTGAAATGAAGTATCCAGGTTTGTGTGTTACCAGCATTCAATATGAGAACTTTACACATGCTGCTAATTTGTCACAACAGTTGTCTAGGTATCTTTTAGGAAATTGGTCTGCTAACTTTGGTGACTTAATGGTACAGCTGCAAATGACCATCGTTGCAGTGTATTCAACACGTGTGGATGCGGGACTGACTGCCAGATTGTCATCGTGGTTCCCTTTGCCATGGATCATATGAAAGAATGGGCGGGAATGGGAGCCATGGTTGTTCTCTTGTTGCTTATCTCCCTTGTCAGCCTGTGGTGCCTTTGCAAGATGAGGTTTGCTCAGAAGCGGTATGCAGCTATGGTTGTCCAGGAATTTACAGCCATTGAGGCAGTACAGTCTCCCCAAGCATGGCTAAAGGTCATGAACAAGTATTGATCCTTTTCGCTCAGGTGGTATGGCTTAGCACTTCACTCCGAGTTAGCTCTGGAAGTGAGCAACTCCAAGAATGTCAAGTCTGGTTGCATATGGGTTGGTGTCCAAGGCCCCACCCCACCTACAAGAAAAAGATGCCGGAAGGGTGTGGCACTGACTTGGCTGACTACCAGGATTAAGGGTCACTACAATGTCCACTGCTTTACTGGAGACCAGACCACTACCCTTTCCGGTTGCGTTATTAAAACAAAAAGGGGAAACTGTAGAGAGCCGCTAAGTGCCACGCCTTAAAGTGGCACTGGCTTCCACCTTACACCTTCCCATTGGTAAGGGCTCTCTGGTGTAAATAAGCCCTTAATTGGTTAAGTCTGTTCAGCCTCTCTGCTTCCACATTAGACTAGCCTATCGACAATGTCCACGTAGCTCACGGGGGTTGGTTAGCAGGGGTCCCCTGGCTCTCCTTCCTCTCTATCTCACTCTCTCTCCCTCTCCCTCTCCCTCTTTTCCTATTTCCCTCTCTCTCTCTCTCTCTCTCTCTCTCTCTCCCTCTATCACCCTCCCTCCCTCTCTTCTCTCTCTCTCTCTCTCTCTCTCTCTCTCTCTCTCTCTCTCTCTCGGGCCAGAAGAAACATGTTTATAGGATCTTGATTAAAACTGCAAGAAGAAGATCTACCCGGAGTAGGGTCTTCCTTGCTGATGAGGGCAGGCATGTACAGTCCAGTGTAATTGGTCTTCAGTATAATTCCTATCCTTCCATAGGCATGTCCTTCTTCATATTGGGTGTATTTTTTCATTGATTTTGTTGAATATGTTTTGCATCTTTGAGTTGGGATTCTTTGCCTTCCTCTATGCTTTTTATTCTTAGGTTTGGCCTTTTCAAAGTGTCCCACATTTCCTGGGATTTGTTGGATTTAAGATGTTCTTGGTCAATGAATCTATTTCCTCTAGTTTATCTTCAGCATCTGAGATTCTCTCTTCCAGTTCGTATATTCGTTGGTTATGCTTTCATTTGTAGTTCTTTATAGTTTTCCAATTTTACTATTTCCAGCATTCCCTCACTCGTATTATCTTTACTGTCTCTATTTAAGTGTTCATGTCTTGAAATGTTTGAGTTGTTTCCCTCATCTGTTTTTATTTCTTGACTTTCTATACTTTCTTTAAGAGAATTGTTCATTTCTTTCAAATTTTGTTTGTTTGTTTTCTTCTTCTCTTTAAGGGATTTTCTCATATCTTCTTTCAGAGCCTCTATCATTTTTATGAAATTATTTTTCAGGTCGTTCTCTTCTGCTTCCTCTGCTTTGGTGTATTCAGGTCCTGTCGGTGTAGAGTTCTTAGATTGTTGTGTTGTCAAGCTTGTCTTTCTCTTGTTGGGTGTTTTCTTATATTGCTGTCATCCTATTGCTTCTTCCAGTGTGTGCAGGTGGAGTATCTCATTCTCTACCCAACTCTCGCAGTAGACATAGGTGGGTCAGGAATTCAATTTCTGTCACTCTGGGTGTAGTCCATCCTCTCTAGTTGGTTGGTACACCAGCAGCAGCCCTGCAAAGGGAAAAGATCAGGCAGGCTAAGACACAGAGTGGTCCCATATGCATAGGCACTCCCAGGATGCTCAGAGCATCCAGGAAGTACCTCCGATGTGGAGGAATTGTTGGACATGCATTCTGTCCCAGTACTCAATCAGAGTAGTGGGTCAGCAGGCCCAAAATTACACAGGTTAGGGGGAGGGCAGGTTAAGGGTGGGAAGGTTGTAGATCAGAGTACTAGGGCTCTGCTATCTAGGGTAAGGATATATGGGAGGGTGAGATTTGTGTTAACACAGCAATTGCCAGGGAATATTGTAAGGTGTATTCTGCCTGAACTGTTCCTAGACTCACCACCAGCAGAGGCCCAGTGATGGGTGTCAAATATGGGGCAGGCAGGGACTCTGGGTTGTCCCACTTGAATAGGCAGGTCCACTTTGCTCAGAACATTTATAGGAAGTTCTCCAATAATGAAGGGATTGTTATACCCGCACATTGGCCCTGTGTTCAAACACATTAGTGCAGCATAGGGTCAAGAGGGACACATGGTAGAGACAGAGGGCAGGATTTGGTTGGGGTGTTTACAGATCAGAGTACTAGGACTGTACACTCTAGGAAAAGAATATAGGGAGAGAGACATTTGGCCTAACACAGTCAGTTCCTAGGGAAGAGGGGGTGGCCAGAACTGCTCCCAGAATTACCTCCAGCAGAGGCTTGGAATAAGGGTAAAAAAAAAAAAACCAGTATGCATTTCTTTTTGAATTGTGTTATATAAACACAATACCTAAACAATACAAAAAAATTTATATATATATCACTAAATTGACACTAAATTTGTATCAAAGATGAAAATGTATTCCAAAAATATATTCATATTTTGCCAAAATACTTGGTCTTAAATTTTAAAGTCAAAGCTATTTTAAATATATAAATTCGATTACCCCCACAGCATTTGTTTTAACAGATTGTAGATGTGGCCACTGTTATAGCCAGCTCTTATAAACACCATTAAGTTGTTAGCAGAGTTCTTTAAAAGCCTTCTGGGTTTTTTTTTTGTTTTTTGTTTGTTTTTGTTTTTTATTTTTTTTTTTTTTTTTTTTTTGCCACTATGCTGAGTCAGGAAACATCTCTCAAAGAAGCCACATAAATCTCTGATTATCTCTAGCAAAACAGAACCCACCCGCCATAAATGCTATTGCAAAGAAGCCTTGCTTATCAACATTCTTTTATTTCTAAAACACTTTTTTTAAGGTTTTGTTAAATTTAAGTGGAAGTTCTTAGTAGCTGCATTGCAGATGCCAGTTTGTTATGAGCAGTTTTCTCGTTCTTTTCGTGCTACTGACAGGCCAGCTACAAATAACATATGGAGATGCTGTATTACATATAAAGATGTTAGCCTGTTAATAGCATTTCTTATTGGCTAGCTCTGTCTCAATTACTAACCTAGTTCTATTGATCTAAGTATATCCATGTGGTCTGTCTTAACAGAGAGAGGTTCTGGACCTCTGTTCTCTCAAGACCTACATGTTGAATCTGCTAATACCTATCCCTGAATCTTTCTTGTCTCCTAGTCATAGCCAAAACAACCCCGTACAATACAAAAACTTCTACAGACATCACCATCCCTGACTTCAAGCTCTATTATACAGCTATAATCCTGAAAACAACTTGATATGGCAAGAAAATACAGAGGTAGACCAACAGAGTTGAAATAAAATCCCTGGTATTAACCCACACACTTATACACATAATTTTTGACAAAGCAGCTAAAATTATACAATGGAAAAAAGAAAGTATTTTCAAAAATGGTACTGGAACAATTGGATGATGGTGTGTACAAGACTACAGATAGACCCATATCTATTGCCATACACAAAACTTATGTTCAAATGGATCAAAGACCTCAACACAAATACACCCACATTGAACCTCTTAGAAGACAAAGTGGGAGATACCCTTGAACAAATTAACATAGAAGTCCTCACCTGAACATAACACCAGTAGCATGGGCTCTTAGATCAACATTTATAACTGAGAAGGTTCTGTAAGGCAAAGGGCACAATCAACAAGACTAACCAGCAACCCACAGAGTGGGAAAATATATTCACCAACCCCACATCTGACAGAGGACTCATCTCTAAAATACAGGAAGACTCAAGAAGCTAGTCACGATGACAAATAATCTAATTTAAAAGTTGGGTACAAAACTAAATAGAGGATTGTCAATAGAGGAATCTAAAATGGCTGAATGAAACTTAGGAAATTACTTAACATCCTTAGCTATAAGGGAAATGAAAATCAAAACAGCTCTGAGATACCATCTTACTCGAGCTAGCTTAGCTAAAATCAAAACCACAAATGACAATTTTTGCTGGAGTAGATGAGCAAAAAGGGACACAGAGCTCTACAGCTAGTGGAAGTGCAAATTTGTATAGCCATTTTGGAAATCAGTATGGTAGTTTCTCCAGAAAATGGAGATCAGTTTACGACAAGATCCAGCGATTGCACCCTTAGGCATACACTCAAAAGATGCACATTCATGTTCATCTATATTCATAGTAGCATTGTTTGTAATAGCCAGATACTGAAAGCAACTTAGATGCCACACAACCAAAGAATAGATTCGAAAAATGTGGTATATTTACACATTGGAGCACTACACAGGGGAACAATAATACACAAAACAAAACACAACAATAGAATCTTGAAATTCACAGGCAAATGGGTGGAACTAGAAGAAACCATTCTGAGTGAAGTATCCAAATCATACAATGACAAAAATGGTATGTACTCAATCATATATGGCTTTTACTCACAGAGCAAAGGATTGGCAGACTGCAATCCACAACTCTAGAGAAACTAGGAAACAAGGAGGACCATAAGAGAGACATACATGGTCCCTCACAGAAGAGAAAGGGACAATATTTCCTGAGCAAATTGGGAACTTTTGGGGGGGGTTAAGAGATAGAGAAGAGGAAAAGAGGAGGGACCTCTTCTCTAAGGGACCCAGATGATCGAGTCAGAGGAAGAATAGAGGAGAGGGATACATTATAGGTTTAAAGAGAATTCTCACACTAGGAAATTCTCCAGAGACTTACATGGATGACCTAAACTAACAATCAAACAATAGTGGTTGGAGATGCTACCTTAAATTCCCTTCCCTCATAATGAGATAGAAGACTACCTTATATGCCATTCTAGACCTTCATCCAGTAGGTGATGGGAGCAGAAGTAGACACTCACAGATGAACATTGAGACAAACTCCTGTAATCCAGTTGGAGAGAGGCAGAAGTGATGAGCAAAATGGTCAAATCCATGATGGAGAAACACACAAAAACAGCTTACCTTTAAAAAAAAAAAAAAAAAAAAAGGAGAGCTCTTATACCTCAGACTGATAGCTGGGAAAGAAGCATAAGACAGACACACACCCCATAACATGGGTCTCAGTTAAAGTCCTGGGATATGGTACCTCTGAAAATAGAACCCCTAGTGCAGGTACAGACTTCAGGAGCCCATTCCCCATGAATGGATACTCTTTACCCTAGAGACAAGGGGAAAGGACTAGGCTCTACCCCCAAAATGATTGTCAGGCTTTGATGATCCCTCATGGAAGGCCTCACCCTCCCTAGGGAGTGGATGCAGAATGGGATGGGGCTCTGTGGGGGGCATCGAAGAATGGGAGGGAGATGGAACTAGGATTGATATATAAGATAAGAAAAAATTAATTAAATTAAAATAAAATAAAAAAAAATAAAATAAAATAATTTTATAAAAACCTAACCCACTTTTATTTATTTACATATTGTCACATAACTCATAGCTTTTCTCTTCTTTCCTACCGGTCTATTCCCTTTCCATCCAACTGTCAACTCAATCCTAATTTCTAGTGTTCACTCTGCCCTGCCTAGCTTTTGGCCAAGAAGCTTTTTATTGAAACAAATTGAGTGACACATATTCATGGTTTACACAAAGATTATTCTACAAATTTTGTCTGTTTTAGTCTAAATAAAATGAAAACAGTTTCATACTAACACAATAAAACTACATACAATCAGAACAATTTTGAGGCAAGAATTACAATTACAAGGTACTGGCATACTAGGAAAAAATACTTCATTATTTGTTCTGTCTTATATAACTACTTACTCTTCAACTCCGTCAAAGGCCCCAGATTGACATAATATTACCTTAGTAAGCAGGATATGCAGTGCAAGCCATTTCAAAGCCTATAGAAAGGACAGAAATTTGGATGTCAAAACAGTCACTCAAGTATCTCCTGCAACATGGAGGCATCCATTTTAGGTATACAGGCCTAGAATACCTGACAGACTTTTTATGAAGCAGTATTTTATGAAGGATCATAACATCTTGTTTCAGCAAACTTCTTGAATCACTTTCCTGTGTGTCATTGAAAGACTGCAGACATTTCCATAAAGCAGGATTTTGAAAGACTGTCCCACCTTGTTTTGGCAAACTTTGGGAATCATTTTCTGTCTGTTTGCAGAATGTCTGCAGACATTTCCGTGAAGGGGAATTTTTTGGAGGATTGACCACCTTCGTCTTGGCAAATTTCAACAATGTTATTCCTATGTGTCCTATGTGTCCAGTGTATACAGCACACTGTCAGGAGTCAAGACAAGAGCAGTTTCTTGTCAACTGGCTAGTTTTGCCACATTAATTGTAAACTACATTTGAAGTTTGAATTAAATTGTACACATGCCAGCTAAAGGGAAATTTCTGTTTTACATCTCAGTAGGTAAAATATACTTACCCCTCCGGGAATTTTATATGTTTATTTTTTATGTCTGTATCCAGAATTTTCTGTGAGTCCCCCAATCAAACTTGATCCTCTTTAAACTTGAATGAATCCATAGCCTTTCATTTACTGTAGAAACAAAAGCCTAACCTCTTCCCCGATTTTGAAGTTAAGACACAATTAAAATATATGGGTTGGTTTAATTTAGCAATTCCCATAATCCAATGTCACTCAACAGCTATTGTTTGTTCATCAGTAATTTAAATATTTGAAGAAAACACTACAATATATAGGATCCAGACTCCCTGTGTATTTGCCACCTCTATGTGATTTTTTTTATTATTACTTTACTATTTGTATAAATGCTTTACGCCATTAGGTGAAACAATTTATTATTAATTTTTATGACTGTCAATATCCTCTTTTTATCTTCTTAAGCCTATGTGCAATGTTAAACACACTGTAACCTATTTAGAGGTCCCCCCCCCACTGGAACTGGTTTGCTGCATATTTGTAAACTTTACTCTCTGCATGAGCAAAATCTTAAACTAATATACTGCTTAGTTCATGGCATGCTGGATTCTCAAGCATGCACACGGAGACTGGGAGACATGTTATTATGGGCTCTGCTTGAGAGAATGAGAGAGTAGGAAGCCAGTTTTGACTCTGTTTTGTGTTAGGAATCCTTTTATTTTGTGCTTTCTTGGGTCTTCTGTGAAAATATGTGCCTGTACATTGGGAACTATATGTTGTAAGTGTATCTTTTTCCTCCCAGCCACCTCCCAAATAAATAACACAAAGATTGATTAATTATGAAAACTAAGATGGTAACTCTCATAACTTAAACTAACACTTTTTTATTTATATACATACTGCCACATGACTAATGGCTTTTACCTCTTTCTTGCCGGCTCTCTCTCTGTCCAGCTGGTAACTCTACCTTCTTCTTTCCACATTTCTCTCTGCCCCCAAAACTCTGTCTAGCTATGGCTGTTTAGCTTTTTATCCAATGATACTTATGGATACTTCTTCATGGTGTAAAATAAGATTATTCCAATACACAGAATCATTCTAAGAGCCATAGGACCCATATGATTGCTGTAAGATGCCATCTTCTATATTTGACCTGAAGCTGTACCCATTAGTATATAACAATATTGTCACCTAAATGAGAGCTAAGCAGTGACATCAAGTAACAAGACAACATATAGAGGGAGAGGTGCTTTCCACAGTGTAGAGCTTGGGCAATTGACTGCTGCTACAAGGGGGAGAAAGACTTCCCCAGGGATAGACCCCTGATGAGATATCAAATTCCAAGTGCTGATGCTAAACACATACAAATTTGAGCAACAATAATTCAACTTACAAATCTCAATCATTCTCTCTCTCTCTCTCTCTCTCTCTCTCTCTCTCTCTCTCTCTACTCTCTATCTATTTATCTATCACACACACACACACACACACACACACAGACACACACACACAAACTCACACATGCTCACACATACAGGGCTGTGACAATAATAATTAAAGAAGTCAGTAATTTGTGAGTGTGGTAGAATACTTGAAATATGAACAGAGATGGATAAATGTATTATAAATTCAGTAGCCATGTATGAAAATCTAAAAAGAATAAATTTAAAAAATAACTTATCTTTCTCAACAGCCCATTGAACGTCTTCAAAATTGATGCCATATTAGAAAACAAAGCAAGTCTCCTAAAATATAAGAAAATTGAAATAGCTTATAATCAATGGATATCAATAGCAATTAATTGTACATGATGTACACAAACTGATGTTTCCCTGAATAAATCCAGAAGGAATTATTTAAATCCCAAGAGTTGAATAAAAATGAAAATACTAATATCAAAACCGGTATAACATAATGAAAGCAACTGTTGTGATTTTCATTAAAAATGACCCAATTAGAATTTTTCCAAAGGGATTAGGAGATAAGGCCTTATTAGAGGAGGTGATTCTTTGGGGTAGCTTTTGGTTTGAAAAGTTTTTGTCATTCCCAGTTAGCTCACTGTCTGCCTTGTGTTTGTGGATCAGATGTGGTCTCTTAGTTACTGTTCTAGCAACATGCCTACCTGTCTGCAGCCATGCTCCCTACCATATCTGAAATGGACTCTAACCCTCTGGAACCATGAGATCCAAATTTAAAAAGTTTTGGTATGTTGTTTTTGTCACAGTCTTTTTGCAACAACATAAAATTAATAAGACAGAAGTTGGTTCTATAAATGGGGTATTGCTGTGACCGGCATAATGGAACTGGTTTTTGGATTTACAATTAAGACTTTAAGACTTTGCCTCAAGAAAGCTATTGGATGTTGTAACTGGGAGCTTAATGGGCCATCTCATTCAAGGAATGAAAAATAATATTGCTGAGAGCCATAGGGACTATGAGGACATAGCTAAAGAAGTTTCAAATTGAACAGAATTAGCAACTGGGCCGTTGACATTTCTTGTGATACACTTTGCAAAGAATGTGCCTGCTTTTTACCCTTATAATAAGAATCAGTCTGAGGCTAAACTGAAATGCTTTGAACATTCTCATTGGCAGAAAAGATTTCAAAATAGCCTGATAGTGACACAGTCATGTGGTTATTAGCAATCTCTCTTATGGAGTTCTACATTAAAAAAGAACAAGCAGGGCAAAAAAAGAAATTCAAAATATACAATTTAAGAAGAAAAAGAGCACAGCAAAATATAATGTTGGAGGCAAAGCATTTACTGAAGTAAATAAAGGCCTGACATACAATGTAATTGAGGAAAAAGGCAATATGGGCAAGGCACTACCAGCTACCCTGCAACTTATGAAAGGAAAGGGCCTAAGGATTTTCTGTTCCTAAACATCCAGAAAAGCTTATATAAAGATGATTCAAGAGGGCCCAGTTCTGCAAAAGGAGGAGCCTGTACTTGGTATCATATGGCACATGGCTTAAGATGCATGAAGAATACAGGAATAAAGAGGTTATAAAGTCATTTGTGGTTAAGGAAATCTACTGAGATTTGGGGCTAACAAAACGGGTTCATATGAAATTGGGATGGATTGAATTCAAGCAGAGTCAATAAAAACAGGAGGAAAATATTCAAATAGTCCAGGACTTGAAAGGTGAAATAGATGCAATAAAGAACACAAAAAGAGGGCATGCTGCAAATAGTTTATCCAGACAAACAATCAGACACTACAAATGCAGGCATAACCAAAAAGAATACAAGACATAGAAGACAGAATCTCAGGTATTGAAGATGCACGATGGAAAATAGATTGATTGACAAATAAAGTGGTGTATCCAATAAATCCCTAACACAAATATCCAGGAATTATGGTACACTGTGAAATGGCCAAACCTAAGAATAATAGGTATAGAAGAAGGTGAAAAAGCCAAGATCAAAGTAGCAGTAAACAAATTCAACAAAATCTTAGAAGAAAAATTTACTAACCAAAGGTAGGGTTTGCCTATGAAAGTACAAGAGGCTAATAGAACACCAAAAGACTGAATCAAAAAAAAAAAAGAAAGACAAAAAAAAATGTCCCCTTGAAACATGATAATCAAAACACTAAACATTCAGAATGAAGAAATCATATTAGAAGCTACAAAACAAAACAAAACAAAAAAAAAAAAAAAAACTTACAAAGGAAGACCTATCAGAATTACATCTGACTTCTCAGTGGAAACTCTGAAAACCAGAAGATACTGGATAGGTGTTCTCCAAACACTACGAGACCATGAATGCCAGCCCAGAATACTATAACCAGTAAAAATTTGAATAACTACCATTGGAGAAAACAAGATATTCCATTTCAAAACCAGATTTAAATATACATTTATACAAATGTAGTCCTACAGAAACAACTTAAAAGAAAACTGAAACCAAGCAAGTTAACTACACTCATAAAAACTTAAGCAAGAGATAATTCCACATTACCAAAAGACTATAAATGGGTGGGGTACACACACAATACCATATCCAATAACAAATTCAAAACAAACAAGAATCAACAGTAATGGTCAATACTATCCCTTTATATTTATTGTCGTAATTTGCTTCACACAATTGATGTGAAGAAATAATCCAATTTTTCTGCTGTATATAAGAAACACACCTCAACTTCAAAGACAAACATCACCTCAGTGTAAAGGATTGGGGAAAGGTTTTCCAACTAATGGGCATAAGAAAAATTCTGGTGTAGCTATCCTTATGTCTAGAAAACTTTACTTCCAACTAAAATTAATGTAAAAATAGAGGTCATTTCATATTTATCGCTAAAAACTCCATCTAGTTGATATCTTACTCGAAACACAACACAGGACTAAATGACAGAAACTTAGGAAAGACGTTAAGATACTAACAAATGTTATGACTCAATTAGATTTAAAAGAAGTCCGTAGAACATGTCATCTATACACAATAGAATACCTCCTTCTCAGAGCCACAAGGAAGCTTCTTTAAAATTGATCACTACTCAGCAACAAAGCAAACCTTAGCAGATTCTTAAAAATTGGAATACCCCATGTATCTTATCCAATAAACATGGTTAAAGTAGAATTCAACATCAACACAAATTGCAAAAATCCTACAAACTCATGGAGATTTAAAAATTCTCAGTTGCATCACTCCTGGGTCAATGAAGAAAAAAAAATTAAAGACTTCCTAGAATTTAATGAAAAATAAGGCATAACATACCCAAACTTTTGGGACACTTTAAAACAGAATCAAGAATAAAGTTCTTAGTAATAAATAGCCACATGACAAAACTGGAGAATAGTCACAATGCAGGATTAACAGCAAACCTGAAAGCTCTAGAACTAAAATCAGCATACTCACTCAGGAATAATAGTAGAAGACAGGAGATAATTAAATTGAAGGCTGAAATCACAACAGTAGAAACAAAGAAAACAATACAAAGAATCAATGAGACAAAAGCTTGGTCCTTTGACAAAATCCAAAAGACAGGCAAACATCTATACAAACGAACCAAAAAGCCCAGCTACAACATGAAAAATAACAAAATCAAAAATGAAAACCAGGTATAACTACAGACATTGTGGAAATCCAGAAATTTGTCAGTTCATACTTTGAAAACCTTTTCTCCACAAAATTGGAGAAATGAAAGGAAATGAACTTTATTCTGGAACAAATATTAGTTACCAAAATCAAACCAGCAACAGATAAGTGTGGCAGATTCTCAGGAAATGAGAATCAGTCTACCTCAAGATCCAGCAACTCCAATCTTAGACATATAACCAAAGGATGCACATCCTTACCACAAGGACATCTGTTCATCTACATTCTTAGCAGCATTATTGGTAATTGCCAGGACCTGGAAGAAACCTAGACACCTTTCAATTAAAGTATAGAAAAAGAAAATTTGGTACATTTAGACAATGGAATACTACTCAGCGGGGAAAATAAATAAAATCTTGAAATTCCTAGGAAAATGCATGGAACTACAAGAAACCATTACCAGGAAGTTAATCCAGACGAAGAAATAAAAATACAGTATGTACTCACTCATAAGTAAATATTAGAAATAGAGCAAAAGATTACCATCCTACAATACAAAATCCCAGAGAAGATGAGAAACAGGGAGGACCCTAAGAGAGACTAACAACAGCCTATGGAAAAGGGGAAAGGAGCAAGATCACCTGAGTATATTAGGAGCATAAGAAGAGGGAGGAGGAATGTAAAGGAAAGATGAGGGGAGAAAGGGAGAGGGAGAAGAACATGAGAGACCAAGAAAGTGGAATTGGGGAAAGAACACAGAAGGAGAGCAAGAAAAGAGATGCCTTATTAAGGGAAATCTCCAGGGAGTCACAAGGATGACCACTATAAGAATCCAAGCAATAGTTGAGAGGCTACCTTAAATGACATTCACATAGAATGAGAGAGATGACTATCTTGAATGCCTTCCTACAGTCTTCATCCATGAGCTGATGGAAACAGAAGCAGGGTTTCACAGCTAAACACTGAGATGAACACCTATGTCAAGTGATAGATAGGGAGGAGCTGACAGCAAGGTGTCAAACCCTGCTGGGGAAATCCACTGAAATAGCTAACCTAGGCAAGTGGGAGTTCATGTACCCCAGTCTGACAGCTGGAGAACCAGCATGAGACAGAACCAGTCCCCCTAAATATAGATGCCAGTTGGGAGGTGCAGGGCAGTCTATGGAGCCTCTGGCAGTGGAACTAGTATTTAGCCCTACGTGATGAATGTGATTTTGATGCCCATTCCCTATGGGGTTGCTCTCTAGACAAAAAGGAGAGGGCCTAACACCTGCACCAAATGATGTAACAGACTTCGATGATCACGTTGGTAAGGCCTCCCCATCCCAGGAAACTGGAAAGAGAATGGAAGGGGGTTGTGGGACGAATGGGAGAATGGAAACAGGAGGGAACAGGGATTGTTATACAAAATAAGATTGTTTAAATTTAAATTGTAAAAATGAAAACATAATTATGTGTAGCCTGTTCCTATAAATACCAGTGAGGATGGTCCAACAGGATGACTTCAGTTCTCCAAGATCATGTCCATGAGGAGGACTGCGGACACTCCCATGCTAGGAATATCCAGCCTAGAAATTTTAAAACGAAGGACATTCATTTACTAAGTATCTTCTGTAACACACTCTTATCTCAGGCATGGTTTCAGTGTTGTCAGTGATTACAAGAAGATAAGGGTAATTTTCTGCACTATCCAAATGCAAGGAGTTCTTAGTTGGTTAGTGATTCAGCAATATCCACCCACAGGGAGACTTTCACAAAGAGACTCGCCTAAGGAGACTCTCCTAAGGTATCTTAGGTCTAGTTGGAAACTTCAATGGTTGTCTGTCATAATGCGGAGTGGATACTCCGAGCTTCTCAAGAGCTCAGACTATGACTAGTTAATCTTCCAGGACAAAGGGAGGTGACAAGTACACTCCTCCTCCAATGTCAGTAATGCACTGTGTGCACGTTCTTGGTCCATGATGCAGGATGTGGCCAGGCACCTACAAGAGAAGGCTGACTTTAACCAATGATGATGCTAGCAGAAAGATTTATTGACCAACACTAGACCTGTGGCCTTTAAGAAAACAAGAGGTTGATTTTGGTGCAATTCAGGAACTAGTGAGGTAGGGTCAATGTCCATTTTGTTTCTGTGAGAATTTTCCAAAGGATGCTATGAATCAGGGATTGGTTTTTCATGGCTTCCCTGCTCCTGTGCTGTTAATTAGATCGAGCCTTAAGGAGGAGAAATATTTTCCCACTAACATGTCTGTATCTGGGCACTGTGCTTCCTGCACCCCTCCTCATTCGACACTTGCCTTGATGACACGGTGCACATGCGCTGAAAATGAAGTTTGTCACAGAACATATCCAACATGACTTGGAGATCTGAAGAGGGAAAGGGTTGCCAATTAAAGTTCTGCAGTTGACTTCTGAAAGCACAATTGATCCTGGTTGTGCCCACTAAGGTTATCATGTATAGGTCAAAGCAATTTAAACTGTCCAAAAAACAAGCTATTGAGCATCTCAGGGACTCACTTTTCTCCACAGAGAGGAGTTACAGTACTGGGAGAGGTTGAAGTAGTGTGTGTAAAGATGTAGGCACAAGTAGCTGGTATTGACTACACCTGTTTCTGTTGCATGCATCAGGCAGACTGTGAAAAAGGAGGGTGTTAGTGTGAGAGCCTGATCATGAGCTGACTTCTCTTAGGTAACAGTCTAAATAAAGGCTACAGTATGCTCCTTCCAGTGACCAATGATATTAACATTTCACACTATAAACATCTGCACTCTTGGATACCATGTCTACATTCTGAGATTCATATTCTTACAGACAATGACAAGGGCTTGGAGTCCCTGGTCCACTTGTGCTGACTCTTGTGAGATTCTATGATCTGCCACAGTAGGCAATATCTTTTTCGCAGGCACTGGTTTCGATTAGTGCATCTGGACTGAGGCCTGCTTTAGTGGTCACTCACTGACAATCACCAGCCTGTTCACAAAGAGCGATCAGCTCATTGTCATGGTGTCTGTCACCTTGCTAGCATGTGTGACCATTCATGCTCCTGGCTCTGGAACACAACATAGACTAAGTCACAAGGGAGTGACATTGAGAATATCATTTCTCATTGTTATTATAATATGCTTGTTTGTGATGGTCTTTAGCTCTTGGAGTCAACCTTTTATCTTGTCAATGGTTTTAAAATCAGAGAGGAGATATATACTACCTTCACCAACTTTGCTCAATAATACCTGAAGCCATGCCTATTTAACAGCATTATCTCTCATTTCTCTCTATCCTTTCCCTCTCTCTGTGTGTCTATCTCTCTTCTTCTACCTCTCCTTTTTTTTCTCCTCCTTCTTCTCTCTTCTCTCTCTCACTCTTTCTATGTCTCTCTGTAAATAAATTTCCATAATAAAAGCTAAATGACCACTTTCCCTTGGGGTTGGGGAAGCATTGCTGCCTGCCTCATGCTTCCTGCAAATGACCAAGAATCAAATTTGGGCCAGACACCACAATGTTCTATTATACCACTGACTGATACGTAGCGGTTACAGAATGCCTTCAGCAATATGGTACCCACAGATGATTGTTGTCATTAATCTACATCAGAGGGGAATCTTTCTCAGCATAGAGCAGCAATATGCCTGTCAATGCACCTGACTACATTTTTGTCAATTAGCACAGCAAGACAACCAAAATGACAGACAGGCTGAAAGCCCTGGCTCTTTAGTCAAAAATCCAGTCTAGCCCTGAATCCTGTAAAGTGTGGGACCAAAGTACAAAGTAATTTCAAGAGTGCTGACCCCACATCTGGACACCATACCCTAGGAAAGGTAAGCTCTACCCACTTGCAAAGTGGAGCAAATTCCCAGCATTCCAGGCACAGTGGTACCATTTTCGTCCAGCTTGCTGCAGATTTCCTGTAAGAAGACAAATATGTTTCTGAGAATACTCCCTACAGTGAGGTCCCATCACAAACTAGAAGAGTATGCAGTGTGACTGTGCTTTTCTGATGAACAGGACTAAGAGATAAAAGAAGACTACAAAACGACAACAGGGAAGAAAGGAAGAGGAGGAAGGAGAAAGAGCACTTTTGCCCTCATAGGGGGAAACACTTAACTCAGACCTGAAACATGAAGGGATGGACAAATTAGTGAGTACTGCTGAGGTATTTCTCTGGAGAGTGGAGCACAGGGTCTGTTCATTCATAGGCACCTTAGACATGGTCTTTTCTAAGAGCACCCTCTGTGGAGATTGCTGTGAATTGCAGCACAGCACTGTTTTTCCTTATGAACTATGGTTTCCTGGGAGGAATCCTGTGGTAGATGACTTACCTCCTCCTGTGCTGGACAGAAATACTTCATGGTGGTAAATGGGCACACTGCCATCTGGAATTCCTGCATAGCTCCTACATCTGCTCTTACAGGCCACAGCTGCGAATCTCCTCCCTGTGTCTCCTGATTTATAAAGTTCATCACTTTAAAAATAAGGACATATGAAAAGGACGCAAAGGGAGTCTGAAATTATAGCACTTGGTCTTCACTGTTCTTACCCCACTGCACATCCCTCTCCCAATGCGGACTTCACTCTGTCTTCCATCCTCTCTAAATCCTCCCTCTACAAACTGTCTCTAACTGGCTATGTACCCTGCAATCTTACACTCTCCAGCACAACTCTGTCACTCGACTTAGAGCTAGTACTGAGCGATGGATGATACTGTAGTCAGATCTGTAAATATGCATATACACAAAGGGAAACTAGTTAATTGCCAATTGCAAAGGGCACATGGCAGTTTAAATACTAAAATGAGATTAACGTATAAACAGGATGTGGGCAAAGAGCACACTCTGACTGTCAGTATTGAAATTTTCCTGAAAAACCTATGCATCTAAACATGACACATTAAGGCGGTCCACACTCTCCATATCTCTTCAATATTCTACTTGAAGTACTGGTGAAAGCAATAAGAAACCAAAGGAGATCAGGGGATACAAATTGGAAAGGAAAAAGTCAGACTTTACTATTTGAAGATGATATTATAGTTTACATAAGTGAACTAAAAAACTGTACCAGGAGATTCCTACAGCTAATAAACACCTCCAGGAAACTGGCAGGATAAAAGAATAATAACTCAAAAAAATCAGTAGACCTATGATATACAGATGAGAAAGAGGCTGAGAATATAATCAGAGAAATATCGCCCTTTAAAATATTCACAACCAACATACAATATCTTGGGGTAGCACTAACCAAATAAGTGAAAGACCTATATACTAAGAAATTTACATCTTTAAAGTAAGAAATTAAACAAGATACCAGAATGTGCAAAGATCTCCCTTGCTGCTGGATAGGTAGGATAAGCATAGCAAAATAGGCAATCAGCCAAAAAGAAATCTACAGATTCAAAGCAATCCCCATCAAAATCCCAGCACAATTATTCACAGGACTTGAAAGAACAATACTCAACTTTATATGGAAAAACAAAAGACCAGGATAGGTAAAACAATCCTGTATAATAAGGGAACTTCCTGAGGTATCACCATCCCTGAAGTCAAGCTTTATTATAGAACTATAGTCCTGAAAACAGCTTGATAATAGTGCAAAAATAGACAGGTATACCAATGGAATACATTAAAATCCCTGACATTAAGACACACAGTTTATGCTGGAGAGGATGTGGAAAAAGGAAACACTCCTCCATTGCTGTTGGGATTGAAAACTTGTACAGAACTTATGTGACTCAGTATGGCGGTACCTCAGGTAATGAGGATCATTCCACATCAAGATGGAGCAATTCCTCATAAATATATTTCCAAAGGATGCCCCTACATGCAAAAAAATATCTGTTCAACTATATTCATAGTAGCATTATTTGTAATAGCCAGAACCTAGAGCTACTTAAATGCCCCTAGACTGAACAATGGATGAAAAAAATGTAGTACATTTACACAATTGTGTACTACACAGCAGGGAAAAAAATAGTATCTTCAAAGTCCCAAGCAAATGGATGGAACTAGAAAAAACCATCATAGGTAAAATCATATAGTCACAAAAAGATAAAAATTGTATTACTCACTCATATATGTATTTAAGACACAGAGCAAAGGATCTCCAGCCTACATTCCACAGAGCCAGGAAAGCTACGAAACAAGGACACCAAGAGAGTTATACATTGTGTCTCAGAAAGGTGAAAAGGGACAAGATCTCATGAGCAAATTGGGAGCATGGCAGGAGCAGAGGGGGAGTTTAGAGATGCAGAAAGGCAGAAGAGTAGGGGAAAGGAGGACATGAGGGAACAGGATATTATGTCAAGTGCAAAATAGAGGAAAGAAGGAAAAGTGATATCATAATAGAAGGAGCAAATACATGTTTAAGAAAATCTGGCACAGGGATATATCCAGAGATTTACAAGGATGACACCAAATGACAATCTAAGCAATAGTGGAGATGCTACCTCAAATGCCCTTCCCCGATATTGAGATTAAATACTACCTATATGCCTTCCAGGAACCTTCATCTGGTATATGATGGAGGCAGAAGCAGACACACACAGGTAACACTGAGGCAAACTCCTGAAATAAAGTTGCAGAGAGGGAGGAGTTAAAAGCAAAGGGGTCAAGACCATGGTGGAAAAAACCATAGAAAATGCTAACCTGAAGAAGAGGGAGCTTATGGACTACAGTCTGGTAGTTGGGAATCCAAAATAGGATGGACACAAGCCCTCTAAATATGGCTGTTAGTTAGGAGGACTGGGCAGTCGATGGGGGTCATGGTAGTGAATTCATTTCTACTATGCAAATAGACATTAGGAGCCCATACCACATACACAGAAATTCTCTCAAACAATAACCAAGGAAGAGGGCCTAGGCCCTGCTCCATATGATATGTCTGATGTGGAAAACTCCCTAGGGAAGGCCTCAAACTCCTTTGGAAGCAGAAAGAATATGGGATAGATTTTGAGGGGACAGCAGGAGAGTAGAAGGTGAAGGAACTGAGATTGACATGTAAAACAAGATTGTTTCATAATGAAATAGAAATTATTATGAAAAAGAAATTAAAAAACATGTCTGTATTATATGTGACAAGCAAGTCTGAAAGACCAACCATCTCTGTTTTCTCATATACAAAATCTAGTGGTCTATGAGATCCAGATTATAAATGACAGGACACTGATGGCATGGATAGGACATTAGTCTCCTGAGATGGTCCACAGAGTCCTCGGCAGGGGAATGATTACCTGTCACCTTACAGACATACCAGAGTGTGCTGCCTAGACTCCTATTTGGTTCAGTATTTGGAATTCATTATCCTTGGGCTCCTCATTAACCAACAAGTATGAACAAGGTTCAAAGGTCTAAAGCCCTACCCAAACAGATTTTGACAAGGAAACACAGCCCTGTGGAGCACATGAACAAGACTAGTCATGATAGCCAGCAGGAAGGTGGATATTATCTTTGTGTTGGATGGGGACAAGTGGGAGCTCCTATCTAGAATGAATGGATTTCTGTGGTACTTTTACCATTGGTGTCTTTAAAATGAAACCTCTCCTTTCAAAATATCAAATATCTCAGTGACCCACCTACAGTCCTAAGCATTCTTCCGATGGCCCAGATAGAAAGAAATCAATCAAGCAGACCAAGGAGGACAATCTGGACTCTTCTGATTGGTGAGATTGAAGTCATGTGACCTATGCCTGGACTGCAGGTGGAGATCCTATTGAAACAGGGTGCGTGCAACAAGTTAATACTCTGTGCCTTGTTTCCCTTATCTATCAGCTAGGGTCAGCTATTTCAGTTCACTGCCTTATTCTCACAGACGACTCATGACAGGACTACTCACCTTCAGGGCTCTGTTCATGGTGGACACACACTCTATTCTGAAGGACAGGTTTGGAGAATGCCTCCTGTTTCAAGGACATCCTGGATGAATCTTCCTTCAGTTCAATCCTGGGCCCTGGCCAAATGCAAAAAGCACAGTATTGGTACAATTCTACATTACATATTTGGAGGTATTTAACATTGATGCTATAAAGTACTTGAAGCCAGGCAAGGCATACACATGTATGATCACAGACCACAGGAGGCTAGGCAGATGTGGATCTCTGTGAGTGGAAGCACTGCCTATACTATATAGAGAGGCTAAGGATAGCCATGGAATATAGTGATATCCTTTCTTTGAAACTCAAAGATGACATGTGAAATCAAAAAATTTCCCTGTGTCATTTCGTGAATTCAGCCATTTCACAGCCCTGGCATCACTGATCTACAACAGAACAAAGGCCTGACCACGGTTGATTCCCACCAACTCGAAACAGTTCTCAACCACTAAGCAAGCTGATACTTGTTCTATATACATGGGACTCACTAGGTGTTCAGTGTACTAGAAAGTAACTGATGGTAAAAGTGTGCTGTCATCCTGCTGGGACGAATATCATCCATTGACTCTAATATGCACCAGTGTTTGAGAAAAGCCGCGGGTCTGGTGGTCAGAACAGAAGCTGGGTTCCAAGTTCCAGGAAAAGATAGAACCTCTCTTTACACGGAGCTTAGAATATGAGACTTCCATTGCTCTTCATTCAAGCAATAGATGGTAAGTTTCCCTAGGTGTTGGAGAAGCTGACATATAAACCTCATCTATAATTTTCTCCCAGACAACAAGACCTGGCTTCTAAATCTCATCCTCTATCAAAACAAATACTTACTGTACTCAGTCTTATATTCACATGATAATTCACAGATTAGGACACTGGATTCCCAGTTGAGTTCAGTTTCCCTCAACAACTCAGTGAGCTGATCCCTACCTGAAGGTGACCTGGAAAAGAGTTCAGACACCACACTCACCTCTGCTTCACACTTCACCCAAGGCTATTATCAAGGGCTCCTCCATAATCAAAGATTTGATTATGACCCCTGTGGTTGTCATTGCTCACAGAGAGGTCATGGCTGCTAGATTTGTAAAGGTAAAACTCAGTGTCAGACTTGGCAAGGTCTAATTAACTCATGCTTCGGAGTACAACAATATTAATGAAAATGCAAAAGAAAGTATAAATACCTCCATGAGATGGGAAAATGATGTCAGAATCTTGATCAGGTTATCGGAAAGAACATAGGAAGTCTGGATGAAGGTGGCTAGGAGAACAAAGGCATAGATGAATTCAGGTCATTTCAGACAAGACAGGAGGGCACACTACTGCATGACAGACACAAACTTATCTATTTCCACACATTCAACACTAGCCCAGAAGAGTAAGCCCTTCCTAAAAGGAGCTTCACACTTCTACAGATTGACAGGAGCCAAATATTTGAGTACAGGTTCACCTCTTCATGCTTTTGATAAACCAGAGTTCCCACTCTGCTCTGCAGGACCCTTTGGACCTGACCTTTCTTATTGAAAACACCTGCCCCATCAAACTTCCGTTTTAACTATCTCTTTTGTGGAAAGATCCTAGGACAGACTTTTTCACTGTTTCCACGGGTCCTGTCATTTCCTCTTTATCCTCTCCACCTCCCTTTTCCCTGCTCCTCCCCATTACCTCCCTTATCCTATTTTCCACTGCTTTTGCACTTCCTGAATATCTTCTGAAAGATAATCAAATAGCAATATAGAGGTGAGTGAGTGATTAAAGATAAGCAATGTCGAAGACCAGAATCAAGTCCATCCTGTTTACAGAAGCAACCCTATTTGATGCTGTGAAAGCCTGGTGATTCAGGTCCACAAAAACAGGCAAGTAGAAACTAAAAGCTACATGTGACTGTTTTGGGGTGTACAACAACATGACAGGGTGGCAGTGAGAAGAATGCTTTGGGAATATGGTAGCTGAGGCTGTATTGATGGAGGATGGATACTAAATCATGTAGCCCTTTCATATTGCTGCAAAAGACACAGATTTTGACCTTCATCTTTCCTATTGCACAGTAGACAGTGTGTTAAGTGGGATATTTCACTTCCTCTAAATAAACACCAAAAGAATAATGGAAGCACCTCATTTAATGACTGGCAGACAGGACTTTCTCAGAACAGAGGAAGATGGGACTCCACTGGTCAAGACCTACCCTTTACTTCAACAACATCCTAGCTCAGTGGGTAATAAAAAGATGACATTTCCAAGGCACCATCCTTTTGTGTACCTTACATGCTAGGATCATTGGTGCAGTTCTTGTGGACCTAATTGCATGCTGTTCCGCCCCTCCCAATGTACACTTCAGGGTACGCTTTGTCCTTCACTAGCTTGTACAGAAACATTGTCACAGGTCAACACATGCATGTCTTTCACAGCACTTTCACAGAAAGTTCCCCATGACAGACTGTGTTCCTTATTCTACACTGCACCACATTTCCCTTTTTCCTATTTCAATCCTGTTTCCCAATTAGGAACCATCTCCCATCCCCAGAGGACTTACACAGGTCTTGCTGTACTTTCCAAAACAGAGTCACAGAATGAGTGGGAGTGGCTAAAGTGAACAAGATGATTGGCAGCCTAGACTGGTACAAAAGGCACTCCTTGTTGTAGAAACAGCCATTTTCCATGCTGCATGGAGGTCCTAAAACACAAAGCTAGGGAGATAGGGGTCATTGCGTAGAGGAGCCTACTGAGCACCTCTGTGTACAACAACTGCTGGTGCTGGAGGAGGCTGAGGGAGAAGCAAACATGCACATCACACAATAGCAGGAGGATGGATGCAGGAGCCGGTTGACTTGGCTGGGTCAGTGCTGGTATGCTGGAGATCATTCCATATGTCCATCCTGGTTCCCTTCTGAACAGTCACTCCTCACCAGAGTTGGAGTCCTACTAGGCCATTTCGTTTTCCACACTTCAAAGCAGAAGGAAACATGAAATATCTCTATTAGTGACTCTGACAATACAGGGTTTGGTACAAGCTGCTCCAATGTTCTGAAACATTACCCACATTATCCAAAATAGCACCCTTCCTTCCTATCCAGTGGTTTGCCTGCTATGCTATCTGATTTTGAATCCATATTTCCAGCATTTACATGATGAGAAAGCTGTGGCATTGTGCCTCTAATGGACCAGATATCTTAAATTCAGTGTCCTCTCAGTGGGTACAACTGTCTTTTAACATAACAGTAAAATAATATCTTGAAAATACAATGGAGGAACTCATCTGAGTGCTCAAACCTACTGCAATGCATGTAAGACTCCATCGACTCTCTTTCCTCTGAAACCCCATACACAAGGGCTTTAGAGCTCACCTGGGGGTGGCCAGGCAGCAGCAGCAGCATAGCACCATGAGTGTGTTGGAAATGTACTTCCTCATCAGTTTCCAGCCCCTGAATGGCCTGGTTCCAGATCTTGTGTTTGTTACTTGACATGGGTCACTCTGAATGTCTGACCCCATGGAATGGTCCTCTATGGAGAAGCCCATGTTCTCAACCCCAGTGGCTGTATCATCCAGGGCTGGTTCAATAGAGGAGAGAATGACAGGAAGGCTGTCAGTTGAATTCATGGTGTCTTCAATGTCTGCTGTATCCCTGTTGGTGACATCAGCCCTTGAACTATCGCTTTTAGGGACTTTAATATCAGGAGATTCCATCAGCTCCAGGCAGGAGTGCCTGTTGACCATGGGGGAGCTTCTGCATCCCTTGCCTTTTTGTTCCACATGCTCTTTGTGAAAGTGATTGTCCACAGCAGGAAGAGCTGGTTCACTAGCTCTCCTCAACGGCAAAGGGAGGCTGAGAAGTCCTGAAAAGATCATGTTTAACCGGGACTTGTCTTGCAGAGGGCTATCCCCACAGCTCAGTTTGTATTTGAGTATATTCATGGTTGCAGATACATTATTTGGCTGCCTGTGCTTTAGGGATGAAACGATCTCTTTGCAGGTATAGCCCATGCAGCACATAGTTTCCACGACCCTGGGAAGGATTTCTTTAGTGTCCAGTGGTACGTGTTCTGGAATGTGGCCCAGCCATGGTCGTTCCACAAGCTGATGTACTGTTATTCTGTACCAGGTGGGGACCATCAGTAATCGTGCCAGGATGATGTGGCACGATTTGGATAGGTGGTTAGGAATGGGACACATTGTGCTGCTGATGAGCCTGTGCATAGCATCAAGGCTGGTTTCCACATAAGGGAAATGCCCTGTTACCAGGACATAGAGAACGACACCCAGGCTCCACATGTCAGCTGCCATTCCATCATAGGGTTTCCTTGCCAAGATCTCTGGGGCCCAATAGAGCAAGGAACCACAGATCTCCTCCAACATCTGCCCCTCTCTGATTTTAGTTGCCATACCAAAGTCACACAGCTTAGCGTTTCCTGCTGCATCCACTAAGATGTTCTCTAATTTAATATCACGGTGCACGATGTGTCTTTGATGGAGGAAGTACACTGCTGACACAATCTGCTGGAAAAGTGGTCTAGCCTCCTCCTCCTCTAGACGGCCCCCTGCACTGATGCAGCTCTCCAGATCTACACCTGCCACGTATTCCATGATCATATAAGTGGTCGTCACTGTGTCGATCATGTGAAAAAATCGAACGATGTTCCTGTGTTCTACAGACTGAAGGATGTTTACTTCACTGCTGATGTCAGCCACACTGTTGGTGCTTTTCTCCAGGACCTTAACCGCCACTCGTGTGTGTGTGGGAAGGTGGCGGGCCAGCTTCACCTCCCCAAATGAACCAGAACCTAAAGATAGTAACATCTTGAAATCCTTTTCAAGAATGTCCTCTTCCATGTGGCTGGCCATGGTGTTATGCTCAATTTCAACCACTTTATCTCGTCAGAAATTTCAGAGTCACACAATACTAAAAAATAATAATCAGAATCAGAATCATTCAGGTTTAGGAGTAAAGTTTACAGTTTTGAATTCTCTGTCATGAAATGTGTGATATCCTAATGATGATATAAAATGCTATAGTAATTCTTGGAGAACACAAACCCAAAGCAGTAGAGGGGGAATCATAGAAGGTTCCTTTGGATTCAGCAAAGTGGGAGTTTAAGAAACATGGTGAGATCCCTGACAGATTGAGCTAGTTGTTTTCAAGGATGGGCCACAATGCAAACCCCTCAACCAAAAACATTAACAGAGATCAATTACCGATTACATTATAGAACAATTGATGTTGTAACGGATAGAATTACAGTCCAGAGGGCATTTCTGGGATGATACAGCATTTGTAATCCAATACATTGGAAAATATGGTAGGAATTCCAACAGAGGTATAAATATTGAATTAATTTCTAATGAAAGCATTTAAACACATGAGTCATAACTAACAATTTTGGACTTGCAACAAGCAGTGCTCCAAACATGGCAGAGCCCAAATATCATGGATTCTGTGGGTCGTTCAGTATTTTCCACAAATGCAAGGACCAGGGTTAGATAAAAATGAAGATAGAAAAAGGAAAGGATTACACCCAAACTCTTCCCTGTGCCATTCTTACCCTCTTAATCCCATAAACAAAGTAGTTCAATGAATAGAACAAGATTAAATTCCTTTACTTGGTGAACACAGATTAGAAAAATCTTTGATGAGACTTCCTGATAGTTCACATCCATTTCAGCAACACACTCAAGAGCCCTTCCTTCATAGGGAATACAGACTCACTCAGGAGTTGAAGAAGAAAATATAGCAAGCAAATAGAACAACAGCAGAGGTGACTGGGGAAGAGTCCACACTCAGTATGGTGACAAGACAACTGTTGTGTTTTAGGAAAGAGCTAACAGTTTTTCCCAAAACAAAGCAGGTAAACAAACAAAATTAGTATCTACGTGGGCTTTTCTGGGTCTGGAGGAATCAGGGCACCTGGATATTTATAAAAGTCATAAATTAGTCAAAACAATGGGGGAGAACATAAAATTTACAATGAAATAGCATCAATATGCAGTACAGGTTTGTATGAAAGCTATAAGGTAATTATTATTTGTAATATATAAATAATAATAATATAAGACTGAAAATCTAAAATTAAAATTTGCTAGTCATTAACTATGAAAGAATAAATAGAAGTACATATCGTGACTAGAACAAAGACAATATTTAAAGATATTCTTATTGCATCTTTTTTTTTTTTTTTTTGCTATATCAGGTGTTATCTCTAGGGAGCCTGCTTTTCTAAAGGGAAACAGAATAGCAGTAGATCTGGGAGACATGAGAGATGGGTGCATTGGGAGCATTCTAGGGAAGTGAAGGTACAGCAAGGATTTTATTCTGAGAGAAGAATAAATAAAAATGAAAAACATGTACATAAGTATGAAACAGCAGACCTAAACCCAGAAGTCACAAACAATAAAGTAGGAAACAATACCTAATTGCGAAGTTGCACAACACAAGTCTTTCAATACTTCTGAAACCAAGGGAAGAAACAAGTTCAAGATCTTTTCCTAAAGGAAACATTACACTAATTTTCAAACTAGAGGAGACATTTTAAAATGATCTTAGTTTCAGGCAATATCCTTGACTGACAATTTGCAAAATCCTTAGTAAGAATCATAGATACTACTGCACATCAAATTCAACAACAAATTAATAAGACCATAACTCAGGATCAAGATTGTCTTGAACCAGGAACACTAAAACTTGTTCGTGTACACAGACTGTCAAAACATGGCTTGTACAGAACTCTAAGGTAAATCCTACAGACTTCAGTGGAGGGCAATTCCTTCTTCAGGGAATAGCTAGAACCTGGGCAAAGTGAAGCTACAAACATGCAGGTCCACAAACACAGGTGTCACATTTTGTTTCCTACAGATCATGAGCAGTCAGAAGGATAGATAATTTTTATACAGTTGGAAGTACTTGTCAAATACAGTTTGGGGTAGAATGGAAATATAACAGATGAATATGATCAAATTACAGTAAAACAATATATCAAATGTATGATCAAATTTCTCATTCTATACAGTCAATGTATACTGCTAAATTTGTAAAATACACAAGAAATGATAATAAAGTTGAGTGAAACCCAAACCAATTATGTTAAAAAAAAAGAGTAAATAAATGTTAAATGCCAAAGCCAAAAATGCCCTGAAAAAATTGGGAAATACACTCACTATGTCCACACCCAAAAAGTTTGGGAAAAAGGTCAAGTGTATGGCAAGCAACTGAGTCCAACTGCTCTCCCAAGAACCAACTGCTTCTCTGAAGTACAGACAAACCCAGTCTGAGACAGCGCCTTTTATTGGCTAATGGCTAGCACACCTAACAAGGACTCCTTGTGATGTCACATGCAATGGACCAATCAAGAGTCAACAAGAAACCCATGATGATTTTTAAATTTTTTTTCAGTTTACAAATTCCTCCTGGAACAAATGTTCTTAATAGAGAGAGCTGCTTTCCATCCCCACCCCACCCCTGCTACTTATCCAAAAGTCAAAATAGATTCATTGCTGTCACAGAATCAGACAATATCTCTCCCACCTACACCCTGAATATTGTCAATAATCTCTTTATGTGCCTAAAATCCAGATCCCATCCTCTGTCCTGTAGCCATCAGTCTCATATTAACCAAGCCTCCTTCTTGGTGTTATAGCATCTTCCTCTCCCTCAGAAACCTTAACATTTGTGGACACATACTCTGTGTGATGGTATTAAAACTACTTCAGACACCGACTGAATGTCCATCAATACTAAAAACATTTTGTCTCAAAGGAACATCCATCCTGGCATCATTATCTGTCCTCTGTAATGTCTGGCCTTTCCCTCCATCCCCTGCCAAAAAACAAAAATATATCCTAAAAGTGGAAATCATAAATAAAAGGAAAAATTAAATTATATGAAACAAAACTTGACAAAACATTCTGAAAATACTGAATCAAGAAAAATTTTACAGGAACCAAGACAATACAATGATGAATTCTTTAACCTGACCTCCTAAAACCAATGTTCTCCAAATAATTCAGTAGCCTATAGTCTGAAGAAACATTTTCAAATACTTTCATGAATATAAGTTGCCCTTATTCTCAAAACAACTAAATAAAACTTTAAAGGGGCCTATGGTCAAGCAATGTCTTGACCAAGAAGTTAGAAAATCCATAATCAGAGATAATCTGTACTGAAAGAAAGCTCACACCACATTCACACACCATTCTCAACATACATCATGATCCAGAAGCCTTCACACAACACCATTATGATTCCTGCATAAATACAAATTGACACACAGCAGAGCATAATATAACATTAATCAAGTCTCATGATCAATCATCAAAGGTATGATATGTTATTTTTATGATAAAATCATGAAACTGGAGATAGTGTTACTTTAAATATTCCAGTTCCACAAACAAAAATGTCACATTTGTTTCCTGGAGGGTAATGAACAAGCAGGGGGAAGAACCTTTCTTCCTTTGGGTTTGCTCCTCACATTCAATGGGTGGGAAAGTGAAAGAGATTAGGAAAATGTCATCAAAAGGCAGTACAGGCTGATATGGGAAGTCAGGGTAAATTCTGCATCCTATACAGCTAATATGTAGCATTTCATATATAATTACACAATAACAATCACAAAAATGAAGACAAAAAGAAGCTGATAGAAGTGAAATTGGGTGAAATGAGGAAAAAAAAAACTCACAGGCAAAAATCAAAACCCAAACCAATTATGTAAATAAAGGAATAAATAGACCAGTGACAAAAGGCCAAGCTGAAAACCTGGGGAACTCACTCTCTATGTCGCAATCCTATAAGTATCAAAAAGTCAAAATGAAAAGAGAAACAGCTGAGTCCAACTGCTCACTCCACCTCGACCAACTGCTTCTCTGAAGAACAAAGACAAATCACACTCCTGGGTGGTGTTCTTTCATTGGACGATATGCATGTTACCTCACACGGAATCTTAGTGATGTCTCCTCTATGGTCCAATCACATCTTGGCAAAATTCACAGTGATTTTTTAAAATTTTTAATCCAACATTTTTGTCCCCAGCCATTCTAAAACTAACTCTTCTAATGGGTGGAGTTTAATACTTGTGAACGTTCTACTTGCAGGAGGTAGAGTTTATTAAACTCAGAGTTAAGGAAACTTAAATCAATGTGAGCACTAATGGCAGGGACATCAGCAAATTTTACAGCAGTTGATTATATGGCATTGTAATCTCAATATTCTTCTGTCATGTCCCTGTCTTCTCCAATTACTATTTCTAAAATCTTTAGCATTTTGCTCTACTTAGGCAGTGTCATGTTACACTTCAGGTGTCATGATGAATACAGTCAATCAGTGGTTCTTTCTCTCCCCCAGCTCTCTGTCGTTTAATTTAAAAATCATGGCATATGTGATCTTCAACTGACTGGGTTTGAGTGTCCTGTCCTCCTTCAGTGAGCATCTTCCAGAATTGACACACACATCTCAAAATATAGCAGCTCCTGAATCAAATCCCTACAGTTCCTATGCTCCAGGAAGACAAGGTCTTCCATACACTGCCCATGCTTTCCATACAAGAGCAGTGAGTAAAACTTCTCCATTTGTGCCTCATTTCTCCTTACTTAGGCTACAGTCACCAACATGACTGCCCTTAGTGCTCCAACATAATGTCTTCTAACTTTTCTGTGTAGGCACTCTCTCCCCTAATTTGTTATTGACCTGTGATGTCAAACTGTCTGTAACTTATTTGTGCTCTTTCAAGGCAGAGAAAGAAAGACTTCCACAGAGGATGAATATCCACCTGAATGAACATTCTTCAGCAAGTAGCTCATAGCTTAAGGCATTTTGGGATTTGTTACCAAGAGTGGTATAGCTAGGTCTTGAGGTAGATTTGTTTTTGTCATTCCACCATAGTTTCCATGGTAGCTGAACACATTTGCACTCCTACCACAAGTCCTTGACAGAAGGAGCTGCCATTAGGTTTATTCATCTAAGACATTCTCATTGTGTAAGGTGAAATCTCTAAATTGAGTTATCATTATGTCCCTGAGGGTTTAGGATGTTCAACCATTTCTCTTAAGTGTTGCTCAGCCACTTGACTTTAGCTATTAACAATTCTCTATTTTGACCTGGGACCAATTTTCAAATTCAGTTATTTGTTTTTCTGCTATCTATTTTGTGTTTGTTGTGTGTTGGATATTATTGATATACCAGACATATAGTTGGTAAAAACAAAATCTTGCCTCATTCTCTATGGAGGCTGCCATCTGTCTTAATGATGGTGTCTTTTTCTTTGAGATGATTCTCAGTTTCATGAGGTCTAATTTACTAATAGTTGTTCTTAGTATGTGTGCTAACAATGTTCTCTCCAGAAAGATTTCCTGTGCCAATGAGTTCAAGGCTATCCTTTATTTTCTCTTCTATCAGAGTCTCTGTCTGGTTTTATATAGAGCCCTTTGATCCAATTGAAGTTGAGTTTTGTGCAGTATGGTAAGCATGGATCAATTTGGATTCATCCACATGCAGGCAAAGAGTTTGTTGAAGACACTGACATATTTAGACTGTGTGTTTATGGCTTTTTTATAGTTCATGAGTGTGTGGATTTTCCTCTGAGATTTCAGCTCCATGTCACTGAAGACACCATCTGGTTTTTTGTTTTGTTTTGTTTTGTTTTCTATAAAATGCTGTTTTTATTATTATAGCCCTGTACTACAACTTGAACTCCCACAGTCTTCCATTATGAAGAAAATGTGCTTATAAAGACACTTGCATTATAGTGTCAGATGTCTGTAACCTTGGAAATGCTAAGACTTGGACAGGAGTAGTGGAAGTTCACACCCTGGCAGGAGTCCATATCAAGTCCCTGTTTCATACAATAACAAAAAAAAAGAACAAACCTAAGGCCAGACACTGAGATTAATTGGTCACTCTGAAGCTGTGAGAGAAATCTGACCAAAAGCAAAGAATGTGAGTAAAGAGTTTATTTCACTCACAGGTTATGATCCATCATGCAGTGGATTGGAGACTTTTAGTCTGTCAGAGCCATTTTTAAGTCCATTGCCCTGTAGGCAACCAACAGCTCCTCTGAGATATAAGGACAGAAGCACTGTGCATGCAGCCCTAACAAGCACTAGTTGCCAAAATTCTTCCTACTGTCTCCTTGTGATGTCACCACAAGCAACTGTCCAATCATAACTTGTCAGAACTGACAGTGGTTTAGATCAGGTTTTGCACCACAGCCAGTGTCCTGAATATTTTTCTCATGTCTAAGACGATACCCCAGTCCAGAATCAACTCTAGAGTGTAAGGGTTGATTTATGCATAAGCTTTCAGGACATACTGAAGCCATGGTGGTGGGAGCTTCTTGGTCCTTATAAACTGGTAGTGAGGTGGTTGGCAAAGATGCATTAGTTCTCTATCCCCCAGTGACATATGTCCTCTAGCTAACTACACACCCTGGTATTCTACAATTTCCCAAACTAGAAACCAAATGCTCAACATATTTGTCATACATTTAATGAAACCACTGTAGTACTTTGAATTAGAAATATCTCTTATGAATTGGCAATTTGAACACATGGACACACAAGATCAGTTGAGGGTACAGTTTGGAAATTTAATATGGTGGTGCTTTAGTGACAGAAGTCTATTGTTGGGACTGTCCTTGAGATGAATTTGCATAGTCTCTTTTGTTCTCTCTACTTCCTGCTTGACACTGAATTTGTGACACTCTCAATCTCCTGCTAGCACCTTCAAGATTTCAGCTAGTTTCCATGCCTCTGATCCACCACCATGAGCTCTTATCTCTCCAAAAATAAACCAAATATGTTCTTTCTTTCTTACAATTCTGTGTTTATGAAGGTTATCACAACAGAATAGGAACCAATGAAACATGGGCTTAACAAAGGTGGTTGAGACCTGGCATTGAGGGCAGGGGACAACACAACACTAACAGGGACACCAACAACAGATCAATTCTAGTGACTCAGGTCTCACAGGCATCTTCACCAAGAAACCTCATCATCTTCCTCTCACCAGAATGGCCTTTCTTCCCCAGTGGCTCTGTGTGTTTGTGCCACAAATGACCAAAGCCTGTACCATACCTCTTCTATGCAGCCCCCTAATGGCTTATTTGCAAATGAGACTGAAGTGTAGACTTGAAACCCACTAAGATGTGTTGACACTATGTACACATGGATTGGGATACTGTCAAACAATCATTGAAGACTGTGAACTGTAACTTGTGGCACGATGTCAGCTTTAAAACTTATATCTGTGGTGTCAAGTCAGTGGTGATTTGATCACACAGAGAGTGTTGCAATCCATCTAAGGGATACCACACACTCTCTTGTTCTCAGTACTGAAGATGAGAGAGCAACAGACAGACCCCACTCTGACTGCAAGTGCAGGTATGTGAATACCACCATTGTTCAACCTCGCTGTGTTCAACTATAAAGTGTGGCCATAACCCTCTCATCCAGAGCCCTTGAAATCCAGTCACTACCTGTACATCTGAGACACAACTAGGCACAAGACCTGGGTCTGATACACTCACTCTGTGCCTGAAGGTGAAGGGGAAAGTACTGGTTTATTGTCTCTCACAAATGAATAAGCCACCATACATGATGCCTGTGAGGCACCCCCTTCCAGTGACACGTGAACATGACCTGGCATTGACAACAACAGCTATGGCCTGGGTGAGATGCAAATAGAGCCAAGAATGAAGGTCACAGATGAGGCTTCATCTGAGCTACAAAATGCAAGAAAAGGAGACACAGCACTGACCGTGATGTTATCAGGATTCTTGCTCACCAAAGGGGGACCTGGCTTATCATTGACATCAGGGAATTGGAAACAGGGTGTAGGGTAACAGACCAGTGAAAGATTATCCCAACATAGGCCTGCTCCCATGAGGCAGACTTGGATATTCCCATCCACAGTTCTTGCAACACACGTTCTTTGGAAACAGGTAATGATGTGTTTTACAATTGAAACACAAGTGTTGCCTTAAAACCTACCAAAGTGTGTTGACAACATATACAGACAGAGGTAGATAATGTCACAGTCATTTTAGAATGTATGTGAACTGTAACTGCCAAGGGGCAGCTTCAAAATTCACCTCTGTGATGTCAAATCAATGCTGAGACACCTTCAAATTTGAGAGTCTTTCTGATTTAGGATTATCAAATGCTAAATGATCAATTAGTGTTTTCTCATGTCTGAGCACAAGCATTCCTTTGTGCGGGATACTTCAGGGCTGCAGATGATTTCCCAGCTGCTGAGGGCAGAGGGGAGATGCTCAGGAAAGACTAATCCCTTACAACTCACTGTCTTATTAGGGTCTCTTGCTGTGAAGAGATACAATGATTATGGCAACTCTTACAAAGTAAAATCATTTAATTGGATTGGTTTGCGTTTTCAGAGGTTCAATCCATTGTCATCATGATGTGACATGGCAGCATGCAGGCAAACATGGTGCTGGAGAAGGCGATGAGAGTCCTACACCATCACTTGCAGGACACAGGAAGTGGCCTGAGTTTCACACTGAGCAAAGCTTAGAGCAAAGGAGACCTCAGAACTTACACCTAAAGTGACGCCCTGCCTCCAACAAGGCCATACCTACCTACTCCTACAAACTCATGTCCCATAAGAGTGCCTCCCTCTTTGGGGGCCATTTTCTTTCAAGCCACCACATTCAATTAAGATTCTCTGAATTAAAGAGTAGTTTCTAGCCTGCCTGCCTGATCTTTGATCCTTAAGGCAGCGCCTCTGCCAGAGATGCTCATCGCTGCTGGGCCTCTGCTGGAATGCCAGGTTTCTGCTAGAGACCCGCCTATCCAAGCAGGACTATCCTCAGTCCCAGCCTGCCTGATCTTTGACCCCCATCCTGGGCATCTGCCTGAGGAGAGTCTGGGACCAGTTAAGGTCAAGGTCGAATCCCCACACACTCACACACCCGTTCCTGGGAACAATGTGGGTTAGCCCCAAATCTCGCTCCCCCTATACCTGTCCCATGCAAGAACACTTCTAGTACTCTGATCCACAAACCACTCCACCCAGAACCTGCCCTCCCCCCCCCCACTCTGTGCCCTACTGAGCCCTCAGCTTCTCTGCTCTGATTGAGCACCAGAGGGCAGGTCCAACAATCCTGCCACCTCCAGGGAAATTCCTGGATCTACTGAGAGCACACTAGACATGCCTATCCTGAAAACAGCTTGGTATTGGCACAAAAATAGACTGTAGACCAATGAAATCGAATGGAAAACCCTGATATTAGCCCACACACCTACAAACACCTGATTATTGACAAAATAGCTAAAAGTATACACTGAGGGTCTTCAACAAATGGTGCTGGCCCAACTGGATGATGGTGTGTAGAAGACTGCAGATAGACCCATGTCTAATGCCATGCACAAAACTCAAGTCCAAATGGGTCAAAGACCTCAACATAAATCCACCCACACTGATCTTCTTAGAAGAGAAAGTAGGAGGCACCCTTGAACAAATTGGCACACAGACTGCTCTGAACATAACTCCAGTAGCACAGACACTGAGATCGACAATTACTAAATGGGACCTCCTCAAACTAAGAAGCTTCTGTAAGGCAAAGGACACCATTGACAAAACCAAACAGCAGCCTACAGACTGGGAAAAGATCTTCACCAACACTCCATCTGACAGAGGGCTGATCTCCAAAATATACAAAGAACTCAAGAAACTAGTCAACAAAACACCAAATAAACCTTTTAAAAAATGGGGTACAGAACTGAACAGAGAATTCTCAATAGAGGAAATAAAAAAAAAAGGCTGAAAGACACTTAAGAAAGTGCTCAACATCCTTAGCTATCAGGGAAATGCAAATCAAAACAACCCTGAGATACCATCTTACTCCTGCCAGAATGGCTAAAATTAGAAACACCAATGATAACTTAAATTTGTATCAATAAATGAAATCTATTTCAAAACAAAGTATTTATATCTATACCATAATCCCCCTTTTTTACCTTTAAAAGAATTGGTTAGGATCATTAACCATTTATAACCAACCCCATCTAAATGAAAGCAAACATTTATAAACAATATTTGGGAATTTGGGCGTCAAACTTGTGGGACGTTTGCCTCTGCCCTACAACTTCTTTACCTCCACAGCGGCCCTGAGAAGGCACTCACTGCTTCTCATTTTTTGCCCATTTCCCCACTTTGCGTTCAAGCCTTGCAGCACCTGTCCTGCTTGTGTGTTCACCGTGGACCAGCAAAGCCAGCAACACCTATTAGCCCTGCGGTCCCAGCAACCGCACAGGCTCCTTTTTCTTATTCGTTTAACAAAATTTCGCTTGCCATAGTTTATTAAGAGCCATTCTATAGGACAGAAGGATCGTCTGCTGCCAGATGCTATTTGGTGGTTACAACTGGAGGTGTTGAGATCTACAACTAAAAGCATCAAAGTTCCAGGACAGCAGAATTACACCTAAAGTAATTTCAACATTCTTCGAAATTTAAATTGATATAATATCTGAGGTCAATTGTCCCATACCTATGGCAGATAATCTTACTGCCCCAACCCGAGCGGCCTACTTATTTGTGGGTCGAGGTGGGCTAGAACCTGGAAATGATGGGAAAGAAAGAAGAAAGGAGACCAAGCAGTGGATTTGTCAAGGTCTAACATTATTGGTGAAAAAAGGAGTTTTTAAAGCAAAGCGGGGAGGAAATGGGGAGGGGTAGCTTCTGCTGACTCCTGGATTTTGGTAATTATCCCAGACAATAAACATCAGACCATAAACATCTGCTTATCTTAGTTCCTGGGCCAGGCCCATCTCAGTTACAGGCATTGTCTTGTGGAAGCTGGTCTTAAAAAGGCATTTGTGGGGGTGTGTGTGTGTGTGTGTGTGTGTGTGTGTGTGTGTGTGTGTGTGTAAATAAACATATCTGTCAGTAAGAGTATTAAAGAGGTAGACATTCATATCCACATGTTTCTATCACTGAGCAAGTGGCAAAATATTTAAATAATATCATGTTGAGCCATACTTGGAGCATCATTGTGAGTTAGAGCCATGCCTGAGCTACAGAGTCAGTTCTAAGTCTGTCTGGTAAATATTAAGACACTGACTCTAAATAGTAATACTAACACCAACACCCCATTACTTTTCTTCAGTGTTTGTTAGCCTATAAAGTATTGAAGGAGATGCCTGGAAAAGTTTCTGTCCTCTTCCCGCCTCTTGTTGACAACAACTAACTAGAGTTAACTTATCATTTTAGTTTATTACAGGAAGTGAAATTTGATGGGCTAAGAGAAAACTGTTGCCCTTAAATTCCATTTGCTTTGGCTTTGTTACGTGGACAGCTGTCTCCATTCCATTAATCATCCCATGGCTCTTTGAACTAAAAGTTAATTCAAATTTTCATTGTTTAAAAGACTCCATTACTTGACAAGACAGAGCAAACCTTTTCAAGCTTCTAAGATTTGTGTGGAAAATACATCCTGCAGCCCAGAGCTGGGGCTGCCTTTTGGTTTGTTGGTAGCATAGTTCATAAAACTAATTAAATCAGAGGGTACATACATAAATGGATCATAACATCAGTGATATAATTTGTTGATAGCCAAGTTGTTTATTAAGCAAGCATACATTTTTCCCACAAATATTACTGTTTCTTATCTCACTCAAGCAGTTATGAGGCCTTGAGAATGCTAAGTAATTGTCTCATTAGGCTGGACTGAAGAGTAGCAGTTGCTTCCAAATGCTGAGGGTGCTTTTGTGGCTTTGAACACAAGATGGCAGACATTCACCCTTTTAGACTTGCTAAAGAGGAGAGGGACTTCCTGCTGACAGCATTGAAGAGTTACATTAATTACGCTAATCAAAACACAAGACTCTTTGGCCAGTTATGGGTCTCTGTGTTAATCACCACTTACTGAATATAGAAAGCTTCTCACATAAGAAATGAGAGATGTGTTAATCTGTGGGCACAAGGATAAGTCATTATGACAGCAATTTAATATTATGACTATTGAAGAGAATAATAGAGATAGGTTCTCCCCTGTGGTCTTTACCGGTCTAGCCACAGGTTCTTGGCCCAATAATGATATGGGTTTCATCTTGTGAAGTAGACATAAATCCAGTCAGAAAGTGGTTGGTGTGGAGAGCATGGCCTATAAGTTGTAAGGCTCTTGGCAATTAAGATGTCCACACAAACTTTGTCTTTTGAATATGCTCACTCGCTCACTTTATTCACACAAACATTCCTTATAGTGTCATGCTAATATAAACAGACATCTCACCAAGCAGGGAACAGTTGTTTGGGCAGAAGTCTGCTACAGGTTTCCACTGGGCAATCTCTTCTAGTAAAGGATGCTTCAGAAGCTTGCAGACTTAACTATGTCTAACATGAAGTCCTTCAGCAGGTAAGGGGATGGTATTGATGGAGCACCAGAAGGTCCTCAAGAGTGTTGGCCAGTGGGTGTCACTGACAAGCAGGCCTGTGTGGGCCCAGAGATAGTTCTAGAAGTTCAAGGGTCACTGAGACCAAGACTATGCAGAATCTCAGGTCCTCCTGCTGATGGGTAGCTACACTGAGGCTAGGGAAGCTGTGTCCAGAGTATGGCAATGCGATTCTAGAGACTATTCTCAAAGGTCAAATTTTTATATCATTCATTGGACATTCATGCTGCTATCATGACTCACAGCTTGGAGCTAATTCACTAGCTCATCAACACTACCTTGGAGATAGTTCATTAGCATATCAAGATCAGTCCTGGCTGGGCTTGTGTGTCCTAGGGGCTTGTTTCTGAGAACCAGTTCTTAACAGAGCTGCCTGGGGACAAGGTCAATCATCATATTATTTCAAGTCATATAAAATGGATTTTTTAAAGTTATACAAAATGACATTTTACTTATGCTCCTAACACTTGGTTGTTCCTGTGAGGTTCATGCCACTATTGTACCAGTGGGCCTCTTGCCAGGACAGCCATTTTTGCAGCTCACAGACTTCATTCACCATTGAATAAAATTGATGATTACTTTCTCCTCCTGTAGTGTGCATAACAACTGCCAGCACTACAAAAGCTAAGGGGGATCAAGGTTCCAGATCATTGCCAGCTTGGTTTCTCTGTGTTCTAGGACTGCAGTGTCTTCAGCAATAGGGTCCTATTGTCAAGTTCTGGAGAGTTAGCCATAGCATTATCAACAACCAGTAATGTTTGGAGATCTGTGAGACCTCACTTGTCAACAACTATTCCTGGCACTGGGAATTTTATTTGTTATCCTGTGGTGTCTAATAGGGCATTGTTTGTATTGTCAACAGATGATCTGGAGTCATGGGGGAAGGCACAACACCTTCAGGCACAGCTGTCAGGAATGATTTAGCCTCTGGCCTTGGCTATGAGGGTTCATATTGATTAGATTAACTGAAGACCCACACTGAAGTGAGCAGTTCTGTTCCTGGGCTTGGGTCCAGTCAGAACACAAGGATGCATTGCTCTGTTCTTCCTCACCTTGGGTGTTGTGTGACCAGGGCCTGCCTCTTTCACTTCTCCACCAAGATATACAAAATCCACATTAAACTATGAGCCAGAATGGATGCTTTCTCCCTTAAGTACATGTCAGAGTGAAGGCAGTTGAAATCAAGTAAAAGGTGTTTTTTTTCTCTAGAACTAAAACGTTTAGGAGGCAAAATTAAAAGGAAAACCAAAAACCTTGGAGACCAAATGTCCCCTGCTATCTCCTTTGCAGTCAACATGAGCAATGGATCCCAGTAGCTCTGTCATTTGAATTCATGAGCCATTTTTGAGATGTATTTTGCTCAGAGATCCTGCTTCTCAGAACAGCTCTTTTTTTCTGATGCCCAGCCCCACGCCTTCACCAGTTTAAAGACAGAAGTTACAAGGAGAAATTGTTTTTCTCAGAGTGAGTTCCTCATGAAGCAGGTGAGCTTCAGGGCATACAAACAGCCAGGCAGGAGTTCCAGGTGATCTATCACCATCACTTGAAGCTACTTATGCATATTTTTGGAAACCAGGCAAGACATTAACTTTTGTCCCTTCATGGTATAGCCTTCTAAAGGTTTTTTTGTTAAGCATAGAGAAAAATTGTTCCTCTGGGTACTGTTTATTTCACAGAAGGTTAGCAACACAGGCAAGATCAAACTATGGATGCAGAAAGAAGATCCTGCACTTTTAGATAGTTCCTACTGCACACTCTAATGTAAGAACGGATTTCCTCTAAACCTGAGTTAGAATGTTGCTGCAACCTAACCCACACATAGAGGGAAAGTAGAGTGAGGCACATAAGCAATTACTGTGGTCTGACGAATTATACATGCCTGGGGAAAGGCTAGCAATCCTGCTACTGGTTGTGAGCATCTACCAAAAGGAGAAATGTTGGATTCTGATTGTGATGTCAGCCACAGGTGAAATCTCTCTCTCCACGAATTTTTAGCAACCATTATTTTAATTACTATTGTACACAATTTATTTACTGTTACTACTCTAATTTTTCCAGCATTGAGGATCAAATCCATGCATGTTGACTAAAAACTCATTCCTACCCTTTTTGTTACTGTTTGTTTATTTTTAATTTTGAAACTCACTCTGTACGTCAGGCTTGTAGACAGAGGTTTCTGTCCCACCTGATCCACAGCCATTTAGCTCCAAATAAATGCATAGATGCTTATATTAATTATAAACTGTTTGACAAATGGCTCAAGTTTCTTATTGCCTAGCTCTCTCTTAATTATTAACCCATTTCTATAAATCTAAATATTTTCACATGGTCTTATCTTACCAGAGAATCTTGCCCCCTTCGTAGCTACATAGAATCTCTCTCACCACCCCTCTCTGCTTCTTTTCCCCAGAATTCTCCTCTTCTTGTAGCCTCACCTATACTTTCTACCTGGCTACTGGCCAATCAGTGTTTTTTTTCATCAACCAATAAGAGAAGTATATATATACAAAAAGATGTCCTCCATCATAGGCTGGCCTTGATCTTGTAGCTTTCCCTCCTCAGTCTCCTAAGCAGCTGAAATTACAGGCAGAATTCACAGTAATTTAAAAAAAATTAATTTTTCTTTTGATGAAATCAACCCCCCCTTTATTGAAAATAGATTGTCTCATTCAATGTGTCCTGATTACAGTTTCCCCTCCCTCTTAGCCTCCCAGTTTGTCCCCACCTCCCCTCATCTCTGGGCCCATTCTCTTTTTGTCTCATTAGAAAACAGCAGGCTTCTAAGGGATAACAATAAAACATAACAAAATAAAATAAAATACAAGAAATCAATAAAATCACATTAAAGTTAGACAAAAGCAAAGCAAGGGAAAAAAATAAATAAATAAAAGAGCCCAGGAGCAGGCACAAGAATCAGAGAGCCACTGGTTCCACAAAAAAATGCTGAACTTAAAGTTGTGGTTCATACCCAGAGGGCCTGGTGCAGACCCATGCAGAGCTGGCTTCAGTCTCTGTGAGTTCACATGAGTTCTGCTCAGCTGAGTTAGAGGGTCTTGTTCTCCCAGTGTCCCCATCCCCTGAGGCTCTTCTATTCTTTTTGTCTCCTCTTCTGCAGGATTCCCTGAGCTCTGTATGGAGACATCCCATCTAGAGCTATGGCTGTGGGTCTCTGGTATTCCCATCTGATGCAGGAAGAAGCTTCTCTGATGATGGCTACATAAGGCACTGGTCTATGAGTATAGAAGAATATCAATAGGATTCATTTTATCAGTACTTTTTTTTTTAATACCAGTAGTATTTAGTTTTACCCTAGGTCTCTGGGATTTCTGTCATCTGGTTCTTGGTCACTCAAGCAGTGTCAGGTATGGGATCCACGCTGTGGAGTGGCATTTACATCAAATCAGAAGTTGGTTGGCTACTCCCAGAAGCTTTGGACCACCATTACCCTAGGACAACCTTGTAGATGATGGGGTTTGTGGCTGGGTTGCTGTTTACATTTCTCTTTTTGTGATCCGCAGAGTACTGTCCTGATGGGAGATGTCATTTGGTAAATATGTTTCTCTTATTGGTTAATGAATACAGCCCTGTTGGCCAATAGGAAAGCAAGGTTGGTGGGACAAAGAGACAAAGAGGATTCTGGGAGATGTAGTAAAGATTCAAGATGTAGAGACTTGAGAGAGAAGAAGTCTGGACCCTCACTCCAGTAAGATAAGACCACGTGGCAACACTTAGATTAATACAAATGAGTTAATATTTAAGACAGATCTAGCCAATAAGAAATACTAGTAACTGGCCAACAGCTTTATGTCTAATACAGCATCTCTGTGTGTTATTTGGGGCTGATGCAGCTGTGGAGCCAGGCTGGCGGAAAAAAATTGCTCGTAACACTGTCCTACACCAAAGACTATAACATAGGGGTGAAGGTTCTGTGTAGGCTCCAGCTCCACTTCTCCATGTTCAATAACTTGTGTGGGTGTTTTCTTCAGCAATGTGGCCTTGATGTTGGTGAAATTCTTTAATCTTGAGGTTAATATACATTGCCTTCTTTGTATAACCTTTTACTCCCATCAATCACACAACCTAGAAGAAAGAGAAGAGAAGTACTTGGCTCCTAGTGTTACCTCTTCATCAATTACAAAACCTTATGAGGAGAAGGGGAAGGAGAGAAATAGAGAAAGTTTGGTCTGTAAGTTTGAAGTTGCAGCTACTTGGGAGTATGAAGTGTCAGTGTTAACACTGCATGGCTGGGTGCCTTTTAAAATACAAATTTGTATGGTGCACCTCAAAGTACAGGAAGAAAATATTTTTAATGTGTTACAATAAAAAGTAATGTTTTATTTTATTATTAATTAAGTTTATTCATTTATCTTACACCCCAACTGTAGTTTCCCCTCCCTCCTCTACTCCCATTCCTTCCTCCTTCACCCCCATGTCCCCCTCCCAATTCACTCCTATGTTTCTGTTCAGAAAGGGGCAGGCCTCCCATGAGTGTCAACAAAGCATGGCATATCAAGTTGAGGTAGGACTAAGCTCCTGTCCTTGTATTAATACTGGGCAAGATAACCCCATATGAGGACTAGGTTCCTGAAAGTTAGCATTACGGACAGGCCTGCTCCCACCACCAGGAATCCCACAAGTAGATCAAGCTATGTCACTCTCACACATATGCAGAGGGCCTACCTACATCCATCCCATGCAGGCTCCTTAGATTGGTTCAGAGTCTATGAGCCTAGGTTATTTGTTTCAGTGGGTTCCCTTGTGATGATCTTGACCCCTCCCCCAAGCTGGAAATGTGATACATCTACACAATGGAGTATTACTCAGTTGTTAAAAATGATGACATCAGAAATTTTGAATGCAAATGGAAGAAACAAGAAAAAAATAAAATAAAATAATATAAGATAAAATAAAAAGCCTGAGTGAGGTAGCCCCTACCCGGAAAGACAAACATGTTATATTCTCACTTATAAGAAGATAATAGCTGTAAAGTAAAGGAAAATTATGCTACAATCCAAAGCCCCAGAGAGGCTGGGTAACAAGGAGTGATCAAAACAGGCAATGCATGGATCTTCCTGAAAAGGGGAAATAGAAAAGATCTCCTTGGTAGACTGGAGACTGGCAGGGATGGGAACATGAAGGACAGGGTTGCAGAAGATGAATTGAGGGGGAGACGACTGAAAGAGATATCTTGATATATGGGGCATTTTGGGGTCAGTTAGAAACCTGGTGCAAGGGACTCGCATGAATCTACAAGGATGACCCTAGCTAAGACTTCTAGCAATAGTGGACAGGTAGCCTGAACTGGCCATCTCCTATAATCAGCAATAGTGGACAGGTAGCCTGAACTGGCCATCTCCTTTTATCACGTTAGTGACTACCTTAATTGCCATCAGAGTGCATTCATCAAGTGATTGATGAAATCAGATGCAGAGACCCACAGCCAAGCATTTGACCAAGTTCCGGAAATCCTGCTGAAGAGTGGAAGAAATGATCTCTCTCTCTCTCTCTCTCTCTCTCTCTCTCTCTCTCTCTCTCTCTCTCTCTCTCTCTCTCTCTCTCTCTCTCATTTTTAAATTTATTTTTTACATACATTCCAATCCCAGTTCCCCCTCCCTCCTCTCCTCCTCCCTACTCCCTCCCATCTGGGCCATGGAGAGGGTAAAGCCTCTTCTAGGAAGTCTACTCTGTCCCATCATCTAGTTGAGGCAGTACAAAGGCATTTCTCCATCCCCACAGGCCTGTATCTAGGTAGGGCAAAGTATCTCTCCATGTAGGATGGGCTCCACTAAGTCAGTTTGTGCAATAGTGTTAGATCTTGGACCCACTGCCAATGGCCTCATATATTTTCCCAATCACACCATTGTCACCTTTATTAAGGGAGTCTAGTTTTACGCAGATTCCCCATTTGTCAGACCTGAGTCAGTGATATCTCACTAGGTTGGGTCAGCCGATTTTGTGGATTTCCCCATCATGGTCTTGACTCCTTTGTTCATATTTTTGCTCCTCCCTCACTTTGATTGTACTCCAGGAACTTGACCCATTGGTTAGTTGTGGATTTCTCTACCTGCTTCCACCTCTTTCTGGAGGAGAGTTCTAGCTTCTCTGGGGTTATGGATTGTAGGCTGGGTGAGTATCTCTGGGTATCTTTTTCTTTATGTCTGGTATCCACTTATGAGAGAGTACATACTATATTTGTCTTTCTAGTTTGGTGTTACCTCACTTAGGATGGTTTTTTCAAGTTCTGTCCATTTGCCTGCAAATTTAGGATGTCATTACCACTGAGTAGTACTCCATTATGTAAACATGCCACATTTTCTTTATCCATTCTTCAGTTGAGGGTCATCTGGACTGTTTCTAAGATCTGGCTATTACAGATAATGTTGCTATGAACATAGTTGAGCAAATGTTCTTGTATGTGCTCAGCAGTGGTATTGCAGGGTAGGTTGATCCTTAATTTTCTGAGAAATTGCCATACTGATTTCCACAGTGGCTGTACAAGTTTGCACTCCCTCCAGCAAAGGAGTGTTCCCAGGAGGAAGGATTTTTAAAAGTAATGTTTTTAAGAGCTAGATCAGTTTACCCTGATTATACCATGTGTGTATCTCTTGACATATATCACTAGGTACTCTACTGATGTTTACAATTTTTCTATTTTCATGTACCAGTTAAAATTTTATATTGAAAATAAAACCAGTGTTGAAACAGGGCAGATACTTCTCACCATGAATCCCTACTCTTCTGCCCTTTTACTGTTGTCTTGGCATGAAAATGTGATGAAGCAGAGGGCAGAGAATTGTTGGGGCCTGAGGAGATAAGCCAGGGCCTGAGTCATTTTCATTGCTATTAAAATCCCCATCCACCTTGGGCTTGCTCCCTTCTATTCCTCTGCAGTTAATCTCAGGGTCTGTGCCTGAGGGAGCCTGTGTCTGTGCTCTAACATGTACTCATGATGCTGCATGTACTCATGATACTGTTGATACTTCACAAAGAATAGGCAACGCATGCCCCAGTTTTTGTATATTACTCAGCCTGTCTCACTTTCTCCTCAGCATGATTCCGAACTCAGAACTCCTGTTGGTTTCAGGAATCCCAGCAAGTCTGCCTCTGTGCCCATTTCCTCAGGAACTTCCAGTAAACTTGGTCATGAGACTTGTCCTTGGGAATTGGAAGGCAGCAGCACATAGATCATTGGGACACTGACTCAAGTGACAAGGCATGTTTGGGATTTGTGTAACATTTGGACCAAAGCTGTATATACATGTTGGTTACTCACTGAGGGTAGATATAATTTAAAAAACAAACAAACAAATGAGCAAACAAAAACAAAAAACCCTGGGCCTCAGATATGGTCCCTTCAATGTTTATGGATACTCTATCCTTCTCAGCATACTGAAATAAACAGTACATTTTGTGTGGCTCCTCATCTTGAGATCTGCTACCATCCCCTTGCAGAGAAAGGAGAGATTGTCTTAGTTAGGGTTTCTGTTGCTACGACAAAACACCTTGACCAAAAGCATCTTGAGGAGGAAGGGCTCACTTGGTACATAGGTTAGAGTCTATTATCAGGGGATACCAAGATAGGAATGCAATGCAGGGACCTGGAAGAACAGGAGCAGAGACGACAGAGGGGTGCTGCACTGGCCTGCTCTCCAGAGTTTACTCAGCCTGCTTTCTTATACAACCCAGGGATACTTGACTAGAAGAGGAGTGGCTCCCACTTGGATGGGTCCTCCTAAGTCAATCATCAATCAAGAAAATGCCCCTATGGACTCGCCTGTAAGGAATCGGAGGAAGGTATTTTCTCAGCTGAGGCTCCCCTTCCCAGACAGCTCTAACTTGTGTCAATTTGACAAAATCAACCAGGAAAGATCCGAATGTTTTTTAAACAAACACGTAAGGACAAGAATTAATCATTGATAAATGTCTAAAAATTTCAGACGAGGAAGGAATTGGAAAGAACCTGTGACATTCTGGGAAACTATAAAGGTAACACTATTTTAGCTGTATTTTAACTTATCTCTGTGAGAAGGACTCAGTCTGTAGACCAAGCTGGCCTGGAACTCAGAGTTTTGTCTATCTGCCTCCTGAATGCTGGGATTAAAGGTGTGTCCACCACCACCCACCCCTTTGTGAGTATGAAACAGGCCTCAGTTGATCAGTGAGGAAGGACTTAGAGTACCGCAACTTTTAAGTTACCTCTGGTTGGGTATGAGGGTTACATAATATTGTGTTAGTATACTTCTAGCTAGCTATAGATGCCTCTTTAATTCTAGTATAGCCTCTACCTAATGGGATATGAGACCCTTTAATGACTGTCCCCAAAATAGCTTAGAAGCTCCTTCAACTCTCAATGCTAGGGCTGTCACAACTTTTGGGCAGAGGGTCTATTCTAATGAAACAATATCTTTGAAAAGTAGGCTGTAGGCCTCAGCTCTGTCCCTTCACACTGAGTCAACACCCCAAGGATAAGGCCTTACTTTTTGCTACAAATAACAAGAAGGATTTTTGAAGACTGGGAATGCCCATTCTTGGGTTCATGAAAGCCAGCTTCCTTTGATTAAAGGATTGCACCAACTGGTCATCTATCTTAGTTACTTTTCTACTATTAGCACATGACCGAAAGAACTTATACAAGGAAGGGTCCATGTAGCTTACAGTTGCAGAGAAAGAGGAGTCTGTTTCAGCAGGGAGACATGGCAGCCAGAAGCAGGCGTGATGCTGGAGGAGAAGCTGAAAACTCACATCTTGAACTGCAAGCACCAAGCACAGAGCATGAACTCAAAAGGACATGAGCTTTAAAACTCTCAAAGCCTGAAAGAGGAAAGAAGGGAGAGACTAGATCTGGCTTCTCTAGGCCATAATCAGCCCCCCTTTAGGAATCTACTCTGCATTTCCAAGTACTCAAGGAATGGAGAACCTTAGCACACTTGGTACCCATGCTGAGAGAAAGAAAACTTCAGACACATTTCATGCTTGTCTTTCTGCTGTCTGTCTCATCAAACTATCATAGTCTGGGGCTTCCAGGTGCTTATGTCTCTTCACAATGAGTGCATAGGGACATCTGAATATTTACAGGAAAGTAATTCATTAAAGAAGAGATACAGTTGGCAGGAACTCAAATGAGACCTAGGCTATGACCTAGCTCCAAGACAAGAAGGGGCAGGCTCCTCATGACATTTTATGCCTCATTTACATGCATCTGAGGCCTATAACTGAGATTTCTTCACTTGGCTGGACCCCATCTCTCTGATGTTTTCCACTATTGTATTTATGATTTATGACTTTCTTTGTTCTCTTACTATAAAAACTTCATGAAGCGACTTGTACATTGGAACATGGACTAAATCTGGGTTCCTGGGTCATGGCCACTCGTATTTGGCTCCAGAACAAATTATCTCTTGTCCACTTTGAGGTGAGAGATGTAGCTTTTTTGGCATTGACAGTTGTGCCACACGTGGTGCTCCAAAGATAACCCACTTTTCAACAGAGGAGTCCCCTGTGGGAAGGAGAGGCCACATTGAGTCCAAGCCATCTGACATTATTTGCTCAGGTAGATTGGGTGGGCTTCTTCTCAGCTCTAGTAGACCCCCCTCAGTTTACTCCCTGCTCCATTTATTTCTTCTGAGCTGCTTCTTTAAAGTCCTATCTATAGACACTTTTCTGGTTTGGGTTTGTTTTTCAGAGTACTTGTTTTAAGGTATGTTTTTGTTTGTTTGCTTTGGAAGAATTCCCATCTAGACATTTCATTTGTGTTTTGTTTGTTTGCTTGCCTGCTTGCTTTCAGAACTCTAAAGGCATTCCAGATTCAGTCTGCCTGGCTTGTGTTCAGTGTTTGCTCACTTGTAGACCTCTGAAGGCATTTTACTTTCTGTTTGGTTTGTCTTGGCTTTTGTTCTTGTTGTTTTTGGTTTTGGTGTTTTGGACTTTCTGGGTTTTTTTGTTTTTGTTTTGGCTTTGAAATGTTTTGGTTTATCACCATTTGGACTTTGACTCTCAACACTCCTACTTAAATAACCAGTTTTGTGTTTGTATGTGGCTTCCCTTGTTTATTGCAATCTTGCCAAGCCTTCTGCTTAGGAATTTCGTGAGTTCCTGGTAGTAAAGATAGCACTTGTTCCTCTTAGGAAAACCCAACAAACATTCCCTATTCATAAGTCAAAGGGTCAAAGGAAACTCTATTGGCTCATCAAGAAAGATGCATATAAAGGTTTGATCACCCAGTGTCTTGAACAACTTCATGTTCCCACAAACATTCAGGATCTCCCTGAGACCCAGTAGAAGATGGTCTCATGATGAAAACTGAAAGTCAATCCCAAAAGAAGCACATAAACCTAACCCAAAACACACATCCCTAGCAGATAGAGAGTGGCTTGACGTTTTCAGGGGGAGGGAGGATTTGAAGCAAGGTTTTCAAAAGGAGGAAATGTTTAGAGATTAAGTACTACCTATACTCCTGGCAGCTTTGCGTGGTGATTCAAAATGGCAAGCTTTTATTACTATAACTCTGTAATAGCCCTTGAAATCAGGGAAGGCGATACCTCCAGAAAATTTCTATTGTTCAGGATTATTTTAGGTGTCCTTTTTTTTTTCCTATGAAACTGAGTATTGTCAATTCAAGGTCTATAAAGCACTGTGCTGGAATTTTGATGAGGATTTTGTCGAATTTATAGATTGCTTTTGGTAAGATGGCCATTTTTACTATGTTAATTTTACTGATCCATGAGCATGGGAGATCTTTCCATTTGTGTTATCTTCTGCAGTTTCCTTCTATTGTCATAAACAGACAGGTTGATCAATGGAATCAAATCAAAGACCCAGACATAAACTCATACACCTATGGACACCTGATCTTTTTTTTTTTTTTTTTAAATAAAGAAAGCAGAAATGCACAATGAAAGAAAGAAAGCATCTTCAACAAATGGTGCTGGTCTAACTGGATGTCTGCATGTAGAAAAATGCAAATAGAACTGTATTTATCATCCTGCAAAAAACTCAAGTCCAAATGGATCAAAGACCTCAACATAAAACCAGACTCAGTGAATCAGATAGAAGAGAAATGGGAAACAGCCTTGAATACTTCCTAAGCATAACAACAATAGCACAGGCAATAAGATAGATAATAAATGGAACCTCATTGAACTGTAAAGCTCATATAAGGCAAAAGACAGTACAGTCAATAGGACAAAACAACAGCCTACAGAATGGGAAAATTTTTTCATCAACTCTACATCCAATAGAGGGCTAATATCCAACATATATAAAGAACTCTAGAAACTAGACAGCAACAAACCAAACAATTTCTCAACAGAGAAATCTCAAATGGCTGAGAAATACTGAAAGAAATGTTCAACAACCTTAGCAATCAGGGAATTGGAATCCAAAACTACTTTATGATTCCATCCTATGCCTGCTTGTCAGAATGGCTCAGATGAAAAACACAAGTGCCAGCTTATGCTGGAGAAGATATGGAGCAAGGGGAATATGCTCCCCTTTGGTGGGAGTGCAAACTTGTACAGCCACTATGGAAATCAATATGGCAGTTCCTCAGAAAATTGGGAATCGATCTACCTCAAGGCCCAGCTATGCCATTCTTGGGCATATACCCAAAGGATACTCCATCTTACCAAAAGGAGATTTGCTCAACTATGTTCATTGCAGCTTTATTCATAATAACCAGAAACTGGAAGTAACCTCAATGCCCTTCAACCAAAGAATGAGTAAAGAACATTTACACAATACAGTATCACTCACTGTTTAAAAAAAATGACATCATAAAGTTTGCAGGCAAATGGATGGAACTGGAAAAACTTATCCTGAGTGAGGTAACCCAGACTCAGAAAGACAAACATGGTAGGTATTCACTTATTACCTGTGGACATTAGATGTAAAATAAAGGATAACCAGATGTTATGGACAGGATTTTCCCGCTGGCCGCCTGACCCATTCTTTGTTCCTCCCTGCTGGCTGCCAGGTCCCGCCGCCATGCGAGCCCCAAATAACACTCAGAGACTCTGTATTTGATACACTCCTGTTGGCCAGTTACTATTATTGTTTATGGGCTAGCTCTGTCTTAATTATTAACCCATTTCTACTTATCTAAGTATTTCCATGTGGTCATCTTACTGGAGAGCGGCAGCCCGGCACCTTGCTTCCTCTAGGCTCTACATGCTGACTCCTCCTTACTACTTCCTCTTTCCAACTTGTCTCCTAGCCCCACCTATCTTGCTTTCCTATTGGCCACAGTGCTTTATTCATCAACCAGTATGAGAAACATATTTACAGAATAACATCTCCCATCAACCAGACTATAATCCACAGACAAAAAGGCTAAGTAAGGAGGAGGGATGGGGGGGGTACATGATCTCCTTGAGAAAGGGAAATAGAATAGATTTTTGTAGTGCACTGGGAGTGGGAACAGGAGGGACCAAGTGGAAGGTAGTAAAGTGAGAGATGACTGGAATGGGGGGAGCATTTAGAGGTGATGTGGAAACCTAGTGCAATAGAAACTTCCTAGAATCTATTAGGGTAATTCTAGCTAGGACATCTAATAATGGAGCCCAAACCAGGCCATCTTCTATAACCAGGCAAGGTTGGTATGACTGGGACACCAACCGGGCCACAAAACCTTCAACTCACAACCTGTCCTGCCTGCAAGATATGCTTGCTGGGGCAATGATGTCTCAGAGCTTATGGGAGTGACCAATCAATAAAGAGTCTAACTTGAGGCCCAAGCAGTGAGAGAAAGCCCATGCCTGACACTGTCTGGATGGCCAAAAACCAGAAGCTGGATGGCTCAGAGATGTAGGGTAGAAAATAAGAGCACTTCCACAATTTTGAGCCAAATTTAAAGCACTCTTGATTTTATTGGGAAGCAGCCAAGAGCTGGCCAGTGACTGACTACTAAATCAGGTTGGTTAAAGAGAACAGCCCTGTGTCCATTTCTTGGGTCCCTTTTAAGGAGTAAAATCATGAGCAGTTGTTGCAAAGCAGGTTTACAGAAAACAGACATGGGGCACTAAAGGAAAATAGAAAAATCTCAAAACTACCATGTGGTCACTATGAGCTTAGGGAGGGTCAGGGATGGTCAGGGTGTTCTCAAAAATGAGTCAAGGACATGGTTGGGCCACATCAGGCTCTGGGAAACACACTTAAGAACAGTAACTCAGCTCTTACACTGAACAGAAACTTATTTTTAACAATACAGCACAATGGCTACTGCCTTCAAAATGGAGTCAAGCAGGTTCCTCAAAGATTGTAGTGTGTGTGTGTGTGTGTGTGTGTGTGTGTGTGTGTGTGTGTGTGTGTGTGTGTTGGAGGAGGGGGAGGAAAGACTGTGGGTGGGGATGTATTGTATGAAAGAATAATAAATAAAAAGAGAGAGCTACAATAAAAAATGAAATGCTGAACTTGCAAGGATTTGGAAACTGTGGAGGTCTCCACACTGATCTCTGGTTACTTGGCTTCATGGTTTCTGCGGCAGGCACCATGTGGTGTTCCAAAATTGGTGTTTTTTGTGTGCAAACCTTAAAGTCCTAGGTAATCAAACAAAAGATAATAAATGGACAGCCTGTTCCATTATAATGTAAAGTCATCTTTTAAGAAAGTTTGTAGTGTCCTTTATAAAAATTACTAAGGGCTTTAAAATTATGTGTTAATAGGAGGTATTAATTTTAGGTGTCATATCAAAATTCAAGATATATTCTGAATACCTCCCCATGCTTTATCACCTCACAACAAAAATGTATATCAAAGCAAAGGACCTTAGCCTACTTTAAGAGATTAAAATTTCCCATTTGTGAAGGCTGTTTTCCTTTGGGAAACTATACTCATGCTTGGATATTATGTTACATGTTTTTCCTTGAATGGCTCTTTTTTCTGACATGAAAATATCTTTATTATATTAGCTAGTCTTAATTCCTGTCAACATGATTCCCATTCGGCTGGGTTCCTAAAATGTAGGGGACTCCTCATGTGATGCTATGTCTCTGTTCCCTTACTGCTAATACTTCCGGGGTACTGAGGTCATCTTGCAGCACTGCTGTGAGCTTCCCTGTCTGTGCTTGCTGTATTTGCTATGATAAGCATGGTTTCCTATCTCCAACAGTACATCCTGTGACACTAGAGAACCACTCCCCTCGAACAGTGCTTCCCACCTCTCCTACCTGGCACCTGCTTCCTGTAGTGCTAACAGCTTACACATTGGGAATACTGCTGGCTTCCCAGACAGACTTCTATAAGTCAAATAGATAAAATTTAAACTCTGCATTATTACCACTCGTTGAAAGGTTTAAAAACCAGCTATGGTATGTATCTATGTCTTTGCTCTGGACAGAAACATTTCTGATCCAATAACCTCTAGGGCTGACTTAGAAGTGAAAAGAAGCCAGGAGAGTATTAACAATGACCAAATGCCAGGTACATGACAGTATGACAGAGGCCTGTGTTATCTAATCCAAGAGACAGGCCAGTATTACCAGATCTAGGAAGGGAATTCCATTCCATATTGACATTAGGCCAGTAGATGATGCCTGCTGAACAGAACACACACACACACACACACACACACACACACACACACACGCACACACGCATACACGCACACCTAAAGTAATACCAGGAAACACACTCTCATGAGTAAATACACTTCTCCACACTTCTCCATCAACTGCTTTGTTCTTTTAAAGAGGGAGACATGTTACCTTCAGTCTATAGGATAAACTGCAGATCTTGATATTATGCCTTTCTTACATCTTAAAGAGATGGAAATATGAAATTTATACCTTTTCTCTAAATGGGTACACCTAGATTTCATATAATTGTGTCATGTGCAGCTAAGATATCATGATAGTTCCCACATGTTGCTTGTGTCAAAAAAAAAGTTAACAAAATGTGGCCACTTCAGTTTTAATTTCATTTTTTATTATGTGCTAAAATTATTATTTTAGTTTTTGGTATGCCCAATTAAGATGCACATTCTCAGTTTTACATACAAATTGAATGTTTTGATACTGTATTTAAAAGCCTCATAAATACATACTGCCTTATAAACTTAGGTGCTCTGACCATTTTAAAAACTATTACAATTATATCTTTTGAGTCTATTAAATGTTTCATAAAACCTTAGAATGCTTGTTTATATAAAATTACATTCATTAGAGTCACAAAGATAGCAATATTAGTAAAGATTTTTTTCCAAACTAAGCTCTAAATATACATTAATTGAAATTTTATTTTGTTCGCAAAATAGTCATGGTTAATGTAACAGGCCCTCACACACTAACACAACTGACTCCATGATAGAAATACCACTCACGCTATAAAACTCAGTATGTAGATGGCACCATGTCAAAATTAAAGCAAAGACTTAATCCATTAGAGAGTCCTGGAAAACTCTCTAATGTTCTAACCTTGCTTTTTGACTTCTGTAGTTCTACTCCTGGTTAACTGTTCTTGCTAACTGAAGTGTGTGTCAGCCAGTCATGTTTTTTGTTGTTGTCATTGTTTAAAAGCTCGCCCAGAGGAAGGCTTGGGGCCACAATGGGATCCTAAAACACCCTGTGCAGTTTCCAGCTGGCTAATAAGTTCTTCTATTGGCCTAAACCCATGTCTAAGCAGTCTTCTCTGGTGTAGACCCCACATTTCTGACCACCTCAGAGAGATCCCCAGAAAGAAGACCTTGAGCCTCTGGGGGTCTCAGACCCCCTCAGAGTGAAGAAGAGTGTGGAGGTCAAGGAGCTCTTGGGATGTGCAACCGAGACAGTCCCAGTGCCCTGGACCCTTTGATCAATCACTGCCTAACACTCCAGAGGAGTCTGACACCTCCATCCCAAAAGGAAACAAACTAAAAGTTAGCTGGTCAGTCACCTCTGGAGGTAAGTCTAAGCAGGGCACCTTCTGTTTGGACACACTGGAGGTCAGATGGGGCTGCTGATTCAGTATCTGGGTGTTGGTGTGAGATGTCACCAGATCATCTACTCAGGTGCTTGACTATGTAGTGGCCACTTTTGATTGTTTATACTGTGTGTGTCTCTCTCTGTCTCTATGTGTCTTCCCATGCATTTTCTGTTAGTGCTGTTTCCGGTATTGACCAGTGGCTTTCTCTGATGTGAGATCCCCCTCCCCAACCCTGTCTTAATTGTTGGGGACCCTAATCCTTTTGGTTTTGTCAGGTATCCCAGAACTCCCCCCCCCAAAAAAAAAGCTCTGCCTGTACCACTCCTGCAGCCTTCACTAGACTCCAACAGTCGGGATGGTTCCTGGGTGGAGGTAGGGAGGGCCCCCTGCCATCTAAGTAGAAAGCACACAGTGGGGCAACAGTTTCCTGAAGTGTATAGCTCCTCTACTCTCTGCTTGCTCCAAGCAGCCCTCAGGAAGATAATAGTTTCTCCCCAGATGTGCTAGGGAGGGAAGGAAAAAGTTTCACTCCTTCTTTTATCATATTCATGCCACCTTTTCAGCCAATGATTCATATAATCGGATAATTCAAAGCCCACCATTCTCTGAAAAAACAGTAGAAAAACCACCCCCAGGGCCTGGCAGGGGGATCCCTGCTGGACAATGTTGCCTGACTGGAACAGATTTCCCCTTTAGTCCAACACTGGCCAAGGAGATTTTAAACTATTTTTGCTAGGCCCTTTTTAGAAGGATTAAAAACAGCTGCTAAGAAGAGTTCCTTGTCACCCAGTTGGCCCCAGATATTTTTTTAAGTTATGAAAGTTTAAAAATGTAAAGGTATAAATATGTCATAATTGCTGGAGGTACCTCAAAAGTTGTTTCTAATAATAAAGAACTGACTGGGACAAGACCTTTTCCATAAACTGAAAGCCACTCTCACCTTCGCTGATGATGAGACACAGACTTACACATGCCTAGCAAAATTTGGTGTTTTTCCCCTTTTTTCAGGAGAATATCTCTAAGCTGAAAATCCTCCCAACCCCAATTAAGAGATACAGTTGTGTTTAATAATAAAGATTCCCAGGGATATAGGCAGAAACAACCCCCCTCCCCCGAAAAGACTGTAGTTATTCAATTAACCAGTTCAGCCTCCCCATCCAGATTAAACAATCCCAATGACCCTGGAAAGAAAAGGGGAAATTGCAGTTCATATTGCCCTGCCAGACATTCTAGAATACACCTGTCTTGCCTGTGAAGAAACCTGGGACCTCTGGTTCTCATGAGTCTGATTCTTCCAGAAAAGCAACTGTACACTGTCTTGAACCTACAAAATGCATTCTTCAGCCTCCCATGGGCAGAGGGGAGTCAACAGGTCATTGCTTTTAAAAGGACAGACCCAGAGGGAAGTAACAAGAAGTAACTGACATAAACCAGGTTGTCTCAAGGACTTAAAAATTCTCCAACCTTGTTTGATGAGACAGCAAATTCTGACCTTCTGCCTTCCCAGCAGAGATTTCCCAGGGAAATAGATTATAAAAGGGTCAGTGAGGGACTGTTTTGAGAGTTACAGACCTTAGGCTGCAGAATATTACATCAGAGTCTACCTATCTTGGCTACCAGTTGAGGGAAGGCAAAAGGAGACTGTCTCAGAGAAGGATTACTGACCTCCTTCAGATCCCAACTCCAAACACTGTGAGAGAGGTTTATGAGTTCCTAGGTGCAGCCAGGTGTTGCTACCTGTGGATACCAGAGTTGCTGGTAATAGCAAGGCCCCTATGTACCAGCACAAAGTGCAGCCCTTAGCCCCTAACCTGAACTGAGACTAAACAAAAGGCATCTGAGGCTTTACAGCCTAATGTGCAGTATCTGCCAGATTTCAGGTTTGTGCTCAAGTCCAAAACAGAGGGCTCTTATCCAGGAAGGGGTTGGAATGAGAGACCAACACTCCGGTGAACTCTGGGAAAACTGACTCCATCAAGAGCTGGCCTGCCAGGGAAGGATACAGGCACTTGCTAATTTGTATAGCACTTTTTCCAGGTGGGTAGAAGTGTTCCCCACCCAGATTGAAGCTGCTCAAATAGCAGCTTAAAAGATATTCCAGGAATTGATCCTCTGATTTGGCCTCCCCGTCGAAATGGGGCCCAACAATAGCTTTTCATAGCCAAAACCTGTCAATTAATAGAAATCCATTGTGCATATAAGCCACAGAGTTCTGAGCAGGTAGAAAAAAATAAGCAGGATGTTTAAAAAAAAAAAAAAAAAGCAAACCTCATTGGAGTCCAGCAAGGAGTGTATAGACCCCCTTCCTTTGTTTTGCTTTGGATTTGCTGCACCCCATATAGGGATGGGTTTTACCCCCTGCGAGACTATATCTGAATGACCTCCTCCATTGCTTCCCAGGCTCAGAGACAAGCAGATGGCAGAACTCTTTAACCATTCCTTTCTCGAGTCACTAACAGGCCCTCCCACCCTCCACAGGCTATTCATTGTATTATCCAAAAGACCCAGCTGAACTCTGGGTCAACCACCGGTTTCTCCTTGTTCAAGTCTCATGACACCATCTGAGTCAAGTGAGTAGCTAAAGGGATGCTGACACCAACTTGAAAAGGACCCTACAAGGTGATTCTCTCCTCTCTTATGGCTACGAAGGTAGCTGGAATTATACTATTGGTCAACCACACCCAGGCCAAGAAGTGGAAGCCATGGATGATGATGCCAGGCTATGGATCCATCAAGATTTCTACAGGCCCCAGACCCTTCTACTCCCTGCCCCCTTACCTCCTCCCGAATCTTATGTTTGGTAAGAATGCAGAGTCCCGGTCCAACCCCCACCATCCTCAGGCCTGGACCTGGGAACTGAGAAAGACAGATGCAGGGGAGGTGATAGCTAATGTGACTACGGGACAGCAACCCATATTCCATCTTGACCTTTGCTCACTTTAAGTGTCTGGTTGTGCTGGAGAAAGGAAAAAGATGTAAGTTTATCTTTTGAGATAGAAATACAGAGTATATAATTCTATGCATGCCTTGTGGCAGGGACCCCCTAGTTGCCAGAAACAAGAGTTTCCATTGCAAAAATTGGGGCTGTAAGAAGAGATGTCCTGGACACACCCTGAGCCAGAGTCCCACCTCCTGCTGTCCAGGAAGCCAAGGTATCTGCATCCCTATTTTCCCCTTTTCACGTGGTCCACCACTTAATCATTCCCAGCCAGAAGTTGGTCAGTGATGCTGGTTGTGTGTAGACCTCCAGTCATTATACTACAAAGGGACAGGATCTAACCAGTCTGTCAGTCCATTGGCTAACAAAACTCACTGTAACTGGGCAGAGTCAGGTGGGGCAGCCAGAATTAACCTTGGAAGATTTACAGTGGCCCTGAACTTGTCTAATATCCAAAACCTTTAACCTAGACATTTTTCCTTATTCTGATACTTGCTGTTGTACTTTGTGGGTTAACTCATCTGTATAATAGCAATATCACTGAGCCCTGTGAGACTATGTGTCAGGCCTGTCCTAATGGTTTGACTAAATGTGCTCCTTTTGATGTTTTCCAAACTGAGAGCCCCCTTTTATGTGACTTAGCTCATATCCTGCACCAGGTATATATAATATAATGGGAAAAGAATTATATTATATATAATATAATATAATATCCTGCACCATATAATGGGAAAAGAAAATACATTTTAATATGAATCTTGTAATAAAAATAAAAACAAACAATGATTGTTGTTGTTTTTGCGCAACTGCTAGGGCCTAAGAAACACAAACATGAGATTGAGCGCCCACGTGAAATTTATTGAGAGAGGGGAGAGGAAAGAGGGGGGTAGCTGGTGGCCAACCGAAAGCGGGGAGAGAGAGAGAGAGAAAAGGGGCCCCAGAGAGAACAAGAGAGAGAAGCAAGAGAGAGAGGTGCACTTGGCGCGCTTGCTTTCAAAGGGGAGCTTGTGCATGCGTAACCCAGTCTCTGTGGCCAGGTAGCTTGGGCAGCCGGGCTTGAGCAGGCATAACCCAGTCTCCGCTGAGCCAGGTAAGGCCTGATGTAGTGATTATGCGTCCCGCCCATCAGAGGCGGGGCCCATAGACTGCTGAGCCTCAACAATGATAACAACAACAAAATCTTTCCCTGTCCTCACCCCACAACTGGTCACTGCAGGCATAGCCGGTTCAATAGCTACAGACACATTAGCCTTTATCATGGAAGATAGAAAACTAAGTAGACTGGTCCCTCATGACCCGGAGGAATTAAAAGTTTCCATTTCTGAATTAAAGCAACAGTTAGATACCCTAACAGAAATGATCCCACATGAGATAAGGTAGACTATGTGCGGCTTCGGGGGAAAAAAGGGGGAGGCTATTGTTTCTGTGCTAATCAATCAGGAGTAATTAAAAAATCTTGCCATACATGTAAGCACTTTAATGATTTTAAAGTTTGTTTTTTTTTAAACTACTACTGCCTCTGAAACCATTCACACAAATGGATAAATAGGCTTTGTGAGGTGTAAGCCAAGCCTATGTAAACTACAACTCTATACATTTTTAAATAATCATTTTAAAAACCTGTTTCAAGGTTTACACTCTTGTAGTGTAACCTTAATTCTTGTAGAAAGTAGCTTTAATTTAGGGGTTTTGGTTTTGTTGTTCCTGATTTTGATTTTCAAGATAGAGTTTCTCTGTGTAGCTCTGGCTGTCCTGGGCCTGAAACTCAGAAATCTGCCTGCCTCTGCCTCCTGAGTGCAGAGATTGAAGATGTATGTCACCACTGCTTGGCAAAATTTTTTTTAATACTATGTTGTTATCTAATTTCTTCAATAATGCATCTTTTCCAAACCAAAGATGGTGAAATCCCAAAATAGTAAAACAGATCAAATTAGGACTCCCACATAACAGCTGTGATAATTTAGCTATAATGATCAATCAGCCTTGTCCCAGAGTTCTATCTGGCTACTCTATGTAAGTGATAGCTGTTAGATCAATCTAGACAAAAGAAGCTAGAATTAAAAGATTATTTTAATATTCCACATGCAAATAAGATTATTCATAAGTACAAAAATCCAGGGGGAAGTGTATCATCAATCTAGTTTCCTATTTCCTTCACCTGATACCTTCACTCCATTAGGTCAAGCAGTAGTGTTGATTATTTTAAGTATAATCTGTTAGAAACTTGCAGTCTCACCCTGTTGGGCCATGCCCAACCCCCACCTTTTTAATAGCAATAAGAGGTGGGAATGTTGAGGCTCGGCAGTCTGTAGGCCCCGCCTCTAATGGGCGGGACGAGTAATCACTTCCTCAGGCCTTACCTGGCTGGGCGGAGACTGGGTTACGCATGTGCCAGCCCCACTGCCCAAGCTACCTGGCCACAGAGACTGGGTTACGCATGAGCAAGCTCCCCTTTTAAAGCAAGCGCACCAAGTGCACCTCTCTCTCTTGTTTCTCTTTTTCTTGCTCTCTCTGGGGCCCCTTCTCTCTCTCTCTCTCCCTGCTTTCAGTTGGCCACCAGCTACCCCCCTCTTTCCTCTCCCCTCTCTCAATAAACTCCACGTGGGTGCTCAATCTCGTGTTTGTGTTTCTTAGGCCATAGCAGCTGCAAAAACAACATTTGTATGTCATAAGGAAGTGTGACATCAGACACAGGGAAACAAGTCAGATCCAGATCATGAGGGCAAGTTGTTTTGGTAAGATGCAGGGTCTTATCATTGAGATCTCTCTCCACAGCTTTACCTTCGAGTTTGTCTCCAGAAGACTGACGTCATGCCTACTACTCGGACTCACATATACCAGGTTCCAGTAATGATCCTTCCTTGCTATGTGAAACATTATAATACTTAATAAATAATATATGGCACCCTGTTAGGACTAAAGAATAACGGGTGTGACCGCAGGTGATGGGTCCTGGTCCCATGGATGGGGAAACAGAGACCTATAGACCTGAAAGTTTTATTGAGGAGGAGGTAAGAAAAGAGGTAAAGAGACAGAGAGAGGGGACAGAAAAGAAGAGGGAGGCAGGAAAAGTCCTGCCTGACCCAGGGAAACAGCAGTAAAAAGAGAGCATAAGTGGGTGAGGGTCTTTGTTTTAAAGGGGTCCTTTGCACCTTCGTGAAGACTAGTGAAGGCTAGCAGTCATGGGGCTCTGGGCTGACCAGAGTGCTGTCTGAGTACACTTTGCCAGGTGACAGGGGCAGGCCAGCATAATGCCTGAATCCTTACAGCATCCCACTTACACAAAATGCAATGACTAACCAACAAGGTAAAGAAGCTGTGTCTACAAGGTCTGTTGACCAATTCCAGTGCAGAGGAGGATGGAATGTTACAGGTCCAGAGCCTAATTACAATTTGCCTTGGGCTATGTTTAAGCCACTAAAGAGCCTTTCCTTGGCCACCTCTGTGTTGAACCTAACTAACACCCTGTGACTTGCAGATAAAAACCCTTTGAAATGTGTTACCTTAACAAAACCCTATTGTCTATTGATTAGAGGGCTATCAGCATTCAAGGCCTATACTTGAAATTGCCCCAATTGGCTGTACCCCATATCTCTGGTGTTTCCACCAATGCATTTGAAAAATGTCTTAGTTTATGACTTTATTTTGCTACTATAAAAACATCACGAAACAATTTACACATTGGGACATGGAATAGGGTAATCTAAATCTGTGTTCCGGGGCCACAGGCACTCACACTTGGCTCCAGAATAACCACCCCCTTCCCTCTCCCCCTTTGAGGTAAGAGCTGTGCTTTAGTGTCTAGGGAACAACTCTTAATCACTGTTACAGACACCCAGTTCTCTCTCTCCTAAGGGAACAGCGCTGACTGTTTTTGTAACCAGCCTGCCTGACAAAAATGAAGATATTTCAGACACTCTGTGTCCTCCACACTTTGGTCAGCTGACTCTTGAAACATTGGGCAACTCTCCCCACACCCAACTAGAATTTTCCCAGGAAATCGCCTACTGAGAGAAGAGGCCCAGGCTCTGGGAGGTAGCCCTGGAGAGCCTATCTCCCTGAGAAGAACTCCCTCTTGGAAGATGACCTTGCAGGAGAGGGAGACCTCTGGGAGAGACCAGAGCTGAAGTAGTGGTGAAAGAGCATCCTCATCTTTCTTTGTCTTCAGACACATGGACCTGGAAAGCTTCAGCGAGTGTTCCTGAGCCTGGGTCCATGCCTGTAGTAATAGTAGCACAGCCCTGTGATACCAAGACTTGGGAAGCTTTGCCAGGAGTGACAGCAGCTGTGCGAGGTGGGGAAAAGATGCCAGACCTGATGAAAGGGGTGACCTCTTAGCTGTTTTCCAAGGTATAAAGCATTGCTGTTTTTGCTGCTCCTGCTGCCGCCCCTTACCAATGCCATGGCAGTTTGAGTTCGGCTGTAGTCATAGCTCTCTCTCATCTTCTCACATTGGTTGGGCTCTGAGCAGATGGAAAATAGACTCTATAGATCACTTGGCATGCTAATGATTTTTCCTGTAGGTCCAGGCTATAGTGTTGCCTCTGTGGATTACCAGTTAGGGGAAATAAAGCATTTCACAATAGTAAACGGCATAGCTTATGGCCATTACTTTTTCCAGTGTGGTTTAAAACTTACTCATCTTTGCATGAGAAAGTATTAAGGACAGATTGGTGGACCCAAATCCTGAGAGGTGCATAGATGTGTAAAAGTGTGAAACTGTGAAAAGGGGATTTTTTTTCATGTCCCTCTTTCCTGGTGATGGTGTGCCTGCCTATAATAGTGGGGACGTTCACTTGCTGCCTCCCTTCTCATCTGCTGATGTAGAAAACCACACAGCAATCTTTGAGCAAAAATTTGACCACAAAGGTTAACATTTTTCCCTCCTTCTTTCCCACCTCCCTTATCCACGCTTGAGAGTTGATTCTACCTACGGTTCTCAAGTTAGATTTTTATTATTTTTGTTGTTGTTGTTAATGAATGAGAATTTTTTCATTTGGGAAAAAAATAACAAAAGAAAGTGAACTGAATGTAATTGAGATAAATTATGTTTCTTCAAGTTGCTTCTTACAGGTTTCCTGAACTTAACGAACTCAAAAGTGTGCCAGGCCTCCGGTGCTCAGTACCTGTGGAGTGGGTTTTGGGAGGCTCCAGGAATGAATCTATTGTTGTCCCGTCCTGAGTGGCATGCACTCAGTAAATTTCTTTCCCCCGGAAGGGTCTTTAAATTCTCTAAGCTCTTCCCAGCACTGCAGTTCTGATTGCCTCCCGGATTCGGATGGAGTTCTGAGACGTCATTGCAGCATATGGCCAGCAGGGGGCTACAGCATTTAGTGGTGTCCCAGGTTTAGATTTCCAGGATGCAGAAAAACAAGGAGACCTCAGCTCCTAATGTGGTGTGCATTAGGTTCTCCTAGCCTTATTCTCCCTCTCCAGCTTATGTCTGATATGTACTCTGGTGATAAATAAACCTTGCTGTTAATGTTGACTACTACTACAGTATTAATGTGTTACCAGTGCTCCTTAGCAACAATAGAATGTCCTTTTTGCTTTTTTTTTTTTTTTTTTTTTTTTTGAGTCAAGCTCTCACCATACAGCCCTGGCTAACGTCAGACTTACTATGTAGAGCATGCTGGAATGACTCACAGAGATTTCTCTCCCTCCACCTTCCATGTGCTGCCATTTCTGCCTCCAAAGCTGGTGACTCCAATGATAAATGACTATGAAATCTACTGGTAGTTGTACTTTAACCCTAACCAGTTGAGATAACAAGATGTGTGAGACCTAATTGTTTTCTGTGCCCGTCTAAAGGACAGAGGGTTAAAGACTTTCCTGATAAAGCCTTGCTGCCTAAATGACAGTTAATAGCAAATTCAGGGACAAGAGCTTGGCTTCCCAGTTTTGCCACTCTGTTGTGAGATCTTAGCTTCTCACATGACAAGACTGAGCTGGGCCATGTGGGGAGAGGGGAGAGAAAAGAAGGGACCAGGCGCAGCAGCCGGGAGGCCAAAGGTACAAAGACAGCTGGCAACCAAAATTTCTGGATTATATAGGGAAGAGCAGGCCAGGCCTTGGGCCAGAGAGTTCAAGTTAGGGGGCGGGTATGCTAGCCAGGATGGCTCTATAACAGGTAGGGACTGAGGGAGTCTGGGAGAACCTGGCTTCCAGGTCCTCTTTGATATGTCTACAGCTCAGCCATTTGACCCAGGCCTGAAACCTAACAGATACCATCATGTGTCGCCCACACTGGAATGACTCTTGCCTTTGGGGACTGGGCCTGTTCCATCTTTATAGCCAGCTTGATGTCCTTTCCCCAGTGAGCCTCTCTCATTCCTGCAGAGAAATAGCAGAGGGCCAAGGAGAGAGCTGGGTCAGAAAGAACTCCTTTACCAAGCAGTGATGTGTGGTTTAGGGTCTTCAGGCAGAAGGTGCCAAAAGGTATGCAGAGATTTTGGTTGGGAGGTTCATACTATTTATTCTGTAATTGATTACATATGATATTGCAGGTTCAGAGGTGTTTATTGACGGAGTAAAGCAAAAGTTCAACTTAAATTCTGCATTCTTCCGAGGCAGAATGTGAAACATACCTAAAAGAATCACCCTAAGAGAAAAGCTCCCTAATCCAAGATAGCGGAAGAAAAAGGAAGGGTGTGGGGCCAAGGAGTGCATGGCTCAAGATGCCGCTGTTTCCTCTAGAAGCTCCATGTACAGCGACAATGTGTTTGAGGCTTGTTTCTTCTCTGTGGCCTTTGCATCACATTGAAACAGCCATGAAGCCTCTGGTACACTGTGCATCTGTTCTGAAGCTGCCTTTTTAAGGAAAGCTTTGTACCTTTTGCTGATTTAGGCAGCAGTGGGGTTTAATGACGTGTTGGGTGGAGTGTCTCAACCCAGGTTAAGCTGTTGCCAAGATAACTGTTGCATCAGCTTGACCTCAGATGGAACAGGCAGCCCCAGAAGAGAGTGACAGCACAGACTTCCTGGAATCAGGACCCTGCTTGTGGAAATGGTCCCCTCTCCATGAATGAAAGCTGCATTTAAAAACTCCATATGAGTCTTTGATACTGTGACAAAAATAGCTCTAGATACAAAGTGGCATCGACAACTTAGAACACACAGCTGCTGGTTGTGGGAAGCTGTGATTGTCTGGACTACACAGTTGCACAAGTGTGTGTGTTGGGGGTGGTGCTTGTTGCTGGTGGTGAAGGCTGGTGTGGTCTCTCAGGTAGACCAGTCTGAGGCCTCTACCCAGTTATTGTAGGTTCCTGTCATCAGCAGAGAAAGAATTCAGACAGGAGGAAAAATGAGGGATTGGGAAGGAAGTATACAGGCATCTCACAGTGGTGTCACATGGCTCAGCTTATTACGGTGGGAAATTTTAGACAATTATTAGAAATTTTCCTAGGATGAAATTGATTAAGCTGTCTGCCTTATAAGGGTTTTCTTGTGTGTTGTGGCATAAAAAGCATGGTGAGAACACCAATTCTGTCCATTACTGGAGATGATAGTATACTGAAGCATGGTCATTTCCATTGGCCATGTGGATTCCAGATGGTGGCCTTTCTCTATGTGAGTGGTCCCTCAATGTCACAATATTGTCGCATCAACTCTGTGTGTGTCTGCCTCTTTTGTTCCGTACGATTCTAAGTCTACCTCAGATTACACTGAAGAAAGCAAGGTCTTCCTCTCGAGGTAATGTGAATGGGTGAGGATACATAGACAGTAGCTGGGCCTGCAAAGGCTTACTGAGTGATGAAAACTTCAGGGATGCAGAGATATTGAAAGTTATAAGCCCAAAACCAAATTGTCTTGTGCTACCTTTGGCCCCACAACACATTTATTTCCCATCTCTCTGTGTGAACTAACACATTTGTGATTATCAAGTAAATTTTTTGGAATATTTGAAAAGACCCCTAGCTTATACCTATCCAAAAACTAGAAATATCATTAGATAACATCAGAAAATGCCCAAGGCCTACAGCAGAGATTTGCCTACCTGTTATTTCTACCATTGTCTTGATTTATGATATTCTGTGTTCTGATACTATTTTTTAAGCTTCGTGACATTGCTGCCATGCTGTGTCGTGGAATTTGGATTAATCTAAATCTGTTTCCCTAGGCCATGGTCATTAATCTTTGGCAACAGAATAAATTGTCTCTTATCCTCTTTGAAAAGAGAGCTGTGTTTCTTACATTGACAGAGACATGATTCTTGGCCTGTATTCCACCCAGCAATTTTAGGACAAATGCCACTCTACTGAAATAAAAGCATCCATTATGAGAACTACAACATGACATTTACAGCAAGGCATGGAGAGAGAGAGAGAGAGAGAGAGAGAGAGAGAGAGAGAGAGAGAGAGAGAGAGAGAGAGAGAAAAGAGACGAGACAGAGAAGAGACAGAGAACACAAATAGAATATTATCTCTGCACCATAATTGTAACCAGCTGCCAAGTTGTCCTAGTCACCAGTGAGCTCCACAGGATCTTGGAGCATTTTTATCTTGTCCATTCTGAGACACAATGCCCTCATCCTTGTGGGCTGTAAATTTGGGTTTTCCTGATAGACATTAGCTGATGCAGCTCATCTCTGCTGAAGGCACTGGATGCTCTGCAGGTCACCCTGCCTATGGACAAAATGTGGGAAACTATTCCCCTAATTTCTGTCATTTCTCAGAATAAGGGGTTTACATACAAAGTTCGCAGTTGGCTGGCACCTTTGAGAAACCCACATTTCCCCCCCATGAATTATGACCTGTCCTGGAAAAGTTCTATGAAACACTGGCTTCTCAGGTCAACTGTGTGTTAGAATCTGGTGTGAGGGCCTAAGTACTTCACTGAGATTGTCTTGTAAAGTGATCCCAGGCTCAGAAGATCTACAAATGTGAAAAGAAGCTGCATCCTCCACTAAACCTCCTACCAAGGCTGATTGACTACAGCCTCAATGGTTGTGGGGAGGCAGGAATGTTGCTGGTAATAGCCATTCACTGTCTGACATAACACGCTTGTGAGTATTATGTGAAACCTTTGGGTAGCAGACCACCAGCTTCTATCCAAAAGCTAAGAATACTATCACAAAGTACCTGAGACGCTATAACAGAGATTTCCTGCTTTGCTATAGCTGATAATGCCTGCCTGATATTTCCACCAATATATTTGCAAAATTTCTTGATTTTATTACTCTCTTTGTACTGTTATTATGAACGTGTCATAAAACTTTTAACACATAGAACACAAAATTTAGGTGTTCTGGTTTGTTTTCAGTTGCTATGGTAAGAAACTGACCAAAGGCACCTTGGAGAAAAAAGGATATATTTGGCTTGTAGGTTAAAGTACATCATCGAGGCAAGAACCTGGAGGTAGGAAGTGAAGCAGAGACCACAGAAGGATGCTGCTTACTGACTTGACTCCTACCTCTGCTCAGCTGGCTTGCTTAGACATCACAGGACCTCCTGCCCAGAGGTAGCACTACTCACACTGGGCTAGGCCCTTCTCCATCAATTAACAATCAATAAAGTGCCCTACAGACATATCCATAGGCTAATCTGATTGAGGCACTTCCTCAGTTGAGGTTCCTACTTCATGAGTGTGTCAAAGTGACAGCCAAGGTCAACCTTCACACAGGTAACCTAGATTTGTGATCCTGAGCCATGGTCATTTGTTTCTGGCCCTAGAATAAACCACCATTTACCCTTTAAGTTGGAGGCTGTGTTTTATTACTTTGTCACAAACATCCTTGATAACTACAATAGGTAGCCAAGTTTGAGAACTGGCATTTAAGGACCCCTGGTGTTGTGAGGAATCTACCAGAGAAGACCACTCAGACATGGGTCAAGCCAACAGAAAGTCTGTATTAGCCAGCCCACAGCTACAGTGGGTATTCATGACTGAGTGCAGTACCTTTCCTGGGTGAGCTTTTAAGCACATAAACAACATCCTGGTTGACACACCTCAGTCATCAAGGTCAGTTAGCCAGAAGTAGAACTACAGAAGTCAGAAAACAGTGTTAATACATTTAGGGGCTTTCCCAGAAATATAGACTTTGATGGATTAGGACTTTCTTCTCATTTTGGCAGTTGTTTCTGCCTATGTGCTTGGTTCCAAGGCCTGTATGCTACTTCCATCAGTTGTGCTAAGATGTGGGGGCCTGGTCCACCAGAAATTTGATGTTGCGACCGTGTTCCATGCCCCATATGTACTTGGAGAGAAATGCATTTGCCTGAAAGGAAGAAAAGGAATGAAATACCCACAAACTTGTAATCTTGATGCCCCAGAGACAGTGAGGCAGTGTGTCTCTCAGAGCCTCTACCTCTGCTTCAAGAGCAGCACAAATGTGTGTCAGAATTGGAATGTTAAACAACAGACTGAAAACGCATGGATCTTCTGGTTAGCTAGACAGTATCAGGCTTGGATGCCACTAAGAACAGATGCCTTCCTTGTAATCAGCTTTGGACCCAACCCCCAGTTCCCTTAGTAACATCATGTTTAAGAAAGAAACACACCCCCGTTGCCCTCTTTGGAATTTAAAATGCCATCTGAAAGGGAGGAGACTGAAGGTATCATAGCTTTAGTGAGGATAACTAAGGAAAACCTACTTCTAGGTAAAAAGATTGAGTTCTGTGCTCTCCCTGTATCCCTGACCCCAACAGTGAACATGCATTCTTAGCTGTCAGCAGCATTGCCTATTGTTGTCTCCTCCCTGAAGAATTAACAGAGTCCGGCCTATCAACCCCTGACCCCAAGACCTGGGAAAGCTAATAAACCCAAGGACATGTTCATAAGCAGAAGAAATAATTATCCCCTTAATGAAATAGCACACTTACACACCCCAGAAGGCTGGCCCTTGAGGTAATTGCTTGAAAATCTTCACTGCTAATTCTGCCCATTTTTTTAAATTCTAACTGAAAAGTGTAGCTTTTCTTTCTCCCCCTTTGTCTCTCCTTCGGGTACTGGATGAGACCTTGAGCACACTTTCCTCGCACACTCTCCCCCTCCTTGCTGAACATGCCTGCTTTCTTGGACCCTAACCCAAGAGGCATGTTTTTCCTCTCTCTCTCTCTCTCTCTCTCTCTCTCTCCCTCCTCTCCCTCTTCTCTCCCTCTCTCTCTCTCTCTCTCTCTCTCTCTCTCTCTCTCTCTCTCTCTCTCTCTCTCTCTCTCTGTCTCTGTCTCTGTCTCTGTCTCTCTCTCTCTTTCTCTCTCTCTCTTCCCTCAACCTGTTACAGGCAGCTGTCTAGATTGACAGCTCATATGCTCTGTGGTTTCTCTCTCAAGCTCTGGTAAAAATGGTCCTCCATTCCTCTGAGTCCATTTATATATATTTCTTTTCAAGAATCCACAAAAGAGAACTCTGATCGTCTGGTAACAAATTGTGATGAAGCAAACACTTCAAACACCCAAGTCAGCTGTTACTGGAGATGAATTTACACTGTGGCCATGGATAGCTTTTTTTTTTTTTAACTGTTTTTTCTCTTGAGAAGATGAAAGGAAATTACAAACTACATAAATGTGAGAAGCATTGTTTCCTACAAATGTGGGAAAGCACACGTGGACCTTCCCTTAGTTTTTCATCTTTGCTGGCTGATGGCAGGGAGCAGACAAGACCTCCTGTTTTCCAGCCTTAAGTGAAAGGAGCTGGGCTGCCCCTAGGCAGAGTGTTGGGTTGCTCAAGTAGCAGCCACAGATACCTGCTTTTGCAAAGTAAGGCCATGCATAGTAACAGCCAAGCTTGCTATGGAGATGTCACTGACATGAACTCCCAGTAGCTCTCCAGAAGACCAAGGTCACCTATAGAAACAGCCTCCTGGGAACTTACCATCTGGGGCTACACAGAACCGCATGCAGGGTGCAGGATGGGCAAGGGGTAGCATTTGTGGAAGGCTCCCAATCTCTGGTGGGGAGCAGCCTATCAGCGAAGGAACAAATGTGCCAAAGAGACCCTAGAAACTCCTGGGGAAGAGCATGATGGGAAAATGCTAGCAAGAAATATTGTAAATCCTTGATGAGGTGGCTGCTCTAGATCTGCAGTCATGAATAGGACTACTTTTGTATATTGTATCTTAATTTAGAATGTATTTAACTTATCAGCATGCATGTGTGTGATTGCACATGCGTGTTGCAAACCTCTGCACCACGGTGCACATGTGGAAGTTAGCTCTCAGTCAATAGTTCCCTCCTCCTAGCTGGAGTTCTGGGGAACAAACTCAGATCAGCAGGGTTGTGTGGTGGTGCTTGTCCCTGCTAAACTACCTCACTGACCCTTGTATTTCATTTTATCCAGTGCAGCATTAGAAAAGAAAATTAGAGTAGGGCATAAACTAAAACAAACTACAAATTCTCTGAAATTCCATTGCCCAAAGAAAACCATTGCTAATGTTATCCAAATGTTTTCTAAAAATGCACACACACATAGGTATACTATACATATATAGATATTCACTATAGCTTTATGTTTTCACAGACTTGAAACCTGATGTACTGTTTACTGTTTCCAACTGGCTGCCTTCCAGTCAACAATTCACTCTAGACTCGCTTTGTGTCAATGAATATGGTCCCTCAGTACTTTTGGTGCCTGCAGATCCCCTAGCTGTCCTTGCTAGCATGGGTAGTTTCTGATGAAGACTTTAGACCTTGCAGAAACCACCTTATAACTGTGTCCTTGAGTGATGGAGAAAGAGCAAGTTCTCTGATGGGCTACTTACAGCATCATAGGAGTTCCACCCTATGACCTTATCTCACTCTGGTGAACATCCAAAGCTCCTATTTCTAAATACCATTATGCTGGGAGATAGTACTTCAATACATGATGTTAGCGACACACAAGCATTTAGCCTGTGTATGCCTCTGTTAATGGACACCATATATGACACATATTGGGTGATGTTTTTGTTTTTGTTGTTGTTGTTTTTGCTTTTGTTTTGTTTTTTGGCATTTGCTTCAGCAGCAAATTTCTACTTTGGTAATGGTTACGTGACAGCAATTTCTCTGTAGAAAACAAACAACAACAAAAAGCCCATGGCAACGAAAAGACCACCAAAAGATATTTGTTTATAGTGTTTAGTAACTATTTACAAAGCTGAAGCAAGAAAGCAGGTCACCATGCTGATCTCAGCCTGGACTATATGAGTGGGACAATTCAAACTTTCCATTGATTGATCTGTTCATGTTCATGAAAGAGTAGAAAAATGCTGCAAGTATTTTAGAGTTGCAGATTTTAAAGATTAGGTAAATTTTCAAATATTTAGGATCAACTGTATTTCTCTAGAGTGTTTTTCAAGATCTCGCTGATAATAGAATATATTTCTTGGGTATTAATAATTATTGTAAAATTTCTACCACCAACATAAGCTCAATGAAAGGATCTGTTACCTATTTTTTTTATCTAAGGAAAATATGTGCTGGTCTTCCAGATCCTTCAACCTGAGCTACACTGAACTTCTATAAAGGATCTGTCTCCTAAGGTGTCTGGTATATACATACACAATATGTATACATAGATATATGTATCATATATATGTTTCTATATATATGATACAAATGGAGAAAGAGGAAAATAGAAAGAGGGTCTTACAGTATATGTCTGGCTGCTCTTGAAGTCACAGCAATCTCTCTGCCTTGACCTCTTGAACTCTAGTATGCCAGGCTTATCTAGTATGTTCTTGGTGCTTGGTGCTTTTTCATTGACTTTCAGTTAAATTAAAACATAAATGAATGAATGACAGGCTCTCTGCCCTCTCCCCAGCTAGCTGAAGTCTTCCTAGATTTTCTAGATTTGATCTTGGTAGTAGTCCCTGGGTTTGTCTGTGTATTTTCTACCTTAAAATCTAATCAACCAACTAATGTAGGGAAACAGAACCTCTGAAAACCATTGATGACTTGGGCCCAACTTTTCTTCCATAAATGCCAGCAGGCACTAGCAGGAAATTCAATAAACTTCACAGCTGGCTCTTCATTCCAGAAAAATATGGGTCACTTTTAAACTATTGGTTAACACCAGAAAGCACTTAGCACATGGTCAAATTTTCCACTTTCATCAATGAGTTCTCTGAGTTGCCCAAACATCACTAAGCAGTGGAGATTCAGGGACCAAAAAGTGCTTCCAGCATGTGGGATATGGGGTGGGCCTTATTAGCAGGGAAAACATACTTCAGTGAGCTTCCACAACAAAGGAGTAATGAATCTGTGCCCCATTTCCTCCCATTTTATTACTCAGTCGTTTGACAAATGAATGCAGTTATAAATTAGCTATGCAACAGTACACAATGGAATTCATGAACAAAATCGGTTAAATAATTTCTGTGATTGAACTCTATGCACAACATCTTTAAAACAAGCACTAGGTTCTCAGTTGGCCCTCAATTAATCCATTCGCTTTCTTTGAAAAATTTCAGGTTGTTTATTGGTATGTTTGTACAAACACTGTGCTGAGGAACCCTGGTCACAAATATGAATCCCAAGAGGAAGGGAAGAAAAGGCTTTTTGTTTTTTTGGGTTTTTTTGATAATACCTCCCTTTGTAGCCCAGACTAGCTTGAAACTCACTCCTTCTGTCTCTTTTCCCTGGGTATTTGGATTATAGGCATATGCCACCAAGCCTGGTAGAAGAAAAGATAATATTTAGCTTTGTCTTTTTTAAATATCAAAATACCATCTTATGGTAATGATATGGTTAAAGCAAGTTAATAATGTGATCCAAGTATAAACCTACACAAGTACTGCCACTTATTTTTGTTTTCAGGTTTTGTTTTGTTTTTAACAGAGATACCAGACTGCACATTGGAGAACAGACAGCCTCTTCACAAGCAGTGCTAGGAAAACTGGATGCCCTTATCTTGAAGGCTGACACAAGATCCCCATCTCCCATCCTGCACACCAATGAACTTCTAATCAGTCTGTGCCCTCAACATAAATCTGAAAGTCCAAAAGTGCTGGATGAAAAATAGAGAGATCACCTCAACATCTACAAAGACTTTCTGAACAGGGCCCCAGTCACCTAGGAAACATGGCTAGCAACTGAAAAGTGGTGGGTTGTGAGAGTAAAAGATTCTAGGGGGATGTCTGGTGTATTTGGGGGTATATGCAAGCACCTGTTTGCATATGTGTGAAGATCAAAAGAAATGTCTCAAATTCTTCTTAAGGAGCCACACAGTTTGTTTCATGAAACAGGGTCTCTCACTGGCCTGGAGCTGGCCAGGTAGACTATGCAGGCCAGAAATACTAGAGATCTACTCACCTCTGTCCCCCAAGGCCAGAACTCCAAGCCCATACCACTAGGCCTGAATTTAATTTTAGCATGGGTTAGGAAGACTGAATTCAGGTACTTATGCTTACAAAGCAAACACTTTACCCTCTGAACTTCTTCCCAGCTCAACTTCTTGTACAAAATCATAGATTTTAAACTCAAAATTTGAGTGTCAGATAGGGGCTATCTCCCTGTCTTAGTCGCTGTTCTATTGCCATGAAGAGACTCTTATGAAAGAAAGCATTTAATTGGGTGCTGGCTTACAGTTTCAGATGTTTAGCCCATTATCAATATGCCAGGGAACATGGCAGCATTCAGGCATTACGATCTCCAAGCAGCTGGAAGAGACTGGGCCTGACTTGGGTTTTTTAAACACTTCTACAAGGCCATACTTCCTAATTCGCTTAATCCCTTCAGAGAGTCCCACTCCCTGGTGACTCATTCAAATATATGAGTCTCTGGGGGCCAGTCTTATTCAAACAACCACACCCCTAAAGGTTGATGGCTGGGGAGGATTGAGGGTCTCCAAAAACAATGAAGGATATTGCCAGAAAACTCTGTTTAATTTTTTTTAAACAAAGGGAAAACTTAAAATGTTTTTGAAAATTTTATAAACAGTAAAGGGATAGATAAGTGCATGTATATACTAAAATAATTTCTAGATAGAAAGGATTTTAGTTTATATTTAAAACTGATAGCAGTGGTAATTCCATTAACAAGATACCACTATTGACCTAAAATTGTGTTGACCTCACTTTTGCAGACATCAGCTTGGTTTCTGATTGTCTGAGACATTGTCTCATGCAACCCACACTGGTTTTGAACTTGTTTTAAGTTGGCCTTGGATTTCTTATTCTCTTTCCTCTCCTTCCTTATAGGCATGTACCACCATGCCCAGCTGACATTTGAATTTTTAATATAATACTCTGCATATGACCCTAGAAAGACAGCGACAAAGTACTGGGGGAAAAAATGAACAAAACAACAACAACAAAACCCTTAAGTTTAAATATGGCATATGCCCACAATGGAATTTGAATTAACTGTTAAAAATGAAATGCATGGGTTTTATAGTATACAGCAGCTTGAAGAGAAGGGATTAGGAACTGAGATGGAGTGGGGCATAGAGGAAGTAGACAATATATGCAGTATTCAAAGGGAATAAATGAAAGACAACAGAAAGAAATGCTCTGAACTGAGCTGCTGCTAGCTCCAGGGGGTGGGTATAAGACAGGACTGAGGGAGAGGAGTGGGAATTAGAAAGAGCAGGACACCCTGGTATACAGAGCTGGGTGAAAAGAGAATGTAGAACAAGGACTCTAATGTGAATACTGAAACTTAAAAATTCCAAAGGAAAATGTCGGAGCACATTTTAGGAACAAGTGTTGGAGCAGACAGACAGGACAGCAGTAGAGGTTGCTGAGAGTATTGACCAAGGCCAGGAGAAGTACCATGAGGATGGTGGCACTCTGTCGCTGGGCTCTGCTCACCTCTACCTGCAAGAACAACCTAGGACTAGCCATGCAACCCCAAGAGTACAAGCTTCCCAAGGACTGTCTATATCCCCAGCCTCTTTTCCCCAACAGACATTAGATTAAGCATTATTTTGTTTTTTTAATACTATGATGACAACACTCTGTGAAAAGCTTTGAGTCAGCATAAACTAGGCAAAAGAAAAACAAGATCTTACAGAAGCCTGATGAGCTTTTGATACTGCCAGGGCTCCTGGGAGAGTTACTAAGAGAAGTTAATGTCTAACCAAAATTTAATTTAAGGTTCAAGTGTACAAGGCACTTTCAGGACTATAAGACTGACTAATGAATTCATTAGTAAGATTAATGCCCTTATCTTCTGGTTTGAGCTGTGCTGGTATGTGCTAACTTGATTGTGCTAACTTTGGAACATGCTGAAACAGCCCAAGGTTCCACTGAATGGTAGGTGTGTCTACCAAGCCAAGTACCTGGAATGGAATGGAGTTGAGGGAAGCAGAGACCCTCCTGAGCCAAGGCTGCTACAGCACTCCCCCACCTCATCCATGCTGCCCAAGAGATGCCTTGGGTTCATGTAGACATGATTGTCCTCACTCTCTGGCAGCTGTGCACCCACCTCCCTTATAGCATATTCCTACACACTTTCCAGTGCAGAATGAAAATATTCCCACTGTTACTCATCCCCACCTCATATACAGAAGCAATCATGAATACTTGATATCCAGGCTGAAATAACCCTTATCCAGGCACTATTTAATAATGCAGGACTCACTGGCTGCTTTAGCCACATCATAGTCTTTTTGGGAAAGGGTCCAGTTGGTTACTCCTTGTTTAGGCATGTCTTTTTCTTTAATTCAAGATCACATGAAAGTAGCTATCTGATATATTTACTCTTTGTTTAATGTAGGCTATGTAACTTTTTTTTTTTTATGGTGGATGTGTGTGCCTTTCGGAGAGTTGGTTCTCTCCTTCTACTGTGTAGATTCTAGGAATCAAACTGAGGTCCTCAGACCTGTCAGAGGAGACTTTTCATCTGCTGAGTCATCTCTCCGACCCCAGGCCATCTCAGGGTGAATCAGATTTATCCTTATTACCAAGAAGCACGTGGTTTATAGTGTCTGCTTCTCTGATCACAGGACACCATGGTTCTACAGTGACAGGAGATGCCACCTTTGAACATGGTTCTGCTGGTGGGACTGGAGGTATGGGAGATAGAGAAGAACATTGAGAAGTTTCCGCTTAGAGCATTATTGGAAAGTGTATTGATACCATGTTGTGGAGGAAGAATCGGGTGCAGAATTGGGAAAACTCTGCAGGTGAACCTCTAGATCAGGATGCAAGCAAAGGCCATGGAAACACCACCAAGAGAAGGCCCAGGAAAGTCAAGAAGAAAACTGAGGAGGCTGGGGAGAAGGCTAAGTAGTCCAAGACTGGGGAGATAGCAGAGAAGAAGGTTGGGTAAGGTAGGAAGAATGTGGAGGTCAAGGTTGTAATGAGAGAGAAGGGCAAACTGTCTTGACTAAGGTTGCAATTCCAGCCAGCAGGCTGTGATTAAGGGGTGGCAATGGGCTGACACCATGGAGAAACTAAAGCCTGAGAGCCTATTGTGGCCCGAATTCTGTTGTTTTGTTCTCCCATTAAATTTCTTGTGTGGTCTGAAATTGATGATCTCAATTTGAGTTTTGTTTTATAAACATTTGTGTTTGGGAAAGCGATGTTTATTTGGAATGTTCGTGTACATGAGAAGTAGGAATTCTTTTGACAGTAACATTTGTCTGGGGGTTGTTTTTTTTCAGTTTGTATTGTTTTGTGTATAAAATTTGAGGCTTTGCTTTCTATCATGTGACATAATAGCTCCCAGGAACTTTGGATCTGTA
>JANBXA010000592.1:0-26168 GCA_030556225.1 Cricetiscus sungorus | reverse complement strand
ACAAGAGCAGTATCTCGCCTATATGGCTAGTCTTACCATATTGAAAGCAAACTTCATCATGTATTTCTTCTATGTCCATCTTCCTTTCTGATGCAAGCTGTGTTGACAGGAGCAGTTGGACCTCACTGTCAAGAAAATTCCTACACCATTTAAAATGCCATATTCTGTAGGTCTTTGAAAGGTTTTAAGAATGCCTATCCATCTCAAATACATCTCTATATATGTAGAAATCTCAACTCACCTAACTATAAGTTTTGACCATTATAGGTAACTATCTGTAATCTGCCCTAAATTATACATTGCATTTTTCAATGAGCTATATAAACACAATATCTCAACAAGAGGAGAAATATTACATTCGTATCAATAGATGAAAATCCATTCCAAAACAAAGTATTCAAATCTATACCATAATCCCTTTTTTACCTTTAAAAAGATTGCTTGTGGTCATTAACCAGTTATAAACAAGCCCGTTTAAAGGAAATAAACATTTATAAACAATATTTGGGAATTTGGGCGTCGTTCTTTTCAAACTACTTCCTGCTGGTAGAGGGCGTTGTCATGGGGAATCCTAAGAAGACAATGAAGTCCTGGCTTTAGTATTAAAGGCTCCTTTGTCCCAGGGATAATGCTTCAGGGGGCCTTGCTTGATCAAACCATGTTAGTGTGAAAGGAATCCACAGCTTTTCATTTTCTGTGGAAAGAAAATTAGAAATTCTTTTTCCCATAACTTGTCCTTATGCTTAAATATTTATGCCAAAGCATTATATATATACATATATATATATACTGAATTAATTCAGCAGCATTTCTTTTATCAGTTATTTTTGTTTTCTCAACAGTCAAACAATTTAAATATAACAGAACAGCATACACTATCCAAAGATTCTCTGTGCTTTCCATCTTTTCATGGCTTTTTTTATTACTCTAGTTCTTCTACTTCTATTTTTACATATTTTGATACAGGGTTTCTCTGTAACTTTTTTCTGTCCTGAGATTCACTGCATACCAGGTTTCCTTTGAAATCACAGAGATGTATTTTTCTCTGCCTCCAGATTGCTGGGATTAATAGTGTGTGCAACTATACCCAGCCACATTCTGTCTTTTTAAAACCATTTTATTTCTTTTCTCTATCTTTGCCAAGCCTACTTATATTTTAAAACACAGGGTAAACATTTAGCATTTTTACTTAATATAAATATGCCTTTACTTTAAATCTTTTGCTTTTTCTTTCCACGAGTCTTTTATCTAACCGTTAAACAACAACTTTGCTAAAACGAAAGCCACAGTTCTTTTTTTTTTTCTTCTTTTTTTTTTTTGTTTTGAGGTCTATCCAAGATGGCGGATATTTTACCACCAGCACTCAGAGCTGCCTTGGTCTACGCTGCATTAAGCAGCATCCTGCTGGCATAGAGATGTGGTCACTGTGATCGCCAGCTCTCATACACAGCAATAAATTGTTAGCAGAGCTCTTTAAAATCCATGCAGGTTTTGCCATTTATGCTAAGTCAGGAAACCCCTCGTAAAGGAGCCTCACAAGTCTTTACTTGTCTCTCACAAAACAGAGTCCGACCCAGAAAAATGCTGCTACCAAAAAGCCTTTCTTTTCTCTGTTCTTTTGATTCTAAAAACTATTTTTTAAGCTTTTGTTAAGTTTTAAGGGAAAGTTCTCAGTTCCACTTCTGACACCATTATGTTACTTGTATGTTTTCTGCACCTGGTCCCATTTTGGTCCTGCTGCCTTGCTAGCTCCCAATAACATGCAGAGACTCTTTATTTGATATAAATACTGTTTGCCAGTTATTATTATTGTTTATCGGCTAGCTCTGTCTTAATTATTAACCCATTTCTACTTATCTAAGTATTTCTACAAGGCTCATCTTACCGTCAAAGCAGCACTGGCATGCTATCTCTCCGGACGCTCCATTTTGACGAATCCTTACTACTTCCTCTTTCCTCCTTGTCTCCTAGCCCCATATATCTTGCTTTCCCATTGGCCACAGTCCTTTATTAATTAACCAGTATGAGAAATATATTTAGAGAATAACATCTCCAATCACTCTTTATCTCTTTTTCATGCTTTGGCTTTGTGGCATGTTTGGACCCCACTTTGGTCACCCTCACCTGCCATGGAATCGGCCATGGCCCCCATGCATGACCACCTTTCAGGTTTATCATAAAATTGAAGTAAGAGTAACATTGTAATGCGATATCCACCCTATCCATACCCAAGATAACTCAGTAGACATCACTGACTTTAAAGACTGGAGGCTAAGTTTAGCAGTGGGGCAATGAATTTCTCTTATTTATCTGCTCCTCTGAAAAAATTTTGAGTAGAGGGAGCATGTCATAATTCAACTCATTGTCTGACTGACGTTCAAATTGTTTACATAAATTTTAAATTTTCTTTTAATTTTGTGTTGATCCCATTGCTGATCTGGAACTCTTGCCTATAAAGTAGCCTACTTTACTGTCTCAGTTTCTGTGGTAGCTGAAATTGCTGGATCTTGAATACAGGTACCAACTACCCAATTTTAAATTAACTTGTAAAAAAAGGATGACACTTGCCATATACATGTCAGGGTTTGGGATTAATTTTTTTTCTTCAACACTTTAGAGAATTTCCCTGTGTTGCATGTATATGTATCATGCATATGCTTTGTTGCTTTTTAAAGGTGCTTTACATCTTTTATTTCAGTTGGAAAATACTTCCCCAACTGAAATATCTTTACATTTTCAAAATATTTATGTTACAACATGCTAATTGCTGGTGTCTAAGTATAGGTATCAGTGATAATAAGGTTTTGATTTATTCTGTTTTGGTTTTCAGATTTTGTGCCTGTCTGTGGGTGCTATCCCTCTGTACATAAATGAACACTGATCTTGAGCTCTCTATGAGCAAAAGAGGACCTTGCAGGCCTGATTCTCCTGCCTCTATCTTTACATCCTATGTGCTGGTTACAAGTGTGTGTCTCTGTGCCTCTCATGGATTTTTATTTGTTTGTTTGTATTGTTTTGTTTTGGTTTTTGCTTTTTGTTTTTTGGTTTCTTTAGTTCTTTTTGTTTGTTTTTTGTTTTTGTTTTTGTTTTTTTTTTGTTTTGTTTTTGAGACAGAGTCTTTCTCTGTTACTCAGAATGGCCTCAAACTCTGGCTTTCTCCCCACATTAGCCTTTGGAGTCTTGGAGTTACAAAAAGATCAAGTTGGATCTATCAGAACCCACAGATAGCCATGTTTTTAAACTAGGATTCACAGAGAAAGTGTGGCAGTGACCTCAAGTCTAGACAAAGATGCTTAAATCTTGTCCTCTGGAACTTTACTGAAGCTACTTATTTAGGAAATTCATTTTTAATCATCATAAAAACAAATGAATTAAAAAATAAGTTAGCTTCCAGGTAATGCTGACACTCAACTTGAATACCAGCATTTGGGTGGTAGAGGCAGTTGGGTCTCTGTCAGTTTGAGGCCAGGCTGGTCTACACAGAGAGACTTCCTGGACAGGTTCAAAAGCCACAGAGACACCCTGTGTCCAAAACAAACAAAACAAAACAAATCAAAGAAACAAAAAAATAATAATTTAGCCAAGCAATGATGTTTCTGATGTTTCAAGCCTTTAAACTCAACTATCTGGATACAGAGGCTAATGGATCGCTGAGTTGAAGAACATCAAGAGCTACAAAAATAAATCCTCTGTGTGTGTGTGTGTGTGTTACCCTGAATTATTTATACATATGTACATACATATCCAAGTGTCCATGGCGATCAGGAGAAATTGTCATCTCTAGGAGATTTTGAGGAATAGAAATAGAAGTCCAGTCCTCTGGAATAGAAAGAAGTGTTCTTAACCTGAACTATCTTGTTATCCCAAAAGTTTCACTACTTACAGTTAGTTCTTCTGCAGATTATTATTATTATTATTATTATTATTATTATCATTATTAGTTCTTGTCATTCTTTGCTGTAGCTTTGAGTGATGAAACTGGATCCAACAAACTCAACAAACCAAAAGGAGTTTATTGAGAAAAGGAGTGAGATAAGAGGTAGGTGTTAACCCATTGGGGGCAGAAATAGTAAGAGAGAGTGAACTGGCAGGTTCTTGCTTATAAAGAGGAAAGGATCAGTTTAGAACCAGTCTCTGCATTTGTGGCCATTTAAACTGGAATCACGGAGGTTCCATTGGTCCAGCTCCTCGTGGCCGCCGCATGCTCAGTCTTTATGGAGTCACTTAATGAATGCATCGCTTAGCCATTCAAACTTTGATGGCTTTTGAGATGCCAGTGATCATCTCTGAAAGACATATTCAGCAGGGAAAGGAATTCACCTGTGGAAAGCAGAGTAGATCAACTCCAGGGCATGGAAGGAACCTGAGAATTAGAGAGGCCTGTGACCTGAAAATTTCTCTAAGAAGGAAAAAGCACTGGAGAGGACCTGTGTGGAGTGACAGTCAGGTCCTGAAGAGAAACCACCAGGGCAGGAAGTAGATTGTTTGGGATAGGAACAGGGCCAGGTTGCCTAGTGGGAGTGAGAACCCAATAAATCAATTATCATTATTATTATTATTATTATTATTATTATTATTATTATTATTATTATTATTAGGTAGCACATGCTTTTCTGTGTGCTATGATTTCCCTTATTAATTACAAAACATTCATGTTATAAAAGTTATAAAGTACACTATCTGTAAGTGTGATAACACAGGCCTTTTAATTCTAGCACTCAGAGGGGAGATAGAATTCTTTCTATTTGAGGCTAGTTGAATCTACAAAATGATCTTCAGGATAGCCTGGGATTCACAGTGAAAACAATAATGGAAAAGCAAACAAAAGATCCTTGAAGCAAATATGTTTTTATTTATCCCACAAAATGATAAATAAAATACCTCATGTGTCCTAATTGTCTTCTTACTCTTCAAGCCTTGCCCTAAATTTTTTTTTTTTGTAATTTTTACTAGTGCAAAAAAGTTTGCATTGTGTCTGTCATGTACAATAATGTTGGTATGGGTTTTTCCTCTTTCCTAACTGGTTATTCTTTTCTCCACCAAGGAGTATTTCTGGTGCACAGTGTTACTGACCTTTAATAAGCATCATTCAAGGCTTTCTCAGCCTGTTGGGTGTATTCACATTCACTCAGTGTGTGTGTGTGTGTGTGTGTGTGTGTGTGTGTGTGTGTGTGTGTTATATGTGTGTGTGTGTAGAACAGAAGAAAATTTTGGTTCCTATTCTCTCAACCATGAAACTCAGATATTTTACTCAGGTTCTCTAGACCCTGAAAATGGTTTTATTCCCATTACCCTCCCTATTCTGGCATGATTGCATCATGATACTTCGTGGAGTTTATATTTTCATAACATTTTAATACATATATTTGCCTTCATTATGTGAATTATGTGTGTATGAATGTATCCAATGCATCTGACTGACAGTAGAAGCCATATAAGAGCACTGGATTACATGGAGCTGGAGATACTTGCTTTTATAAGTCACTAGGCATGGGTATTGGCAAATGAACACAGGCATTTTAAGATAGCTGTAAGCACTCTTTGCCTCTGACCTAGCTCTACCGCTCCTAATTTAAATTTGTAGTTAAACATTTTTTCTAGTGTATTTTTCAGTCCACAATTTTTTGTGGGGGGCTGTTTCAAGCACATGTCTGTGCACATGTACTACCACACAGAGTATTCTAGCTTCTTTCATTATGGGTCACTGGAATTTTATTAAGGCTGTCTGATTTGGTAGGAAGTGTCATTTCACATTGATCTACCTCAGTGGTCATTAATTTTAAATTTTTAATTTAGTTTAAAATACAGAGTACAGGTATTCATCGTGGCATCTTAATATACTTGTGATTACGTGTTTTTCTCATTTTTTTCTTTCCACACTATTCTCCCCTTCGACTAGTCTATAAAAGGACACAGGCTAACAGAATGGATTCGAAGACAGAATCCATCCTTCTGCTGCATACAAGAAAAATATCGAAGCTTCAAAGATAGGCATTACCTCAGGGTGAAGGGCTGGGAATAGATCTTCCAATCAAGTGGACCCAAGAAGCAAGCAGGTGTAGCTATCCTAATATCTAACTAATTAGACTTCAAACCAAAATTAATCAAAAGAGATGAAGATGGTCATTTCGTATACATCACAGGAGAATCCATCAACACAACATCTCAATTCTGAACATCTGTGCCCTAAATACAAAGGCACCAACATTCATAAAAAAAAAAAAAACACTGCTAAGACTGAAACCTCACATAAAACCTCAAACACTTATAGTGGGAGACTTCAACACACCACTCTCAGGTACTAGACAGAACCACCAAACAGAAACTGAACAAATAAACAAAAGAACTAACAGAAGTTACGTCTCAACGAGTTTAACAGACATCTATAGAACATTCTATCCAAACACAAAAGATTATACTGTCTTCTCTGCTCCACATGGAACCTTCTCTAAAATTGACCATATACTAGGTGGCATAACAAACCATAACAGTTACAAAGGAATTGGAATAGTCCCCTGTAACTTATCAGACCACCATGCTTTAAAATTGGAATTCAACAACACAAATCACAGAATCCCGACAAACTCATGGAAGGAGAACAATGTGCAATTGCATCACAACTAGTTCAAAGAAGAAATAAAGAAAAAAATTAAGGACTTCATAAAATTCAATGAGAATGAGGACACAGCATACCCGAACTTATGAAACACTTGAAAGCTGTGTTATGAGGGAAGCTCAATGTTCAAAGTGACCATATGAAGAAAACAAAGGATATTCACACTAGAGAATTAACAGCACAACAGACAGACTTAGAACAAACAGGAGCAAACTCACCCAGGAGTTATAGACACCAGGAAATAATCATTTTGAATGCTTAAGAGAAATAAAATAGAAAAAAAGAAAAGTATTCAATGAATAACATATTTGTTTTTTGGAAACAGTCAAGAAAACAGAAAAAAAAAACCTTAATTAATAAAGTCAGAAGTTAAAAGTGGTGAACCATGAGTTCTCTGTTGAGTACTGGGCCAGTGTGTGGTCCACCAACCTTTCCACTACCAGGAAACTTCTTGGATGTGTTCTGAACATACTGAACCCACCTATCCATGAGGGACCACCCTGAGTCCCCACCGCTGGATCTCTGCTGGAGATGACCTGGGACTACTTCAGACCAAATTCATCTCATACATTTCTCTGAAAACTCCCTTGTTTATGCCTGAATCTCTCTGATCCTAATAACCTGACCTTAGGTATCACAGTCCTAGTACTCTGATTCACACACCACCCCACACAAAACCTGCCCTCCCACACGCCCTGTGTGCTACTGTGCTGGTTGTTCCTCTGCTCCAGTTGAACATTGGGCAAGAGTGCAGGTCCAACAAACCCTTCACCTTTGGGGAATTTCCTGGATCTCTTCTGAGAACACTGGAAAACCCTATCCACATGGAATGACCCTGACTCTCCAACTTCCTTATCTCTGTCCCCATCACTGGTCCTCTGCTTGAGGAGAGACCTTCTAGCAAGCTTGAAACATCCAGAGTTACAGACATCGAACTTCTGACCAACATACACCCCCCTAGTAGAGTAGAGTAGAGAAAGAGAGAGAGAGAGAGAGAGAGAGAGAGAGAGAGAGAGAGAGAGAGCCTCCACATGCACCCACTGGAAGAAATGATGGGAAGATGGCAATACAATAGAACACCAAAAAAGAGAAAGACAAGAATGACACCATGATACTAAAGGGACTCTACACCAAGTGGACCTGAACACACCAAAGGAGACAAAGCAGAGGAGAATGATTTAAAAAAAATAATTTTATAAAAATGTTAGAGGCCCTCAAAGACAATCATTCAAAGAAATGGAAGAAAAAAAACAAATAAATTATTAGAAGAAATGAACAAATCTCTTAAAGGAAGTAAGGAAATCAAAGAAAAAACAATCAAACAGATGAAGGAAACAAGTCAAAGAGTTTAGACATGAAAAGCGAAATGGAAACAATAAACAAAGCACAATTTGAGGGAATTCTAGAAATAGAAAACCTGGACAAAAATATCAGTAACTACAGATGCAAGTATAACCACCAGAATCTCAGGCACTGAAGATAAAATAGAGGAAATGAATTCATAGATCAAAAAAAAATCAGAAATTCAACAAATCCTTAACACAACATATCCAGGAAACGTGGGACACTGTGAAAAGGCCAAACAACAGAATAATAGGCATAGAAGAAGGTGAATATGCCCAGCTCAAAGTTGCAGAAAATATATTCTACAAAATCATTGAAAAAATTCCCAATCTGAATCTGAAGAAAGAAATGCCTAGGAAAGTACAAGAATGTGGCGCGCCAATCCCGACCCGCAGGAAAGACGGCAACCACACGAGGATTCTTCTCAGATCACACTTTATTGGAGCCTCTTAGTTGAAGGGAGAGCTGAAGGTGAGCGGCCCCAGGCAGGAAGGGACAGCTGCTTATATATCCTACTAGGCCATGGGTCACGGTCTCATTGGCTCAAAAGACCTCGCCTCAGTGTTGGAGCCACGGGATTGGCTAGGGAACGAGCAGGCGCTCTGGAGTGCAGCCGCCAAGCTGGCGTATGCCCGAATAAGGTAAACAAGAAAGAGGAAGTTCACCATCTTGTAATGGCATCCTGCGGGCGGCTGCCTACACAAGAAGCATAGCAAACACCAAATAGACTGGACCTAAAAAAAAGAGTTCCCTTACCACATAATAATCAAAAGATATAACATAAAGAAAGAATATAAAGAGCAATGAAGGGAAAAAAAACAGGTAAAATATAATGACTGACGTAACTAAATTTCACCTGACTTCGTGGAAACTTTCAAGGCCAGAAGGTCCTAGATAGATGTTCTACAAGTACTAACAGTCCAGGAATATCATCACAGGCTTATAAAGCCAGAAATCCCTTCAATCATTATGGGCAGAGGATGACAAACTGAGATTTTCATAATATGTATCTACAAATCCAGCCCTACAGAAAGTTCTGGATGGAAAACTCAACTGAAGGAGGTTAACTACACTCACAAAGGCATAGGCATCATATAAACACACTTCCCCAGATAAAAGAACAAAGTGGGGCAAATATATTCACAATATCACTGCCAACAACAAATCTAAAATAAACACACTTTAACAATCGATGATCCAACCAAATTAATCAATTTGTGTTTGAATTCTAACTTGTTAGATATTAGGATAACCACACCTGCTTGCTTCTTGGGCTCATTTGATTAGATGATATTTTCCCAGTCATTTACCCTGAGGAAATGTCTTTCTTCAAAGCTTACATGTGTTTCTTGTATGCACCAGAAGGATGGATTTTGTCTACCTATCCATTCTGTTAGCCTGTGTCTTTTTATAGGCGAGTTAAGACCATTAATATTGAGGGAAAGTAAGGACCATTGATAGTAGGATAATCATGTGAATCAAGTATAGTTCTAAGTTCATTGAAGATAATATACTGAATTTTGTATAATTTCCAATAGTTTATCATCTATCTTCTGGTATTATATTTCATGCTATAGTGGGAAGACCATAATATTGAACAACATTGTAAAATTTCTAGAAGACAAAGACAGGAATTTTCATGGAATATTTAAACATGATTGCCTCTGAAGAAATGATAATATGTCCAGGAAGTTTTATAGAAAAGAAAAACTTAAAATAATTAAAAAAAAAGAGCAACAGTGTAAATAAGCACAACTTAAAGTATATTGATGGTTCTCATATTCTTACAAATACATGTACCTCAGTGGCAGGTAGTTCTGTCTGATGGGAGATGTGATTCTGTATATATGTTTCTCAAACTGGTTAATAAAGCACTGTGGCCAATGAGATAACAAGATAGGCGGGGCTAGGAGACCAGGAGGAGGAGAGAGAAAGTAGTAGGGGTCGAGATGTAGCCCGGGGAAGGAGCAGGACGCCTGCCGTGCGGCTCCCCGATAAGACGACCACGTGAAAATACTTAGATAAGTAGAAATGGGTTAATAATTAAGACAGAACTAGCCCATAAACAGTAATGGTAACTGGCCAACAGGATTGTATCAAATACAGAGTCTCTGAGTGTTATTTGGGGCTGGCGCGGCTGTGGGCCCAGACTGGCGGGCTGATGGAAATATACATGCTACAGATGGCTACCAACAGAGACTAGCAAGACTTATTGGTAGCAACATTTTCTCTGTTGGATTTGTTTTGCTGTAGACAGAAATTTGCACGGCTCTTTAAGGGAGGTTTCCAAAATTAGCATAAGTGGCAAAAAACCACCTTGCTTTTAAAGAGCTCTGCTAACAATTCATTGGTGTGTACAAGAGCTACAATGAAGGTTTACACTGTGTTTTAAAAAATACGCTGGCTTGGGTGAGAAAAAGAAAGAGGATACAATGGTTTAAAAAAAAAAAGAAAGTAAAATGAATGGGTATAATGGAACACGCCATTAATCCCAGCACTCGGCAGACAGAGGCAAGCAGATCTCTGTGATTTCAAAGCAAACCTGGTATGCAGTGAATTCCAGGACAGAAAAAAGTTACACAGAAAAACCCTGTCTCAAAATATGTAAAAATAGAAGTAAAATAAATAGAATAATAAGAAAGCCACGTAAAGATGAAAAACACAAAGAGATTTTGGATACTATACACGCTTCTATTGTCTTTAAATTATTTGATTGCTGAGAAAATAACAACTGCTGATAAAAGAAATACTGCTGGATTAATTCAATTTATATATTTTAAAAATGCTTTGACTCAAATATTTAAGCCTAAGGACAAGTTACTGGGGAAAAGGATTTCTATTTTTGTTTCCATAGAAAATGAAAAGCTATGGATTTCTTCCAGACTTATGTGGTTTGATCAAGCAAGACCTCCTGAAGCAACTTCAACGGGACATTGCAACATTTCAGCCCACTACAGCCAAGATTTGTGCATCTTCTTTAGACCCCCATGACAGCACACTCTATGTGGTTTGATCAAGCAAGACCTCCTGAAGCAACTTCAACGGGACATTGCAACATTTCAGCCCACTACAGCCAAGATTTGTGCATCTTCTTTAGACCCCCATGACAGCGCCCTCTACCAGCAGAAAGTAGTTTGGAAAGAATGACGCCCAAATTCCCAAATATTGTTTATAAATGTTTGTTTTCATTTAAATGGGCTTAGTTATAAGTGGCTATAACCACAGGCCATCATTTTAAAGGTAAAAAGGGAATTATGGTATAGATATGAATACTTTGCTTTGAAATGGATTTTCTTTTATTGATACAATTTAAGGTCAATTTTGTGATATGTATATTTCTCCTCTTGCTTAGGTATTGTGTTTATATAGCTTATTGGAAAATGTAATGTATAATTTAGTACAGATTATAGAGAGTTACCTATGATAATTAAAACTTGGAGTTAAGTTAGGATTTCTACATATGCAGAGATGTATTTGAGATAAATAGGCATTCTTCAAACCTTTCAAAGACCTACAGAATATGGCATTTAAAATGGTTTAGGGATTTTCTTGACAGTGAGGCACAACTGCTCCTGGTAACATCACCTACAGAAGAAAGGAAGATGAACATCGAAGAAACACATTGTGGAGTTTGCTTCTAATATGGCAAGACTAGCCATTAGAGCAAGTTACACTTCTCTTGTCTAGACTGTTTGACTTTATGTTGTAGAAACTGGACGTGCAGGACCCATAAAAAGGTGACTGCTGATTCGAGATGGACATTGCTACAGGATTCCTGCTTCATGGAAGATGCTGCCAGACAGCCAGAGTGTCTACAGGACACAGAGAAAAGTTCCCTGCCTTGTTGAGGAGTCTGGACACACACTATGGCCTATGGGCTGAAGATGGAACATTAAGACGAACTTCGGGTGACTGATCAGGCAATGAATTGTCTCTGTCATTTCTAGAGTTTATATATTATCGTTCTGTGGTCTTTGAAGGAGTTGAAGACAGATAGTTTTGGTTATAATATTCCTTAGTTAGGATTAAAGATGTTACATATAGGACTTTAGACTCACAAAGATAGGATAGATGATATTTTCTTAAAGTCTTACAAAATGTTAATGGACTAAATATTGTTTACTGTGATTCTTATTGATAACTATTTTATGTTATATTTTGCTATGTTAAGGTTAAACCCCTTCTTTTACTTTAGACAGAAAAGAGGAGATGATGGGAGATGTGATTCTGTATATATGTTTCTCATACTGGTTAATAAAGCACTGTGGCCAATGAGATAACAAGATAGGCGGGGCTAGGAGACCAGGAGGAGGAGAGAGAAAGTAGTAGGGGTCAAGATGTAGCCCGGGGAAGGAGCAGGACGCCTGCCGTGCGGCTCCCCGATAAGACGACCATGTGAAAATACTTAGATAAGTAGAAATGGGTTAATAATTAAGACAGAACTAGCCCATAAACAGTAATGGTAACTGGCCAACAGGATTGTATCAAATACAGAGTCTCTGAGTGTTATTTGGGGCTGGGGCGGCTGTGGGCCCAGACTGGCGGGCTGATGGAAATATACATGCTACATCTGACTTTGCATGTCATTCCTGTGGAATGATAGGAAATCAATGCCTTTTTAACAGATACTCCATGTGAATTATAGCCAAGTGAGATATATACTGTAGAAATGCCAATATATTTTGCTTCATATCATTTAAATGTTTTTTTTTATTTTTTTAAACATTTATTTATTTTATGCTGGACACAATTATACATACCTTTTTAAAAAAATCAAAACAAACATTTATAAATAATATTTGGGAATTTGGTCATTGTTCTTTCCAAAGCTAGACTCACCTATTGGTATGAAAACATCCACTGTACCAGCCTTTGTCCCCATTTAAATGTTTTAAACAATATACGTGTTGCATAGATAAGTTCATGCTCAAGAACTTCTAAGAAAAAAAGAGTCTATAGTATAGAAAGCATTACTCATATAATGGTGGCTCTGCTAAATATATTTAAAATGTCATTTTATGAGAATCAAAAAGGTTATTGTCGAGTAACCTCATGTCTTTGAGGAAAAGAATGTCAACGTGTGTGAATACAATATAAAAACCTCTTGTTTGTTATTCTTACTTCAATAAGAACATCATTTGATGAGGCAGGTAGTTTTAGTTCATGCCTTTATTCCCAGCATTCATGACAAAGAGGAAGTTGGAACGCTTATGTTCAAGGCCATTGTGATCTACAGAGTGAGTTCCAGGCTAGCCAGGTCTACACAGAGACATCCTGTATCAGAAAACCAAGAAAAAAATAATTTAAATCACTCTAAGTATAAGCCAAAAGAATACAGAATATAAATAGAAGTCACATGCCTCACTCTATCAGGAAAATGAGAAGTAAAAGATATTTAGTCGCCCCCACTTTGAGAATATTTGTTGAGTGTAAAACAATTTTAAAATGTATTAGTTTTCAAACTTCATTGGAATGATATCATCAAACTCACACTGCAGAAAAGCCCTGAGAGCATTTGAATTCGTGAATTCTTCTGTTTGTCCTGGTACATTCAGCCAGTGTGGTATGAACACACTACAGGAAAACTTATGAATACAGTAAGTGTGGAAATGCTCTTAGTTGCTCCAGTTACTTTCCAATATGTTTAAAATCTCCTTTAAAATGATGTCATGATGTAGACCATGAATTAAGGCTCTAGCTATCTACCGCAGTTATCTTCAAAGAGAACAAAAGAATCTCTAATGAAGGAAAGTATCATGGATGTAAATGTCAGCATCTGATTACTCTTAACAATTATGCCAAATTACAAACTAGTTCATATAGATACTAAGTTTCACCAGTATAATGTCTTTGGTGAAGTATTACATCTGCCATTTACCTTTGCAGGAATAAAAGAAACCATACAGGAGAGAAACCCTGTGAATATGCTCGATGAATATAATAAAATTTCTTTGTGTGACAGACATATTCAAATGCATGAAAAAATTTATACTGGAGAGAAATAATATGAAAGTCTTCAGTATGGAGAAGTCTTTGTATATCACAGTTGCCAACTCCATAAAAGAAAACATTCTGGAGAGATAACCCATTGTAATCTATGTGGTACAGCTTTTCCAAGACCTGGTGTGCTTAAAATATATATAAGAAAACATACTAGAGAGAAACCACAAGAATGTAATCAATGTGGTAAAGTCTTTTCAGAATGTAGACATCACCAAACACAAACAAAAGCACATACTTCAGAGAGAATCAACATGTGGAGGTAATCAATGTGGTAAAGCATTTTCACATGTCACTACTCTCCAAACTCATCATAGAACACACACTGGAGGGAAACCCTATGAATGTAATCAAGGTGGTAAAGTGTTTTCACAACACTGCCATCTGGTTGCTCATAAAAGAACACATACTGGAGAGAGACCATATGAATGTAATCAATATGATAAAGCTTTTGCAAGTAATGTTTACCTTCAAAGACATATAAGGAAGCATACTGGAGAGAAAACCGATGTATGTAATTGTTGTGGTAAAGTGTTTGCATGTGACAATAATGTCTAAACACATCATAGAACAAATACTGGAGAGAGAACCTATGAATGGCATCAAATGTTGCAAAGCCTTTGCACATTCCAGCACCCATTTAAGTTATAAAAGAACTCATATTTGAAAGAAACCCTGTGAATGTAAACAATGTGTTTGTGGTAAGGCCTTTGTATGTATCATCCATCTTTAAAGTCATGTAGAAAATCATACTGCAGAGAAACCCCATACATGTAGAAAGTGTAGAAATGTGAACGTTGCTTATCACAATAATCACTGAGGGCCCGAGAAAACTCATACAGAAAGGAATCTTACTATAAAACATCTTGTCAGACTTACATGCAACACACATTGATTTACACAAAGATTCTGGAGATAAAAATATCTTACAAGTGTCGACATTCTGGTCAAGCATTACAATTTTTTTTTAATTTGTTCCTGCATACTCATGTGGACAAAAGTTCTATGAATTCACTAATAAGGGAATCCTATTTCATTTTAACATTTTTATTTACACAAAAGCCTCATTCATATCGTTTGATTTCTCTAAGTCCAATCCTTAATGCTTGCTTTCTGTTTCATGAACCAATACGTGAAGAAGGAAACTGTTCAGACTTTAAACACTTTAACATCTCTTTTACAGGCATGAGTGCACACTAGAAAAATATTCCTCATGAGATGATCTGAGTATAAAGCCTGGCTGGAGAAGAATCCTCTCATCTGAATGGTGGGTCTACTGGAGGTTCTGATTGGCCAGTAAAATTTTAGTGACAACCAAAGGAGTAAAAGACACAAAGCACCCCCTTGAAGGAGGGGATTTTTAAACAGGTTTCCAAATGTTCCATCCTCTTTGTGTAGGTATAGAAGCCAGCAAGACTTCTACCAAAACAACCCAGACTCTCAGGCATGGATGTAGGCAATAATTTAAGTCTGGCTTCTTCCTGCTAGCAAGGAACTTCATGGTGAGGGGGAAACCTGGATTCAGAGGGCTCATACTCAGCAGGATTTGTGGGTGGAGTGTTTTCCCTTTGCTGTCACCATGCAGAACTCATGCTTCTGTTCCTAGAGGAGATGGAGTATGTGAGTTGGCTGAAACTTCAGCCATAATAGGAAGCAGCAATATTTCATGCCCTGACCTCAGGGTGCCTAGATTCATGTTAGTTAAGACTCTGCACTTAAAACCTCCCCCTGCAGTCCACCTTCTGATTTCTGATCTTCTGTTCTCCTGGAGCCATCCCGAATTGCATTGCTCAGATTAAATATTGATTTATGTCAGAAGCTGTCTTTTTAAGAGTGTAATGTTATGACCCCCCCCCCCCCCCGGGACATTTGCTGAGTCTGAGAGCATAGACAAGGGAAAAGCTAGATAATTCCCTTAAGAGACAGAAGCCCAAGATCCTAAGATAGTCATCAGGAGAGCAGATTCAGTCTATAATAAATGCCCAGTTTATTTCCTACCTCCAAACTTAAGTAACCAACCAAAGGATGGGTCAATCTCAGAGATCTTCAATTATTATGTATAAAGGGCAAATAGCTCTCTGACTTCAGGAGGCATGTATAGCTGTCTGGGCCAAAAGCTGTTGTTATTTACATAAGAGTTATTAACAATTCACCACTGAGGCCCAGGCATCCTGTCGCTGGTAAACAAAAATGCCTTGAGGAAAAGAGAGATGCAGAGAGTTTTATGATCCCATGGCAAAATTGAATAGATTCCATATATATTCACAACAGATTTTTTAATACAGTCTGGGAAAAAAATTGCATTAGCAACCATGGATTTCCATTAACCTTTCCATTCACCAAATTTTGGTTTTCTCTTTGTTTGTTTTTGGAGACAAGTGTTCTCTGTATTACTTTGGAGCCTGTACTAGATACTAGCACTGTAGATCATCCTGGCCTCTAACTCACAGAGATCTGCCTTAATCTGCCTCCCAAATGCTGGGATTAAAGATGTGAGCCACCATAGCTCAGCCTACTCACCTATATTTTTAGACATAACAGGGAGGTTTTGCTATTTTTCTCCCTTGGTTTTCTACAGCTATTTTTGTTACATCCTTGCTGCTGTGGCATAGGGAGTACACAAGGGCATGGCAGGGACCAGCCAGAGCAAGCAGATCATGAGCAAGGAGCTGAATGGTTGGGTTTGGAAACTGAGCACGTGGTACCTCTTGGCTTGCAGGTACCCTGGGAGGGTGGCAACAAACTACAGGTCTCAGGTTCACTGTGGCAGAGCCTGCTTGGTATTGCTAAGTGATGATGCATAAACCACACACAGGATATCTATAGGTACCAGCCCTGACCCTTGCTCGAAAATATAGCCAAAAATCTGACAATTTATCCCATGACCAAAATGTAGTGTTATGATGGAAAAATTTAGCATAACTCTCCATTGACCCCAGGAAGCTAAACGTCTAAATTCCAGACACTTTCCGCTGGCAATAAGTAGGCAAAAGATCAAATTCTTTGCTGTTTATGGCAGGGTTGTTTACAAAAAGACCTGTGAGTACAATGAGCACAGGAAATGAGCTTTTTCACCTCACCCAGGAGCCCCCAAAAATGCAGATCCCCAGAGATACAGGAAACTGTTTGGTCTATAAAGCAAAGTCTTGAATGGTTTAAATTCATTGGTCCCCATCGAGCAGGCTCTGGATGCTATGAGAGGGTTGGTTCAAAATGCACAGGCTTTGTTGTAACTCTATAAAAGCTGCCTCAATTCTCTACTCAGGGTCCTCAGTTTGTTACCTTTGTGTAACATATGGCTTTGGACCCCAGTGCACTTGGAATGTAGGAGACCTCTTGCTTTTACATCAAGACCGCTTCTTGTGAGTGATTTGTTGGGGGGTACCCTTCCTGAATCAGGGCATGAGGGTCCCCGCTGTCAGCTCATCAGTTGTGAGAACCTGTGTGCCCACCTAAAGTTCCTATGCACATCTGAAGAGCATGGGATATAGGTAATAGACCCCAAGTGCCCCGAGATGCACCCGCCCCCAACAAATGTTTTTTTCTCCTCAATCTCACCCAGAACCATCTCTCTTGCTTTACTGAAATTAGTGGATGAAATGAATGGGAATATTACCTCCCCTCCTCCATACAGTACATAATTCCTGTTGCTCCCTGGACTCCTCAACCTCTTTATTTCATTCAATTCAATGATTACAACACAATGACAATGCCCAACAATTTTATAGCAGGAAAGCTGATTCCAAAGCTATATTCACTGTGGAAACACTCAGAATGCTCAATGAGAACAAAATCAGAGGACACAGATTGAAATTAATGTGATTTCTGTACTTACCACAAAGCTGTACCAATGAAAATGTGCACAATATTGGAGAAAGAGCAAAGAGAATAAAGAGAAAAGGCCAAAAATGAAGGCAGAAAAATATAGCTGACTATTATTGAAATGAACTAAGGAAACTCAGACAGAAAATTTGTGATTCTGGCATGTATCTCAGCTGCCTATGATTCTGTGTGTAGAAATTAAGTACACACAAATTTCATAGCTTTTATAATATTAACACATAGTTACCCATAAATTGTTGTTTTTGACCCTACAGCTACTGAAAATGCTTCCAAAGACAGAATACCCATGTTCTAGAGCTCTCTCTATAAATCAAGGTGATCTCTTCCCAGGACTTTATGCCTCCTGTGGTTTCAGGTAAACACAGACCTGCTGATGCCCAAAGACAAAACTACATAGAAGAATCTGCCTCCTGTCACATGGATTATAACACAATATGATATGTAGATTTTTTCAATATATACCTATCCTATACTATTCACCCCTGAGACATCTCTCCAGAGAAGAGACTCCTGTTTTTCTCTGAAACTTAACTTCAATGAATCACTACCCTGTGACTAGTGGCAGCATAAAGTTAAAAGCATTCCAAACATTGCTGAGACATAATCCATGTCACCATCTTTTTACCAGATTATACACTATCTGTAACATTTAGAAGACAAACCAGTAAGTGGAATGCAATATTCTGCATTTCTAGAAACCATACTGTTAGTTTTCCAAACATTCTTCCCACTGCAATCCAAAGCAGTTCTAGGACACTAACATTACAAACATCACATTCTCCCATGCTAGGGCAGCAGCCTCCTTCTACACAAGATATACAGGTAGGCTCAGGAGATAACGGGCATTAACCAGGTAAAACCTTGGATCCATAGATCTACAGTCTGTCTCATCATCCATCCAAATCCCAGCAAAAATGACAGCACAGCAGACCTGCTCTGAACACTCTACACAGAGCTTGGTGTTGTTTTTGTTCTTCCTTACTACTCAGTAAAGCAGAATGAAAAGCAAGTACAGGTGTAGTACCCTTGCTATGATCTGTTGCATGAATCAGGTGAAGGAATAAAGATTGAAATAAGATAAAAGACTGGAGGTCATTCATTCAATGGCAACGACAGAATGACAAATAAGAAATGACATTGATTCAGGAAATGGTGTGGGCTTGTATGGAAAATAACAAGATATTCAGGCTCAACTCCTCCCCACCAGATGGGTGTTAGCAAAACAGTAGGAGTACCAATGACAACTCAAGGGGTCATGAAGAGTACCAATAACAGCTCTGGGGCAAGGAGTTCAGGCCAACAGTTTCAGGCTTGGTCTAGGTGATTCAGGGGTCCATGCAGGGCCCCTCATCCTGGAAAGAACTTGCAAGTACCTGGTACTAGTACTTCTGTTTGCTAACCCTACCCGGAATCCCTCATTGGCTATGGCCACCAGCTGGGCCTCAGAATATTAGCCACTCCTGTACTAGTGGTGAACAAAACAACTTGGGGAGCACATTCCAAATGGATGAATACTACTTTAATGTAGAGGCAGGAGAGATGGCCTAATTCCTACACCAAATGACTTTACAGATTTAGTTGTGCCCTCCCAGAGGCATTACCCTACATGTGGTGCAGGGGGTGGGAATTGGAGAGGTGGCAGAATGGGAGGTTAAGAGAGAGTGACAGATGAAGAGAGGGACCGAGAGGGAACTGTGATCCATAGGTAAAATAATAAATAAAAATGTCTGGATACTGGTAAGTGACAGATATATAATGCAGAAGTATTTTTCATGCTCAGACCATTTCTCTGATAAAAAGATGATGTCTAATAAATCTTTGAGCAATATGAATGATAAATGTGAATAAAGCTATTTGAGTTAAAAATAAAATTGACTTTAGAATAAAAGATACAATTCAATCAAAAAATGTGATGAATGATAATTCATACTTAACTCCCCAAGATGGAACTTGACTCTTCATGAAATAGAGGCTCATTTATTTAAATTATTATACAAATATTTAAATTATCTTGCATATTAACCCCTATCATCAATTTAAATAACTTAATTATAAAATTAGTTGATCTGGCATACTTGATCCCACAAGGTGGTTCCCAACTTTAGGTATTGTGGAAAACATAATCATTGTTTTATTAGACTATAAAATCAAACAACCAGTTGGTATCACATTATCCACTTCCCCAAAGTGACTCTAAACCATACTCATGAGCAATGTCAGCAACATTGATTTAAATAATTTAATTACATACTTAAATATGAGATAGTCTTGCATACTTGGCTCCCACAATGTGGTGCAAAAATCCTCTGATCATCAATTGTTTAATGTCCTATTTTCATAAATAAATAATTACATAATCAGTGGATAAGATGGTCTGCTATACTAGACACTCACAAGTTGTCTCTTACTTGCCTGCCACATGATTGTGCCAAACTAAATGTATGATGGATTTATCACAGATTTGAGCAGTAAGATGTGTAAACGATTAAAGGTCATTGTGTATCCAGGGTTTAAGAGGATATCAGAGAGTTGATGTTGAGCATCTGTCTCACTAGAGAGAAATTGCTATCCAATTATTCAACAGTCTAGTCTAACAAATGGATTAACACAATCCTGAAGGAAGCTGACAATAGAAAACTCATGCGTTGTTTAATAAGTGTGAGTCTTTTTGTCACCTTCATCCATAGTTTTACTTCTTAGGGAAGATGACATACATCAACAAAAGTCTTTGGACTGTTTCTCCAAAGAGTATAAATCCTGATATTAGGTAATCTTGAATTGGATAATATTAATAGCTGTAGGCCAACTTCCAAGGTTTGGCTATGACTTGGTTAGGAGAATCAATTTCCACAAGTGCTGTCATTAAAAATTTTTAGGAGATACTTATCTTCAGAGACTAAAATATCCAATATAAGTTGTTCTCTGGTTCTTAGCCCATAATACAAGTATAGAGAATTCCATAAGGGTTGCCAGGCAGCATTTATAATCCAAGATTCTGTCACATTCCAGTACACCACCCACTTGCTAAAAAGCACACCCACTAATTGACTAACCTTATAGCCTCATTGATTTTCTCCCAAAAATGCAAGGCTCTTTTCTGAATTATACTTATTTTCAAGTTTATCAAACAACTACACACCAATAGTGATATACACATGGAAATGAAAGCATCATGCCATTCAACTACATTTATGAGTATCTAACCATATATCCTGTGTTCCAATTTTTTTATTTCCAGAATGGAGACAATAACATCTATGGCCATTAACTTAATACTTTGCTATTTACTGAAATAAAAATAAGCTTCTCTTCATTCTCTTAACATTAGAACAGCTTGAACACATGGTATATGTGCAAATATGGGCAAATGTAGGTGAGTGAATAACTGTAGAAATGCAGAAAAGCACTGCCACACCAGCTCCAGTGGAGACAGTGTAGCAATGGCTGAGAGAATCTCAATGGCTATCTGTCCAGAGGTTCACACAGATGGTTATGCCTCCTGAGGAAAAGTGGTTCAGGTCCCTGCAGGTGCTTGCTTGGCTGGCTGTTTGGAATGGGTGCTAGATGTGTTTTGTGCTATGACGACAATATTGCCATTTATTCATGGATATTTTAGCCTTTAGCTCCAGTTTTAATTCAGAGAAGCTTAGAGAACACTTAGATATAGTTTCAGGAACTGAAAGAGGTACAGATCAACAATCAACAGATGGATATTGCCCTCTGTGCCTTCAGATACAGATCCTAAGGTGCCAGTTGTGACTTCAGATGTCAACCCAAGGCCTGATAAATCAATTAGGGCTAAAGCTGTAAGAAGCAGCCCACAATGTGACTCTGTCTGTAATTAGACCACCCACAACAAACCTGCTGTGGGATTCACAAGAATACTCTAATTTGGGATCTTAGGGTACATAAGTCAATACTATTTAAAGTTCACTCCCCAGAGACAAAGATTATTTTGTAAACTCGACAAATCAAATCTCTGATACGCTGACCACAAGCTGGCCAAAATAAACAGAGGCTCCCAATTATGCACTTGCTTAAAAGTATTTACGATCTCATACTTCAAAGGGAATTGCTGACATCTATAGAATGTCTATTTACCCTTGAACTGTGACCAAAGATCTGTTCTTTGAACTTTCTGTATAAAAACCTGATATTTTGTAGTAAACTTTGTAGCAGTTCGAAAACCTCCTCAAGTGTGTTTGTGTCTGGCTGTCAAGCCGAAGCCACTCCTGACCTGGTCATCCGAGTCTTGTTCTCCATGCAGACCTGTTACCCACTGAGCAGTTGGCAGCACATATCAATTGCTTTCTCTAAGTCCAATCCTTAATGCTTGCTTTCTGTTTCATGAACCAATACATGCAGACGTAAACTGTTCAGACATTAAACATTTTAACACCTCTTTTACAGGCATGACTGCTTACTAGAAAAAAATATTCATGTGTGCACATCTGCTTGGTTAACTATCTGACTTCCTTTTAATCATGCTAGGTCAGTTGTGGATTTTTTACTGCTCATGCTTGTTCCCGAGAAGGTTGTACCCTGGGATATCCTTGTATCAGACTCTACAGAAATTTCTCAAAAATCTGACCTAGGTACTGGCAATGAACTTGTTATAATTCTGCACATTCTCATCTGTAAACCTGTAGATAATTTGGATCCTTTTTGTGTCATCTTTTTATTAGGTAATAGGGAAGAACTCATGAAAGAGAAAACCCAACTTAAGTAAATAAATTGGTGAAGATGTTAGACATCATATATTTCTTTAGTTTCAATATGAAAAAAAATATTTCTTATGACAGCAGGGTGTTAATATGTTCACTTGACTCAAGTGACCCAAGACAAATGATAAATGGGTGTTTTATTGGGGAACAATTTATATAGAATTGATGCTCAGAAATTCGCAATTTCTGCCCTTCAGAAATGATCTGCAATAGAAGAGAGAGACAGAGGGGGTGGGGGAAGGGAGTAACTGAGAGAGGGAAAGGTGTTGAGAAAAAGAAAGAGAGAGAGAGAGAGAGAGGAGAGAGAGAGAGAGAGAGAGAGAGAGAGAGAGAGAGAGAGAGAGAGAGAGAGAGAGAGAGAGAGAGAGAGAGAGAGAGAGGACCTGCCCGAGGCTTCTGCACCTTCTGGTCTTCTACGAAGAACCAAAGGCACTGCACACAAGACCACTACCAAAGGCACTGCACACAAGACCACTTCTGACTTCCTCATGAGGTGATCTGAGCATAAATCCTGGCTACAGAAGAACCCTAGCCTCTAAGTTGTGGGTCCACTAGAGGCTCTGATTGGCCAGTAAAACCTTAGTGACAACCAAGGGATTAAAAGAAACAAAGCACCTTAGCGAAGGGTTTTTTGAACAGGTTCCCAAACATTCCAACTTCTTTTTATAGGAATATAAGCCAGCAGGTCTTCCAACAAAATATCCCAGACTCTCAGGCATGGAGGCAACAGATTAAGTCAGGCTTTTTCCTGCTAGCAAGGAACTTCATGATGAGGGGGAATCAGGATTCAGTGGGCTCACACTCAGCAGGAGTTGTGAGTGGAGTGTTTTCCCTTTGCTGTCATCGTGGAGAGTTCATGCTTCTGTTCCTAGTGGAGGTGGAGTATGTGAGTTGGGTGAAACTTCAGCCATAATAGGAAGCTGGACTCTTTCACACCCTGCCCTTAGAGTGCCTAAATTCTCTTTAGTTAAGACTCTGCACTTAAAATGTCTCCCTGCAGTTCACCTTCTGATTTCTGATCTTCTGTTTTCCTGGAACCACCCCAGATTGCATTTTCTCAGATTAAATATTGCTTTATGTCATAAACTGCCTTTTTAGGGGTATAATCTGGTGACCTCTGGGTCATTTGCTGAATCTGAGAGTGTAGACAATGGAAAGGCTAGCTAATACACTTAAGAGACAGAAACCCAAGATAGTCATCAGGAGAGCAAATTCAGTCTATACTAAATTTCCAGTTTATTTCATACCTCTAAACTTAAGTAATCAACCAAAGTATGGGTCAATCTCAGAGATCTTCTATGATTTATAAAGTTCAAATAGCTCTCTGACTTGAGGCATATAAAGCAGTCTGGGCCAAAGCCTGTTGTTATTTACATAAGAGTCATTAGCAATTCACCACTGTGGCCCAGGCATTCTGTAGCTGGTAAACAAAAATGCCTTGATGAAATAGAAATGCTATTAGTTCTAAGAACCTATAGCAAAATGGAATGGATTCCATACATAGTCCCAACAGATTTTTTTTATTTAGTCTGGTAAAAACAGTGCATTAGCAAACATGGGTTTCATATAACCTTTCCACTCACCAGCAATGTTGGTTTTTTGTTTGTTTGTTTGTTTGTTTGTTTGTTTTTTTTGAGACAGGGCTTCTTTGCATTGCTTTGGAGCCTGTACTAGAAACTAGCACTGTAGACCATCCTGGCATCCAATTCACAGATATCTGCCTTACTCTGCCTCCCAAATTCTGGGAGTAAAGGCCTATGAGCCACCATAGCTCAGCCTACTCACCAGTACTTTTAAACATAACAGGGAAGCTTTGTATTGTTCTCCCTTGGTTTTCTACAGCTATTTTTGTTATATCCCTGCTGCTGTGGCACAGGGAGTACACAAGAGCATGGTAGGGACTAGCCAGAACAAGCAGCTCATAAGCGTGGATCTGGGTGAGTGGGTTTGGGAACCGGTCCCGTGGTACCTAATGGCTTGCAGGCATCCTGGGAGTGTGGCAGCTAACTACAGGTTCCTGGATCACTGGGGAAGAGCCTACTTGGTGTTGCTAAATGATGATACCTAAACCACACCAAGCACACCTACAGGTACCAACCCTGACCACTGCTTGAAAATATAGCCAAAATTTGACAATTTAGCCTATGACCAAAACTCAGTGTAAGGATCAAAAATTTAGCCTAACTCTCCACTGACCCCAGGAAGCTAAAAGTTTACATTCCAGACCCTGTCCCCTGGAAGTAAGTAGGCAAAAGGTCATATTCATTGCTGTTTACAACAGGGTTGTTTACGACAAGACCTGTGTGTACCTTGAGCACAGGAAAATAGCTTTCTCACCCCACCCAGGAGCCCCGTAAATGCAGATCTCTAGGGTTACAGGAAACTGATTGTGCTATAAAGCACAGGCTTGGATGGTTTAAATTCATTGGTCAGCATCTGGTGGGATCTGGATGTTATGAGATAATTGGTTTAAGATGTGTGCGTTTTCTTATAATCCTATAAAAGCTGTCTCAATTGTGTAGTCAGCGTCCTCAGTTCTCTACCCCTGTGCAGTGTATGGTTGTGGACCCCATTGCACTTGGAATATAAAAGAGCTCATTAAGATCACTTCTTGTGAGTGATTTGGGGGGGGGCATCTTTCCTGGGTCGGGGCATGAGGTTTCACGCTCTCAGCTCATCAGCTGTGAGAACCTGTGTGCCCACATAAAGTTCGTATGCACAGCTGAAGAGCATGAGATATGGGTATTAGATCCCAAGTGCCCCCAGATACACCTGCCCCCAACAAACTTTTTTTTCTCCCCATCCTTACCTAGTGCCATCTCTCTTGCTGGATTGAAATGAGAGGATAAAATGAGTGGGACTATCACTCCTCCTCCCCCATATAGTACATAATTTCTGTTGCTCCATGGACTCCTTAACCTCTCCATTTCATTCAATCCAATGAATACAACCCAATGACAATGCCAACAATTTATAACAGGTAAGCTGATTACAAGGCTACAGTCATTGTGGAAACACTCAAAATGATCAATGAGATCATAAAATCTGAGGACACAGATTGACATTAATGTGATTTCTATACTTAGCACAAGGATGTGACAATGAAAATGTGCAAAATATTGGAGAAAGTATAAAGAGAATAAAGAGAAAAGGCCAAAAACGAAGGCAGAAAAACATAGCTGACTATTATTGAAATGAACTAAGGTGTTGGGAGCTGACATTGAGTTACATTCTCTTACAGAATTGCTTACACCTTAGAACTCTAATTGAGCCTTATCTTGGTATACAGGAACCTGCTTAACAGGTGGTCTCTTCTACTCATTCCAGGTACTGAGATAAACCGAGTGCCTGGAACGGAGATGGGCCTGGCCCAGGAACTAAGATAAGCAGATGTTTATTGTCTGATGTTTTTGTCTGGGATCATTACCAGGACCCAGAAGTTAGCAGAAGCTACCACTCCCCATTTCCTCCCAGCTTTCCTTTAAAAACTCCTTTTTACATCAATAAAGTTAGACCTTGACAAATGCACTGCTTGGTCTCCTTCCTTCTTTCTCTCCCATTATTTTCAGGTTCTAGCCCACCTCGACCCACGAATAACTAGGCCCCGTGGGTCGGGGCAAGGAATGATCACACAATGCAGG
>JANBXA010000591.1:70000-118121 GCA_030556225.1 Cricetiscus sungorus | reverse complement strand
TAATGGAATACTACTGTGCTAAAAAAAAAAAAAAAAGGAATCTTCAAATTTGCATGAAAATCGATGGAATTGAAACTAGAAGAAACCATCCAGAATGAGATAACCAGCCACAGAAAGAGGAACATCATATGTATTCACTGATATATCAATTGTGGACATAGAGCAAAGGATCACCAACCTATAATTCACACCTCCAGAGAAACTAGAATACAAAGAGGAGTCTAAGTGACTCAAATAATTCCCACACAGAAGAGAAAAGGGACTTGGACTTGATCTCCTGAGCATATTGGGAATGTCAGGGCAGTGAGTGGAGAAAGAGCTAGGAGAAACACAAGAAGAAGAAAGGAAAGCACATTGGCCTAGGAAAGATTGAGTCAGGCAAGGAGTAGATGACAGAAAGAGAAAGAGAGAGAAAGACTCCAGACAAGAGGGAGTCATTACAGGTTAGAAAAGAAAACTGATTCTAGAGAAATGTCCAGAGACCTAAAAGACTGATCTCAAGTAACAATTTGAGCAACACTGGAAAGGCTACCATAAATTCCCTTCCCTGGTAATAACTTTGATGACTAACTTATCCACAATTACAGAGCCTTCATCTAGTAGCTGACAGAAGCAGAAACAGACACCCACAGTTAAACACAGAGCCAACCTGGAATAAAGATGCAGAGTGGGAGGACCTGGCCATGCTACAGAAACCCACAAAGACAGCTGATCTGAACAAGGAGAAGCTAATGGGCCCCCAGACTGATAGCTGTGTACCCAGCATTAAATTTACTCAGACCCCATAAATATGGGTCTCAGTCAGAAGGTCTAGGCAGTCTCTTTCCTTGGACAGTGTAAGTAGTATGTACACATGGTACACAAAAAGATTTTGGGAGCACATTCCTGATGGGGGATACTTCCTTAATGTAGAGGCACGAGAGATGGCCTAGTTCATACACCAAATGACTTAAAGATTTAGTTGTGTCCTCCTAAAGGCATCAACCTACAAGTCATGAAGGAGGGTGGGAATGGGAAAGGAGGGTGATCAGGTGGCATGGGAGGGTGGGAAAGAGTGAGGGATGGAGAGAGGGAATGAAATGCAAATCTGATTCATATGTAAAATAAGAAAAAAAGACTGGATACTGGTAAGTGACAGATATACAACTCAGAATTATTTTTTATGCTCAGAGCTTTTCTCTGATAAAAAGATAATATTCAATAAATCTTTGAGCAGTGTGAAAGATAGAGTTGAATAACCCTATTTGGGTTAAAAATAAAATTGACTTTAAAATAAAAAATACCAATTAACTAAAAAATGTGATGATATTGCATATTGCATATTTAACTCCCCAAGATGGAAACTGACTTGACTCTTCATGGAATAAAGGACCATTTATTTAAATTATTATACAAATATTTAAATGATCTTGCATACTAACTCCTATCATCAATTTAAATAATTTAATTATAAAATTAGTTGATCTTGCATACTTGATCCCACAAGGTGGCCCCACACTTCAGGTGTTGTGAAAGACACACTCATTGTTTTATTAGACTATAAAATCCAACAACTAGTTAGTATCACATTATCCACTTCCCCAAGGTGGCTCTAAACCATACTCATGAATGTTGTTGCCACCAATGATTTAAATAATTTAATTACATACTTAAATATGAGATTGTCTTGCATACTTGGCTCCAACAATGTGGTGCAAAAATCCACTGATCACCAATTATTTAATGTCCTATTTTCATAAATAAATAATTACATAATCAGTGAATAAGATGGTCTGCTATACTAGACACTCACATGTTGTTTCTTACTTGTCTGCCACATGATTGTGCCAAAATAAATGGATGATGGATTTATCACAGATTTGAGCAGTAAGATGTGTCATTGTGTATCCGGGGATTAAGAGGATATCAGTAAGCTGATGTTGAGCAGCTGCCTCATTAGAGATGAATTGCTATCCAGTTATTCCTCAGACTAGTATAACAAATGGATTAACACAATCCTGAAGGAAGCTAACAATAGAAAACTCACTCTTTGTTGATTAAGTGTGAATCTTTTTATCTTCTTCATTCCATAGTTTTACTTCTTAGGGAAGATGACATACATCAACAAAAGTCTTTGGACTGTTTCTCCAAAGAGTATAAATCCTGATATTAGGTAATCTTGAATTTGGTAATATTAACAGGTGTAGGCCAACTTCCAAGGTTTGGCTATGACTTGATTAGGAGAATCAATTTCCACAAACACTGTCATTAAAAGTTTTATGAGATACTTATCTTCAGAGACTAAAATATCCAACATAAGTTGTTCTCTGGTATTAGCGCATGACAACGGACTATAGAATTCCATCAGGGTTGCCAGGCAGCATTGATAATCCAAGATTCTGTCACATTCCAGTACACCACCCACTTTCTATAAAGCACACCCACTAATTGACTAACCATATAGACTAATTGTTTTTTTTTTCACAAAAATGCAAGGTTCTTTTCTGAGTTATACTTATTTTCAAGTTTATCAAACAACTACACACCTATAGTGATATACATATGGAAATGAAAGCGTCATTATGCCATTCAACTACATTTATGAGTATCTAACTATATATCCTGTGTTCCAATTTTCTTATTTCCAGAATGGAGACAATAACATCTATGGCCATTAACTTAATACTTTTCTATTTACTGAGATAAAAGTAAGCTTCTCTTCATTCCCTTAACTTTAGAACACCTTGAACATATGATATAGGTGCAAATATGGGCAAAAGTAGGTGAGGGACTAACTGTAGAAATGCAGAAAAGCACAGCCACACCAGCTCCAGTAGAGACAATGTAGCAATGGCTGAGAGAAATCTCAATAGCTATCTGTCCAGAGGTTCACTCCACATGTTGTTATGCCTCCTGGGGAAATGTGGTCCAGGTCCCTGAAGGTGCATGCTTGGCTGGCTGTTTGGAATGGGTGCTAGATGTATTTTGTGCTATGATAACAATATTGCCTTTTATTCATGGATATTTTTGCCTGTAGCTCCACTGTTAATTCAGAGAATCCTAGAGAACAGATATAGTTTCAGGAACTAAAACAGATACAGATCAGCAGTCAATAGATGGATATTGCCCTCTGTGCCCTCAGATACAGATCCTAAGGTGCCAGTTGTGACGTCAGATGTCAGCCCAAGGCCTGATGAATAAATTAGGGCTAAGGCTGTAAGACACAGCCCACAATGTGACCCTGCCTGTAATTAGCCTGCCCAAAACAAACTGCTGTGGGATTCACAACAATACTCTAATTTTGGATCTTATGGCCCCTAAATCAATACTATTAAAAGTTTACTATCCAGAGACAAATATTATTCTGTAATCTCAACAAATGAAATCTCTGATATGCTGACCACAAGCTATATAAATAAACAGAGGCTCCCAATTATGCACTTGCTTAAAAGTATTTATGATCTCATACTTCAAAGGGAATTGATGACATCAATGTTTATCTTTAAACTGTGACCAAAGATCTGTTCTTTGAACTTTCTGTATAAAAACCTGATATCTTGAAGTAAACTTTGCAGCAGTTCCCAAACCTCCTCAAGTGTGTTTGTGTCTGTCTGTCAAGACAAAGCCACTCCTGACCTGGTCATCCGAGTCTTGGTCTCCATGCAGACCTGTTACCCACTGAGCAGACTGCGGCACATATCTATTGATTTCTCTAAGTCTAATCCTTAATGCTTGCTTTCTGTTTCATGAACCAATACATGCAGAAGGAAACTGTTCAGACATTAAACATTTTAACACATTTTACAGTCATGAGTGCTCACTAGACAAAAATATTCATGTGTGCACATATGTTTGCTTAAAGATCTGACTTCCTTTTAATCATGCTAGGTTAGTTGTGGATTTGTAACTGTTCATGCTTGTTCCCGAGAAGGTTGGACTCTCGGATATCCTTGTATCAGACTCTGCAGAAATATCTCAAAAATTTGACATAGGTAATGGCAATGAACTTGTCATAATTCTGCGCATTCTCATCTGTTACCCTGTAGGTAATTTGGATCCTTTTTGTATAATCTTTATATTAGTTAATAGGGAAGAACTCATGAAAGAGAAAACCCAACTCCATTGGTGAAGATGTTAGACATCATATATTTCTTTAGTTTCAATATGAAGAAATATTTCTTATGACAGCAGGGTGTTAAAATGTTCACTTGACCCAATTGACCCAAGACAAATGACAAATGGATGTTTTATTGGGGGACGATTTATACAGCTGCAGAACTGATGGTAAGAAATATGCAGTTTCTGCCCTTCAGAAATGATCTACAATAGAACAGAGAGACAGAGGGGGTGGGGGAAGGGAGTAACTGAGAGAGGGAAGTGTATTGAGAGAGAGAGAGAGAGACAGAAAGACAGAGAGAGAGACAGAGAAGACAAATGGGGAACCATATGGGGCCTGCCCAAGGCTTCTGTTCGTTCTGGTCTTGTACACAAATCCAAAGGCACTGCACACAAGACAACTTATGACTTCCTTATGAGATGTTCTGAGCATAAATCCTGGCTCCATAAACTCTAGCCTCTATGTTGTGGGTCCAGTAGAGGCTCTTATTGGCCAGTAAAACCTTCGTGAAAACCAAGGGAGGAAAAGACACAAAACACCATGAAGGAGGGGATTTTGAACAGTTTCCCAAATATTCCAACATCTTTGTGTAGGTATAGAAGCCAGCATTGAAAGACCAAAAGCAGTGTTGGTCATTGCTTAAAATAAAGGACAGTCTAACCTAGAAAAGCACCAGCAACTTCCCTCACAGAGCACTAAGATAGCAGGATACCAAAAATTAGACACTGCTCCTCCCACCAGTGATAGCTACAACTCCAGTTTGCCCAGACAAGATTAATTAGCACACCCGAGGCCTTAAGGTTCTGCTGATCAAAACAGTGAGGTCATCCGGCCTCAAGGAGAAAATCCATGACTAGTCACGTATACAGCAGATGGCAAGTCAAAGCCCCACCCTAAGCTTCTGGTTTTTTCTTTAAAAGTACCCACACCCAGAAAATGGGGCTTTTCTTTAGCCTGCCTGCTGAGAAAGTCCATTTGCACCAACATATCCCATTCATTAAAGCCTCTTGCATGTTGCATCAACTGGACTGGTCTTTGAGTTCTTGGGGGTACCAAACAGAAATGGTGAGACTCCTCATGCTGAGGGTCTTACAGCATGGCTGCCACCGAAACAACCCAGACTCTCAGGCATGGATGTAGGCAACAACTTAAATCTGTCTTCTCCCTGCTAGCAAGGAACTTCATGGTGAAGGTGGATTCAGGATTTGGTGGGTTCATACTTAGCAGGGGTTGTGAGTGGAGTGTTTTCCCTTTGCTGTCATCATAGAGAACCCATGCTTCTGTTCCTAGAGGAAGTGGAGTATGTGAGTTGCGTGAAATTTCAGCCATAATTGGAAGCTGCAATCTTTTACGCCCTGCCCTCAGGGTGCATAGATTCACCTTTGAAAAGACTCTGCACTTAAAACCTCCCCTTGGAGTCCACCTTCTGATACCTGATCTTCTGTTCTCCTGGAGCCATCCCAGATTGCATTGCTCAGATTAAATATTGGATTATGTCAGAAGCTGTATTTTTAGGGGTGTAATTGTGTGACTGTCAGATCATTTGCTGAGTCTGAGAGTGTAGACAAGGGGAAGGCTAGATAATACACTTAGGAGACAGAAACCCAAGATAGTCATCAGGAGAGCAGATTCAGTCTATACTAAATGTTCAGTTTATTTCATCCCTCCAAACTTATGTAATTAACCAAAGGATGGGTCATTCTCAGAGAGCTTCTATTACTATGTATAAAGAGCAAATAGCTCTCTGACTTCAGGAGGCATGTAAAGCTGTCTGGGCCAAAGACTGTTGTTAATTACATAAGAGTCATTAGCAATTCACCACTGAGGCCCTGGCATCCTGTAGCTGGTAAACAAAAATGCCTTGAGGAAAATAGAAATGCTATGAGTTCTAGGAACCCATGGCAAAATCGAATGGATTTCATATATAGTCCCAAAAGACTTTTTAATTCACTCTGGTAAAAATATTGCATTAGCAACCATGGGTTTCCATTAACATTTCCACTCACCAGCAATTTTGTTTGTATGTTTTGTTTTTTGTTTTGTTTTGTTTTTTGAGACAGGAGTTCCCTGTGTTGCTTTGGAACCTGTCCTAGAACTAGCACTGTAAAGCATCCTGGCCTCTATATCACAGAGATCTGCCTGACTCTCCCTGTAAAATGCTGGGATTAAAGGCAGGAGCCACCATAGCACAGCCTACTCACCAGTATTTTTATACATAACAGAGAGGCTTTGCTATTGGTCTCCCTTGGTTTTCTATAGATGCTTTTGTTACACCATTGGTGCTGTGTCACAGGGAGTCCACAAGGTCAGGGCAGGGACCAGCAGGAACAAGTAGAATATGAGCATGAAGATGAGTGTGTGGGTATGGGAACTGAGCATGTGGTAACCCATGGCTTGCAGGCACCCTGGGAGGGTGGCTCCAAACTACAGGTTTCAGGTTCACTGGAGCAGAACTTGCATGGATTTGCTAAGTGATGATGCCTAAACCCTGCCAAGGACATCGACAGGTGCCAGCCCTGACATATGCTCGAAAATATAGCCAAAAACATGACAATTTATGCCATGACAAGAACTCAGCTGTGAGAAACTGTGTGACCAACTAAAGTTCCCATGCACAGCTGAAGAGCATGAGTCATGGGTATTAGATCCCAAGTGCCCCCAGGTGTACCTGCCCCCATCCAATTTTTGCTTACTCCTATACCCCACCCAGAGAACACTCTCCTGCTAAATTGAAATGAGAAGATGAAATAAGTGGGACTATCACCCCCCTCCCCTGTGTTCATAATCCCTGTTTCTCCCTCGACTCCTCAATGTCTTCATTTCATTCAATTCGATTACAACCCAATGACAATGCCCAAAAGTTTGTAACAGGAAAGCGAATTACAAAGCTACAGTCACTGTGGAAACACTCAGAATACTCAAGGAGATCATAAAATCAGAGGACACAAATTGACATTAATGTGCTTTCTATACTTACCACAAAGCTATTGAAAAGTAAAAAATTTACTAGCTGTCTGTAGGGACATGAACTCGCCACCCTAGGGCCTCCGTCCCCTGCAGGTGGTCGCTCACGGAACTCTCTTGAGAAAAATAGTTCCTGAGATAACTCCAGGATGTCCCAACAACCTCTGTGGAATGTTCCAACGCCTTGTTTAATACAATACATAGCTTAACTGATAAGTAAACATGTAACTCCGGATCTCCCCTACCCCCTCCCTAGTCAGCTGATAAGTGAACGTGTAACTTTGGACTTCCTCTATTTCCTTCCACTCTTTTGATGTTTTTGCCTTTATAAGCTTGTCACAAGTTTGGGTCGGGGTCGAACTCTTCCACTCCCCGTGGGTGTAGAGTCTCGACCCCAGCATGCTGGCCTGAGATCTCATCCAATTTCATTTTCAATAAACTTCCTCGTGTGATTGCAGCAAGTCCGGTCTCGGTGCCTCACTGGGTGCGCGCTATTCCCGAGATTTGAGTGAGGGTCTCCCTTCGGAGGGGGCTTTCACTATGACAATGAATATGTGCACAATATTAGAGAAAAAGTGATGTGAGTAAAGAGAAAAAGCCAAAAACAAAGGCAGGGAAATATAGCTGACTAGTATTCAAAAGACCAAAGGAAACTCAGACATGAATTTTGTGATTTTGATAAGTATCTCAGCTACCTATGATTCTGTATGTAGTAATTAAGTACACACAAATTTCATAGCTTTCATAGTATAAACACAAAGTCAGCCTTAAACTGTTTATTTTGACCCTTCAGATACTGACAATGCTTCCAAAGTTAGAAACACAATGCTTTAGAGCTCTCTCTGTAAATGGAGGTGATCTCTTCCCAGGACTCTACCACCCTTTATGCCTCTTGTGTTTTCAGGAAAACACAGACCTGCTGATGCTGATGCCCAATCACAAAATGACATGGAGGAATCTTCTTGCTGACACATGGATTATGACACAATATCAGGATGTTTTTCACTATCTTCCTGCCCAACACCATTCACAGCTGAGAAATCTCTCCAGACAAGAGACTCCTGTTATTCTCTGGATTTAAATTTCACTGAATCATACCACTGTGATTGGTGGTAGCATAAAGTTAAAAGCATTCTAAAACAAAAATTGCTGAGAGATGATCCATATCACCATATTTCTACCAGATTCTAAACTATCTGAAATATTTATAAGACAAGCCAGAAAGTAGAATGCATTTTTCTGATTTTCTAGAAACCAGTCTGTCAGTTTACCAATCTGTCTTCCTACTGCAATCCAAAGTTGTGCCCAAGTGTGCATCTGGACAATTATACTGCAAGTATCACATTATCCCATACTAGGGCTGCAGCCTCCCCCTACCCAAGATACACAGACACAGGTAGGTTCAGAGGACAATGGCCACTATCCAGGTAACACTTGGTATCCACATACCCACAGTATGTCTCATTGTCCATACAAATCCCAGCAGAAATGACAGCACAGCGGAGCTGCCTTAACACCCTACACAGAGCTTGGTGTAGTTTGTGTTCTTTCTTACAACTCAGTAAAGCAAAATGAAAAAAATATTCCTGGTGTAGTACCCAAGCTACTATCTGGTCCAAGAATCAGGCAAAGGGCTAGATTGAAATAAGAGAAAAGAGAGCAGGTCATTTATTAAATGGCAAATTCAGAATATGAAATGCTGCACAACATTCATTCAGGAAACAGACTGTGCTTATATACTGACTGACAGCACAATGGAAAATAACAAGATATTCAGTCTCAGTAAAAGACCTGGAGAGCGTGGATCATCACGCCCTGACTCAGGAAAGGCACCCCTCTATTGCGGTTCAATAAAGGTCAGGATAAACAAATAGGTTGAATAGATGTTTATTAAGGGAGAAACAATTCACAACACAGACAGATGAACACAACAGTTAAAACTGGATGCTCCTCTCTCCATGTCCCGCCAGAAAGGGCTTTTCTCCGCCTCCTCCCGAGGCTAAACTACACAGGTCACTTCCACCCCTGGCTCCACCCCTCAATGGGTGTGGTCAGTGCCACAGAAGCAGACACAGTGAATATCCCACTACAATTCCCCTTTTAGTCTAAAGAAAAGATTTAAGCTTGATACAAAACTATATACAAAACAGTGAATAACAAGTGTGCTCTAAGAAAAGGAAAATCAAGACCAAAACCATAAACATACCTAGTCCTAGGGTGAAGGCATAAGGGAGTTTACAATAGAGTTGTCCTAAGCTGAAAAGCTTAAGTCTAGTATTTAATATCTAACTAGGAAGAGAGAATAATACTAAGATAGCTTAATCTACAACCTCACCAAGACCTGAGAAGGAAAATTACGATACTAGGGTAGACGGGAAGTGCAGATAGGCAACTTCCAAAAGGTGCAGTAAGGACAGAAACAGCAAGCTACTTGGACAGTCACCCAAGGTCTCACAGCAATGTTGGTACAGCCAGATATGACTAAGGCCAGGAGTATTTGACAGACCACAACAAATGCAGGGAGGTAGAAAGGCTGTCTTACCCTGACTTGGCAAGGTTCAGCAGTCTTCTAAGTTTGTCTCCTGCAAGCATATAGGACCGCATGTCCAAATCAGTGGTCAAGGCTGAGGCAGTTCCTTGACCAAGAGGCCATTAGCCGAAACGAGGATGAACTCCAGAAGGAGCAACAACAGTGTCCAACATACTTTCGGGAAAGTGCACGGTGCTGTCAGGAGCAACAGTGTCTCATGTCAACAGAGTACTAATATATAAAACACTTAAATGCCATGTTCTGCAGGTCTATGAAGTGATTGAAGATTAAGCATCTATGTCTGACTAATCTCATAGGCAAAGGAAACATGGGTGAGGATAATCTGTAATACTCAGGAACTTGGCTAACAAGCCTGAATAAAACTTCCTTGAGAAAAGCAAGGACAAATACCTAAACAATATAACTATGTACATGTATATATATATATATATATATATATATATATATCATATGTAAATTCCTGAAGTAGAGGTAGAGTAAAAATGTCTAAACAAGAGGTAGAGCTCTAAAGGGCAGCAAGACAAATATCCCAAATTGTAACAAATACAAAAGGTCTAGAACACAAGCAATAGTATACATACATAGAATATGGCAAGTATAATGTACATAAAACATCATAAATGGAAAGATTTCACACAATACAACAAATATAAGATACAATTCTTCCAGGAATGGAATAAACTTAATTTTACATAGGTTACCACAAATAATAATATATAACAATGTAAGCTGTAATACTAATGTCTCATTCTTACTGAATAATTCACAAGAAAATAGGCTAATCTACCTATATCCATTCTGAATCATACCTTTCCCAACCATACCCTATTCCTGTCTAAAAGAGATAACCAAGTCTAAGTATCACCTTCCAAACCCAACCCCAAGTAACTAAAACCAACACTATGAAGATTAATATTATTCCTAAATTCCAAGAGTGGGGAAAGGGGGCGTTGTTATCTTAAGATTACTTCCTGCTGAAATGGGACGATGATTTCTCCATGGGATCCTGTTGGAAACAAATTTTTTAGCAACCAAATTTCTAAACAGAACTGGCTGTAACATATGTAGGTAGTCATTGTATGGCAGAAAATGCTTGACTGGATTTCTACTTGAAACTCTGGCCAGGTTGTAATAAGAAGGTGCACCAATACAGCTAGCTAGTCATAAGTTGTCTCGAGAAAAGCAGTCTCAAACCGGTTTAGGGTGCAGTTTGTAGTCCAGATGCATCAGGTTGAGTCAAGTGGAAATGTCCAATTGGGGCCCCATCTCCTTTCCAGAGTGTTCAAAGATTGCTGTTGAGAACTGTTATAGTCCTTGTGGAAAATTTAAATATCAATATGAAGGTAAAATTTTTAATTTTACGGTATGCATTAGGGAAAGGCAACAGTAAGCATTAAAATGTAAATGAGAAAATTAGGATTTCAGACAGAAAATTGCGAATAAGTGAATGAGTCCTTAGATTTTGTTTTCTTCTGCCTTACACCAATTGGCTTCTTGATATAAGGCAGAAACTGTGAATTTAATCTTAACAACATGCTTGAATTTAGAGAAGGAAAGCCAAATCCAACTCCAAAGCAAGCATTGGTTTACATGAATCGGGACTACAGAAATATTAGACAGTAAAGAAACCTAGATTTCAGTATAGAAACAGTTTACTAGACTTAAATATTTTTACCATATATCAGATTTCTCTTCATTAAGTCATTCTTTCTGGAGAGCTGGAGGCATGGGTTCGGATCACACTTCTGACACCAGATATTGCGGTTCAATAATGGTCAGGATAAACAAATAGGTCGAATAGATGTTTATGAAGGGAGAAACAACTCAAAACACAGACAGATGAACACAGCAGTTAAAACTGGATGCTCCTCTCTCCGTGTCCCGCCAGAAAAGGCCTTTCTCCGCCTCCTCCCGAGAATAAACTCCACAGGTCACTTCCGCCCCTGGCTCCACCCCTCAATGGGTGTGGTCAGTGCCACAGAAGTAGACACAGTGAATATCCCACTACAATACTGGATGCTTCTACACATACTGCATGCCCTGAAATGCATTCCAGTTTGCATATGGTCATGAGAGTGGCGCCTCCCAGACCTCTTTAAGTATGCAAGTGTTGTTCACTGGATAAGAAACTTTCTAACAGGTCTCTGTCACTGAAATATTCCTGTACCCTACATTTAGAAGAATAGCATGAAAAAAATAAAAGCCATACAGAAAATGAAGGGAAGGGATGACAATCAAGAAGTTATGCAAGGAAGAAATCTGTCCAAAATGACAATCTGGCCCTGAAAACCTGAATATAGGCCAGAAATACTGGGCACTGCTTTCCAAAAGTTAGGAGTGGTTGCTGCTGGGCATGTTCAAGAAAAACTGGGGGAGGCAGGTTGTACTGTGCACAAGCTGCAGGTAGCAGGAGGCAGAATTTCCCACATTATTGCAGATACAGTCCAGGATGCAATATCTTTGTAGACTTGGCCTGTGATCTTGCCTGACATGGCCACTCTGTATCCATTACACTGAGTGTCCTTGGAACAGCACGTTAAGCCTATGGTGGCCTGACTGGGGCACCTGGACCCTGATTCCTCCAAGCACTGCCCTGTGCCAAGGAGAATGCTGGAAACCTGTGTAGGTCCTGTGGGTCAAGCACTGAGAGCTCCTCCCTAGGCAGACATGACAGAGAAACACCAGGACATGCTGGAATGTTCCGCAAATACTTTTTGTGTGATGGCACTATTGTACCCAGAATGGTAGCTTCTAAAGGACATTGTTGTGCCCTCGCTCAGGCACATTTTTAAAATAACAACAAACAAACAAAAAAAAACCAGACGAACAAAATCTTTTTGCATCATAAACCAAAATAACCAAAGAAAAAGCAAGGCTGTCCAAAAACAGAACACTTGGATTGCTGCAAATGATGAATATCAAGGGTTGAGGAAGGACAGGGATAGGGGAAGAAATGGGGGACTCAGAACTCACAGGATTATTTACTTCACTGCCCTGAAACAATGTGTTTTTGGATTCTGTCATGCCTCATAAGACCCCAAGAGGGAACACTGGTATGCTTACAGGCAAGCCTGCACATCACCCTTAATGAAGCCTACAGAAATGGCCTGAAAGTCTGTAACATAAGAGAGGACCTTAACAACTATGCTAATGGATGTGGGTACTGGGGCGTCTGTGAAGCCCCTAGCTGCCAGTCAATTTAATCTGAAGTTCACTGCCCACAAATACCTGAGATCCAGCAGTTATCTGCTTAACAATGGCCTTCCAACATCACCTCAGCTGCCAGGATGGCCTTTGGTCTGCTAGACCATTGTGTACTGGGAAAAACAAACTTCTCAGTCACCATGGCAGCCATGAAATGGAGTCCTAGGCTGACACAGGTCAAGTAGGAGAGCAGGGTTGTGGTATCCAAGAATACAGGGCAAATAGGATAATGTGCAGGTGACATTGGGGTGAGGACAACCCACCTCAATGGGTCCCTAAGCCAAACATTTTGTTCCCACATGGGAGAAAGCATGTCAGGGATGGACACAACTAAATTGCAGGCAAATGTGTGCATTCATGAGGTATCCAGATTGGAGATGTACATATTTTAAAGGAGAATGGCTACTAGAACCCTTGTCATCATTCTCATGATACCTCTCTACCAGTGCTTAGATAGAATGCTTCCCCATATCATCTGTAGCAGGAACCATCAAGGGTCTTTGAACATCTATGAGCTTGTCCCAGGAAATAGGCTGCCTAGATGTGGACACAGGGATACTTTAAAAAAAAAAACATTCCATCTCATCTGCCCTTTGTCTCATCTGATTCTTGCTTACCAGGGGCTGGCATTACCACACAACCATTGTTATATGTTTTCAGGTCTGTTACAATCTATATCCTGTCCACAGCCCCCCACACCACACACTTCACCTGACCTTATTTAGGAAAGTTCTCTCTCCTTTCTCCGAAGGCCTCAAGACCCTCTCTTACATGGGAATTTCTGTATCTTATGTAGAAATATATCTATCTGTGTCCATGGATAGGCACAAGATGTTCACGTGGTCTGAAGAAAGGCAAACTAGACACCTAGGGAAAATAAATTCTCAGTTGTCACAGCAGGATGCTTAAAGCATATATACACACATGTCTTTCACAGGGAGTTCTCAAAAAATTATATGTGTCCTGAAATGATGCCCTTAAGCTGCCTTCATCCTTTCCCTTCAGGGTTCTGAATACATGTAAAATAAGCAAGTGCCCAGTGATAGAATTGGACAGCACATCAACCTGTCTGATTAAACATCATCCCAAACCAAAACAACTGAAACTACACAGACAGGTCCATCTTGCCTTGTACCTTTGCACCTTCATATCTACCTCCTCCAATATCTGTGGCTCCATATACACTACCATCCATGGCATACGGGGAAGCGAGACCTGTATGGACCCAGATGATATACCATATTCAGTAGGGAAATTATTCTCAATGCACAACAGAGAGCTGAGTTCTATGAACAACAAAAGAATAGTGAAGCACAATTTCACAATATTGATATGTTCTAAGATGACAGCTAGATGAAGATCTCTGTCACAGACTCCTGGAGTCAACCTTGTCTAATCTCTTCCTATTCTCCCTCTGTATAAAGCTTGCTAAAGACATCTTCTGTAAGATTACAAAGGGCCCTCTGTGATTCCCTTGGGTGGAGATGTGTGGAGAGCCATGAGCTCGAAGACAGGCCTGTCATGACACAGACACAAAAGTGCTCTCTCTCCCCCTCTCTCTCTCTCTCTCTCTCTCTCTCTCTCTCTCTCTCTCTCTCTCCCAACATCTCCTCTCTCTCTCACATCCTCTCTCTCACATCCCTCCTCTCTCTCTCTCTCTCTCTCTCTCTCTCTCTCTCTCTCTCTCTCTCTCTCTCTCTCTCTCTCTCACTCACTCAATCTGATGGCTTATTTCCCAAATGGGAAATTGGGAGATTGAGTCCAGATGAATCCAGGTTTCCACATAAAGGAAGAGTCACACTATGACTAAGCCATTGTGGAGTGTGGGAGTCACAGGGGTCACCTCGGAGCTCTCCTTCCACATCCTGGCATTCTCTGGCCACGACATGAGAAGGACAAGCACATGCAGCATCATAGTTGTTGCCAAGACAGCATTGCTGGGGATGACATCACTGAGTTTGAGGAGTTGTTCTCTGTTGGCTCTGCCTGTGAAGGTACCTCCATCACTTCTACCAGAGCATCTGCTGCTGTGGCAGCAGCCATCCCAGCAGCCCCATCATGACTACAGTGACTTGGTTGAGTGTCATGCCATCAGCCCAAGACAGTTTATTAGACAAGATCCTCTGATCATATAATTATTAAATTATTGAATTTTTAAAATCGGTGATGACTGTGTCTTTCATAAATCAGTTCTAGTCTATCCTCTCAGGAACTGATGATGTGACATTGTCCAGTTTTTAAAATTATTTAATCATTTAATTATTAAAATCTATTATTATATAGTCAGTAATCATTGGATCTCCCAGTGTTCCTCATTCTCTGGTAGTTGCTTCTAGCACCAATCATCTGCTGTGTCCATCGCACTGTTGCAAAACTCCTCATCAATGACCCCATCATCATTTGAGTAATCAAATAAATAAATAATTATATGGTCCTGCATACTTAACTTCCATAAGATGGAACCAAACTCCAGTAATTGTCAAGGAAGTAATACTTTAGATAATTAAATAATGCCACACAATTATATCCCAGGGAGTATGGGCCATAATCCAGTCATGAAGCATGACATTATCATTTATTGAAATAATTAATATATAATTATAAAATAATTGAAAAATGAGATAGTGTTGCATACTCAATCCAATGTTGTGGAGTCAGACTAAACTCTTCCAAGAGTAATGTTTTATATAATCATTTACATAATTTAATATAATTTAAATAAATAAGTAGATAGCCTTAATTCTTAACACCCACAAAGTGGAACCAAACTCTCGGTAGCATGGCTGATATGAGAATCTATTTCAATGACTAAATAAGCAAGTAATGAGATGATGCCACATCATCGACTCCCACAGTCATACTTCAGGGTTCATATTGTTATTGTTCATTTAAATAATTTAATTACATAATTAGATTATCTAGAATACTTTATCCCACAAGATGGGACAAGATTCCAGTGATCTTTGATTATTTAATGTCCTAAATGAATAGTTAAATAATTATAACAACAGATGATGTGATGGTCTGGCACATTTGACTCAGACAAGGAGGCTCGAACCTCCAGTAATCAATGACTGGATAAAGATAGATGTAATAAGTAATGAATAAAAATTTTAAGAAATTATATGGTGTTTTATACTTGAATCCTACAAGATGGAGCAAACCTAAGAGATCATTGGTTATTTATTCATAGATTTTAAAAAGAAAATGAATGAATAATGCCATCATGTCTCATAATGAGAATATGTCTCATAATTCACCACTGGGGAGATAACAAAATGATATCATCATTAATTTAGATAATTAAATAATGAAATAACATGCCACAATTAACTCCAACAAGGTGATTATAGACTCCACTCTTCCTTGAGTTGGTAAAGGCCGATTTGAATAATGAAATAATCATATGGTTTGACAGTTTGACACCCTTGACTCCAGGAAGTTTTCACCAATTTCAGTGATCACAGATTATGTAATAAATAATTTTAATATTTAAATGTTTTAATATTTAAACAGTTGGACATTTTGCATCATCAAATTCATGGAGGACATGCCAGATCTGATGAAGGATGCTGTCATCACCAATTTTTAAAATTCAGTGATCAGATTTCCTTGCCTGATGAACTAAGTTGGCTGTCCTAATTGCAAGCCACTGAATCTCTGCTATGTTTCTGCAGGAGCTGGGATTATGAGCCCATACCTGGGATAGCAGTAGCGGCTACAATGTTGGAAACAGCTGCAAAGATGGCAACAACAGCATTGTCACCAGCAGAGCTGAAAATGTAGATCATCCGTGTTCTAGCATGTCATCCTTTGTGAGGCAACTTTGATGGCCCTGCACATCTTGTGCCATTGATTCTCCTTCTAATATTAGAACACAATTATTATGAGGTTGTGGAGGAAGACTAAGAAGGCAAAGATCCAAACCACCATGCTTGCCTTGGTGGAGTCCTTTCACTTCTTCATGGTGAGCACCATGTAATCTTCTGTACTCAATCTTTCAGCATCCCTAGCACTCTGGGTGATGAATATGGCATTCAGAGTCTACTGTGTCCATGGCTGCAACTTCCAAATCCCTAAACATGTACTTGACAGATAACTGGAGCCTAAAATAATCAATCATCATTTAAATAATTAAATAAGTCAGTAATTGCTAACTCTCAAAATAAATCAATAGGTGATGTGACATTTAACTGGTAGGGAAGAATTGTCAGACTCCAGTCATAAAAAATAACATCACCTTCGATTTAGACCATCAAAACATATGATGATATAATCCATGATGACCAAGTAGGATTCATCCTGGAGTTGCAGAGATGGTCCAGTATATGGAAATCTATCAATGATATCCACCATATAAACAAACTGAAAGAGAAAAAACATATGATCATCTCCCTAGATGCCAAAAAAAAGCCTTTGACAAAATTCAACACCCTTAAATGATAAAGGTCTTGGAGATATCAGGGATAACAGTAACATATCTAAACATAATAAGAGCAATATACAGTAAACTAAAAGCCAACATCAAACTGAATGGAGAGAAGCTTAAGCTTATTCCTCTAAATTCAGGAGCAAGACAAGGCTGTCCTTTCTCTCTCTGTATCTATTTGATATTGTACTTGAAGTTTTAGCTAAAGCAACAAAAGGAGATCAAAGAATACAAACTTGAAAGGAAGATCAATTTGCAGATGATATGAAAGTTTATATAAGCAACCCAAAAAACTCTACAATGTTACTCCTACAGCTAATAAACACCTTCAGCAAACTAGCAGGATACAAAATGAACTAAAAAAAAACCAGTAGCCCTGTTTTATTCAGATAGAAATGGGGCTGCAAAATAAATCACAGGTACCTTACCATTTAAAATAGCCAGTAACAACATAAGGTACCTTGGGTTAAAGCTGACCAAACAAGTGAAGGAACTATATAGCAAGAACTTTGTGTCTTTATAGAAAGAAATTAAGAAGATACCAGAAAATGGACACCTATGCTCTTGGATAGGTAGGGTATAGTAAAAATGGCACTCTTTCCAAAAGCAATATACAGAGTCAATGAAATTACCTATAAAACCCATCACATATCTGCACTGAACATGAAATGATAATAATCAACTTTATATGGAAACCCAAAAGACCCAGGATGGCCAGAGCAACCCTGTACAATAAAAGAACTTCAGGAGGCATCAACATCCCTAACATTGAGTTCCACTACAGAGCTGTATTCCTGAAAAAAGCCTAGTATTGGCACAATGAAAGACAAGTAGACCAATAGAATCAAATAGGAAATCCTGATATTAAGCCACACACCCACGAATAAGTGATTTTTGACAAAACAACTAAAAGTATACAATGGGAGGCAAAAAGCATCTACATCAAATGGTGCTGGCAAAACTGCCTGATGGTACATAGAAGACCGCAGAAAGACACATGTTTATCACCATACATAAAAATCAAGTCCAAATGAATCAAACAACTAAACATAAATACAGCCACACTGAGCCTCTTGGAAATGTAAGTGGGAGGTATCCTTAAAAAAAATTGTTACAGGAGACTTCTTCCTAAACATAACTCTAGTAGCACAGACACTGAGATTGACAAGTAATAAATATGAACTCCTCAAATTGAGAAGGTTCTCTGAGGCCAAAGACATAGATGACTAGACTAAATTACAGTACAAAGAGTGGAAAAAGATCTTCACTAGTCCTACATCAGACAGAGGGCTGATATCCAAAATATACAAAGAACTCAAGAAACTAGTCAACAAAACACTAAATAACACTATTAAAAAATGTCGTACAAAATTGAAAAGAGAATTCTCAGGGCAAGAATTCAAAAATGCTGAAAGAAAATTAAGAAAGTTCTCAACATACTTAACTACCAGGGACATGAAAATCAAAATCTCTCTGAGATATCATATTTCTCTGGCCAGAGTGGCAAAAGTTAAGAACACCAACGACAAGTTATGCTGAAGAGAATGTGGAGAAAGGGGAACACTCCTCCACTGCTGGTAGGAGTACAAATTGCACAGCCAATTTGGAGATTAGTATGGCGATTTCTCAGTAAAATGCGAATCAGTCTACCACAGGAACTGGCAATCCCCCTCTTAGGAATATACACAAATGATGCATATCCATGCAACAAAGACATATGCTCAGCTATGTTTGTAGCAGCATTATTTGTAATACCAAGAATGTAATACCTAGATGCCTCTCAACTGAAGAATGGATAAAGAAGATGTGCCATATTTACACAATTAAATAATACTGTGTGGAGAAAAAAGATGGAATCTTGAAAAATCAATGAAAAAATGGATGGACCTTGAAGAAACCATCCTGAATAAGGTAACCCAGTTACAAAAAGAGGAGCATGGTATGTTCTCACTCATATTTGAATTTTAGACTTAGAGCAAAGGATCACCATCGTACCCAGGATTCTAAGGAATTCATACAAGGTCCCTCACAGAAAAGAAAAGTGACTTGATATACTGAGTATATTTGGAATGGGAAAAATAAGTAGAGAGGGTGGTAGGAGAAGGACAAGGGGAGAAGAGCAAAGCATGTTGGAGAAGAAAGTCTGAGTCAGGGGAGAAATAGATGAGAAAGAGAGAGAGAGAGAGAGAGAGAGAGAGAGAGAGAGAGAGAGAGAGAGAGAAGCATAGACAGAGAGAGACAGAGAGAGACAGAGAGACACATAGAAAGAGAGAGACAGAGAGAGAATGAGAGAGAGCATAAAAAGTTTTGAAGAGAAAACTGACTATAGAGAAATGTCCAGAGACCTACATGACTGATCCCAAATAATAATTTGAGCAAGTCCGGAAAGGCTACCATAAATTCCCTTGTCTGATAATGAGTTTGATGACTAATTTATCCACAGCCATAAAGCCCTAATTTAATAGCTGATCAAAGCAGAAGCAGACACCAACAGCTAAACACTGAGCCGAACTGGAATACAGATGCAGAGGGGGATGACATGAGCAGGCTAAAGAAATCCACAGCAACAGTTGACCTGAACATGGAGAAACTAATGGGACCCCAGGCTAATAGCTGTGAACCCAGCATTGGACTGACTCAGACCCCATGAATATGGGTCTCATTTAGAAGGACTGTGCAGTCTAAGGGATCTCTCATAGTGGAAGTAGGATGTATCCCTGTTGCACACATGACATTCAGAGCACATTTCTGATGGAGAAATACCCCCTTAACCTAGAGGCAGTAGCAGGGCCCTAGTTCCTACTCCAAATGATTTTACAGATTTAGTTGAGTCCTTCTGTAAGCATCAGACAACATGTGGAGTAGGGGGTGTTGGGAGGATAGAGCAGTAGAGGGTGCAAGGGAGTGGGTGAGAGAAGGAGGGACAGAAAGAAGGAGGGAGAGGGAACAGTGTGATGTAAAATAAGAAAAAAATAAAAGATTGGAAACTGGTAAGTGACAGATATACAACTCACAAATACTTTACATCATCAGAGCATTTATCTGATAAAAGTATAATGTTTAATAAATCTCTGAGCAATGTGAATGATAGAAGTGCATAATGCTATTTGAGGTAAAAATAGAATTGTCTTTAAAATAAAAAGCAACATATAAAGATATTGCATAATTAACACAGCAAGATGGAGCTTAACTGGACTCTTCTTGGAATAGAGGATCATTTATTTAAATAATTATACAATTATTTAGATGATCTTGCATATTAACCTATATCATCATTTTAAATAATTTCATTATGAAATTAGATGATCTGACATACTTGATCCCACAATTTGGCACCAAATGTCAGGTATTGTGGATGACAAAATAATTGTTTTAAAAAACTCAATAATCAAACAACCAGAGATACCACATCATCTACTTCCCCAAGGTGGCCTCAAAACAGACTCAAGAACAATGTTGTCATCATTTATTTAAATAATTTAATTACATAATTAAATAATTAGATGGTCTTTCATACATGACTCCCACAATGTGGTGCAAAAAATCCACTTATCGTTAATTATCTAATGTCCTCTTTTAATAATTAAATAATAACATAATCAGTGGATGAGACTGTCTTCTGTACTCAACACCCACAAGTTGTCTCTTACTTGGCTACCATAAGATTTTGCCAAACTACATGGATGATCGATTATTTAATCAGATTTGAGAAGTAAGGTGTGTAAAAAATTAAATGTCATTGTGGATCAGGGCCTAAAAGGATATCAGATAGGTGAAGTTGGGCAGCTGTCTCATTAGAAATGATCTGCTATCCAATTTTCCCTCAGTCTAGTCTAACAAATGGTTTAATACCTTCCTGAAGGAAGTTAGCAATGGGAAACTCACCTTTTGTTGAATATTTGTGAGTCTTTTTATCTTCTTTCTCCACAGTTGTACTTCTTAGGGAAGATGACATTCATCTACAAAAGTCTTTGGACTGGTTCTCCATAGATTATAGTCCCTGATATTAGGTAAACTGAAATTGGGTAATATTAATAGATGTAGTCCAACTTCCAGGGATTTGGCTATGACTTGGTTAGGATAATCAGTTTCCACAAATGCTGTTCTTAAAAGTTTTATGAGATACTTATCTTGGGAGACTAAAATATCCAATCTAAGTTGCTCTCTGTTTCTTGGCCTGTGCTACTAGAATATGGAACTCCAGCAGCGTTGCCAGGAAATATTTATGATACAACGTTCTGTCATATTCTAGTACACTTCCCACTTGCTAAAAAGCACATCCACTAATGGAATAACCTTATAGCCTCATTGATTTTCTCCCAAAAATGAAAGGCTCTATTTTGAGTTATACTTATGTTCAAGTCTATCAAACAACAACCTGCCTATGTTGATATACACATGAAAATGAAAGCATCATTATGGCATTCAACTGCATTAATGAGTATCTAATCATATTTCCTATGCTCCAAATTTCTTATTTCTTGGATGAAGACAATAGCATTATTGGCCTCTACCTTAATCCATTTCTATTTGTTGAAAGGAAAATAAGCTTCTCTTCATTCTCTTAACTTTAGAACAGCTTGTCCAAATGGTGTAGGTGCAAATATGGAAAGTTGGGGAGTGAATAATTGTATCAGTGCACAAATGCACTTAGGGAAATAAACACACACACACACACACACACACACACACACACACATTACACAAGAGAATGACAGTCTTGCTAAGAAACACCCATGTTCACAGAGCTTCCATGCAACAGGAACAAATAGCTTTCTCTTGACTCCTGGGAAATTACTGTAAAAAAATCAGCAGAGTTGCCAATAGATACCTTTGCCCACAGACAAAATTAAGAAATCAAAATAATAAAACATCCATATTTTCAAGGCTTGGGATTGGTGGTTTTCAGTTATTTGATGGATGTTTGTCATCATTTAGGGGAAATATGAGATGAAAGTAAACATTAACTGTAAATATTTTAAAATGGTATGGGCTATGGTAAAATGATACAAATGGAAAGTTTCTTTTCCTTTTGCTGGATGTATATTTATACTCTTGTTTAAGTTATTGCACTTATGCCTCTTATTAAAAATGAATGTATAATTAAGAAATTCAGGTTAGTAGTTCATCATCTATAATAATCAAACATGTAGTCATATTAGGCATGTTTTCAATATTAAACATATATATATATATATATTTAGATTCATAGATGACCTTCAAACACTTAAAGACCTAGATAATATGACATTTATGATGTTTAATAACCTAAGTGTTTTCATGACAGTGGGACATGTCTGCTCCAATCAGCACAAATTTATTTCATAAATGGATGATAGATATCGAAGAATCTTCATATGGAGCTCACTTTCTTTGTGCCAAAACTAGTCATTTGGGCAATAATCTTTTCTCTTGACTGCTGACAATATGCTGTACAGACTCAACAAGCAGTATGCAGAGGGCAAAGATTGCTGAACTATGCCAATACAAGATGGGAGAGATCTTCAAAATCCCTGTGTCACAGATAAATCTTCCTGATATTCTAGGCTTGCATGCCCAGTAGCGGATGCCCCAACACTGTAGAGGATTAGGTTGAGACTTCAGGCAGCCAGCTATGTCTGTTGTTTCTAAAGTTTTGGAGGTGGCTTACACTGCACTTCCTTTTTACTCCGGAAATATTATATTCTTATGGAGTCTTTGATGGACTGTGAGATTAGATAGTTATAGTTACAGTTTTCCTTAGTTATGATAGAATGTAAATTAGGAACAGAGCCTTGGGGTGAACAATGTAAGATAGATAATAGTGTGATTTCTCTATATATTCCAAATGTAAATAATTGGACACTATAGATTTAATTCATACATGATAACTGTTCTTATTTTATGTAGGTTAAGATAAATCTCTTTATTTAGAAAAATGGGGAAACCATTTAAATATATAAATATTCAACTAGTCAAAGAGGTGTTAAATTTGTTCTTGGTAAATTAGTTATCTATGTAAACTTGTGTTGATTTTGCATTACTTAAATAAAGTTATCCTGGGCTCAGAGAATCTCGGTTAGCAACTGATTGAGAGGAAGTAACAGAGAGGAGAACTTAGCATAGCATACTTTTATTTTAGTTGGGACACTGTGGAATGAAAGAGGCTTCCAAGATGCCACCAAAGAGAGAATGTTAGCCAGTTGCTACTCTAAGTCTGACCTAGAGGTTTTCACCATAGACTTAGAATTTTCAGTGTTACAAGAATGATGGAGATTTAGTTAGAACTGCCTTTAATCTTGGCAGAAACAGAGCTGTTGTCTGAGAGAATTAAACTCCCCTGAGGCTAAGTCCTTAGCCTGCACTAAAATGACACAGCACTATCCGACCATCTGTCAGCAGCATTGGTGAGTGACTTAGCTCAGTCAGCTTAAATGTTTGATGGATTCTCTGGTACTCTTGGATGAGGAGGCTCCATCTCTGATCATTTCCCTTGATGGAGTCTTCATTTTTGATCAGGTTTTACCTTCTGACTTCATTTGAAATTCCTTGTACCAGGTGCCTCTATCATTTTGATCTTTTAGCCCTGTACCCCAAACTGTACAGGGACAAACCACTCTTCAGTTTGTGCCTTCCTCATTCAGTTCTCTATAAGTCCGTGGGAGCCATGACTTCAGGTCATGCCTCTCCCTCACCTATGGGAAATGCATCATTGCCTCTACCTCACCTGTGGGAAATTCATCATTGTCTCCAGGTTCTCCTTTGAGTTTCCTCATGGAGATTCTCCAACCCCTAAACCTAGTGCCCTGACTTAAGGGTCTCTAAACTCACCCATATTTGCAATCCATTCTGGATCAAATATCCCTTTGCCAATCAATACAAATGTGGCTAAGGAGTGGTAAACTATATCCCAATATTATCTGGGTTTTTTTTTTCTTTGGTCCAAGCCCTGCTGATTTTGAAAGGTCCACCTCCCTATACTATGCAAATATTCTGTATTTAAGTTACAGTCAATAAATCTGTTTGTTGTAAAATTAGAACAAGAGATTTAATTCAAAAATGGTTATATTTAAGTATAATCCCTAGCAGGGATGGAAAAAAAATCCTAGTCTTATAAAATGCAATTAACTTATTTAAACTGTTAGAGATAATGAATAAATTTGAATTAATGAATAATTACCTAAAAAAATCAGAAGAGAGAATTTTTATGGGAAACTTCTCTGGTCACCAACTAATTGACAAATTATTTATAAAATCAAAGTATATTCTTTTTTTTGCTAAGAAGTTTAACAAATGCCATCATTACAGTGTTTGATCATGGTTTATTAACAGGCTTTCATATTCTCAAAATGCTAGAAATCTGGCAAATAAATAGAATTTGGACATTTATTATCAATGAAGATTCAAAGACGTGTTAGTTGTATATTGCATTTCTATGACTTATTTTGGCACTTTATAGGTACATGTTGAAATGCTTTATTTATATTAAGAGACTCCCAATTACATGATAACAATCCACTTTATGAAATTAAACATTTTTACTGAAGCTAATATTTCACAATTCTGGACATAATTTTTGTTTTATCGATATTGTATGTCCCTCTATTGGCAAGGGCTGCTTGGACAGTCAAATGTTCCCACTGACAACTAAAGAAGAAAGAGAATGGATTATGCAGCCATTTGCCACTAAACTCAATATCAACTCACTAAGACCCATCCCTCCCTCCATCCTCTCCTTATCCAATTTTCTTTCTTTCCTTCTTTTTTCTTTCTTTCTTTTCTCATTCCAGCTCCTTCTTCACTTTCTCTTTCATCTTCTACTTCTCTTCTATCCAAAATTTTTATTGTCTAATACAAAGTCAGTATTCATCAAAGGCTTAGGTGCCTGTTATGACCTTGCTGTTCAGCAGACAATAAGTCTCATTTCTGCTTAAACACCTAAATCCAAGGAGGTGACAAGCAATAATCAAATGCCAGTCCTGCAACTCTACCAGGCTTTGCCACATTGAGTTTGTTTTGTATAGGAAAGTGTGTTTGTCTTTATTGCCCACGTAAAACAAAATAAATGTCATGAGCCTGACATTCCCTTCAGATGTCTACCTGCCTCTACCACACAGATGCCCACCATGTCACTGTGAAGGCTTTTGCTTGATTTCATCATTTTTTTGGAAAAGTTCTCTCCATTTAGCCCCGCCAAAATTCTGAAATTCACTATTTTTCATTTGGCAGATCACTACAACACAGAAATGGAAATTACAAAAAGGTGACTCAGGTCTCTGCATCATCTCTCCCTCATCTTACTTCTTTTCTACCAAATGAGAACCATTTCTCTATGCAGGAGAGGAACATTACACAGATTTGCCATATTTGTATCCACTAAGCTGTGTTGTACTTATAATCTAGTATCACAATAATTTTGTAAATTTCTGCACCAGGTTCACAGCTTTTTTGCCCTTTGAGGCAAAATTTCTCCACATTTTCAAAATCCTTGTTTCCTCTTCTGACTTCCATTTAACTGAAAGGAGACAACACATCTCAGCCAAAAATGTGACCACTATCCACTATAACTTTTTTTAAAAGTAATAGCACTCAACAGATATTAGATTAAAATTGCCTTCCCCAGAGTTTCCCCCTTCCCCTTCTCAATGATGACTTTGTGGACAGATATACACCAAAAATCTGTTTGATATTGTGCCAGGCTTACTTCTTTTCCTTATAGCAAAGCAAGTTTTCTCACCAGTGTAGTTGGCCTTCATCATATAATTCTCAGATCCTGTTAGCTACACAGGTCAATATAAGGGTTACAAAACAAATATGCACCTTAGAGAACTATGCTCTGTTTGTTTGTTTGAGTGACATTAGTTTGTTTTAAAAAGGGGATGGTGCAACTGATCGTGTTTTCATTTTTGTCCATGTTTTTCTATATTCAAGGTTTCTCTGAATAACGTAGGGTGAATCTTGGAATCCTTTTTTTTTCCCCCCCAATGGCCCTGTTTTTAAAAGCTCTAACACCAAGAGGAGAAAAAATATTTATATTTGCTTGAAATACTTAATTTTTTTAAAATTCAAGGTTTTCCTCACAAACCGTGTGTTTATGCATAGCTGAAATGATAGGTGTTAGAAGAACTGAATAAAATATGGGTGGATATTGAACAATGTTTTTAAAGAATATCAACAATGAGTTATGAAACACTATACGACTGCTTTGTGCAACAAATACCAGGTTAGAAAATAAGGAGAGAAAATATGTAAGCTTTGAATAATATTGAAAAATACACAGGGGGCTTACAAAGAAAGCTAAAGATATCCACCCGCAGAACCATGTCTTTTCCATTTTCCAAGACAAACTTCTTTCAGTCTCCAACTTCTGCCTATCTGACACACTGAAGTTTCTCATGAAAAACAAACAATTTGTTCCGAAAGCACAGATATTAACAGTTTCATTATTGTATGCAAAACTCTCCTTCCAAAAATTAACAGGGTACTAATGCCACTTCTAATCCCATCAGGAAGAGCATAACTGTCTTCAGGAGAGAGGAACTAGGAAAATTTGCAAGCAAAGCAAATCAATTTCTTATGATATTTCTCTCCAGTTATAGAAATAGCAACAGAAGTCAGAAATATGGAAAATGATAACTGAAAAGGTGAATATTTTAAACAAACCATTTAGATATTGTTTGATTTTTTATCTAAGGAAAAGAGTAAATATATATAAAAGAGTATATCATATTTTTAAAACATAACTGCCTTAAAGACCTTATCTTGCACATTCATGTTTGAATATTAAACATACTTAAATGTGTAAATATGTATATATATAAATATATATATGTATATATATATGTATGTATTTGTGTGGGTGTGTGTAAAAATTTATCTTATACACTTACCTATATTTATTCAGCTAATTATACGATAAAAATGAAATCTCAGTGTATGCTAATATTCAGTATGAGGAAAAGCAGTCTTCTGCCCTTCGATGGTCACAATACTGGCAGAAACATAATCATAAAAAATATATATATACAATATTCCTAAATATATATATATGCCTAATTAAAATATATAATATTTATTAAAAATAAATATACACCTAATTAAAATATATATACAATATTCCTAATATATATATGTATGCCTAATTAATATATATATAATGTTTCTTTAATATATATGTGCCAATTAAAATACAAACATGCAATATTCCTAAAAAATTATGCCTAATTAAAATATATATACCTAATTAAAATATATGTATATAATATTCTTAGATATATATGCCTAATAAAAATATATGTTCCTAATTAAAATATATGTATAAAATATTCCTAAAAGTGAATATATGCCTCAATAAAATATATATATAATATTCCTAACAAAATATATATAAGTGTTATTAATATATATATTATTCCTAAATTATATATGTGACTAATTAATATATATAATATTTCTTAAAAATATATATTTATGACTAAATAAAAAAATATATATTTTCAATATTCCTAAATATATGCCTAATTAATATATATTTATATGCAAAAATCATATATATTCCTAATTTTTACACTATGCTACATGTTACCAATAACTGTATGTTAATAATTGGGATACAGTTAGCTTGAAGTAACTATGTCAAACTTCATAAAATCCACATTATGCTCTTTGATGGACAGTTTTAAAAGATAAAAAAATGAAAATGAGAAAAAATAGCAATATTTGAAAGATAAAGAAAAAGAGCTTAAAAAGAAGGATCTAGAAATAAAATTAGAAATGGAAAATGTGTACTAGGTAAAAAAATAAAGGATAGAATGTTTCAGAATGCAGAAATATAGAAAAGAAGAAACATGTAATTATATATGTACATTAAGATTGGAAGAATATTTACTGGTATGAGAAGCCGGGAAATAATTATTAAAACAGTATACATTGATGTGTATCATATTTATTCCTTAAGTGATGGAGTTGGCAGTGCAAAGGGGAAATAATAATCATATTTTTACCTCCAAATACAGATATTTTGTTACAGAATATAACAGCTGCGAGATTTCAAGATTTTTTAAAATTATGACACTAATAATTCCTCATGTGTTTTTTAACCAGCTTTGAAGAGCTGCCCGTAAATCATGATTGACACAGTTATTTCAAGATTAATTTATTTTATTTAGTTGAAACCCAACAGAAATGAAAACTGGAAATTTCCTCATTTGAAGAAAATGAATAAATATTTTTGCCAAAAAAAAGAAAAGAAAAATGTTGCTGGAAATTTCCCTCATTTGAAAAAAATAAATTTTCCCAAAAAAAAAATCGCTAGGAATTTCACTTGTTTAAAATAAATACATTTTTGCCAAAGAATGATATGTTAGTATAAATTTCGCTTGTTAAAAAATATAGGAATAAATACACAATCATTTGCCAAAAAAAAGTTGCTTGAAATTTCCCTTGTTTGAAAAACATAAATAAATGAATACATTTTTGCTAAAAAGAAAAATTTGCTAGAAATCTCTCTCATTTGAAATGATTAAATAAATATTTGAAAAACAAAATATGTTGCTAGAAATCTCTCTTGTTTGAAGAAAACAAATAAATAAATGAATTATGGCCAAAAAAAGGAGTTGCTACAAATTTCCCTCGTTTGAAAAAAATAAATAAATTTTTGCAACAATAACAAATGTTGCTGGAAATTTCTCTCCTTTAAAATAAGTAAATAAATGAACACATTTTGGCAAAGGAATAAAATGTCACTAGAAATTTCTCTCAATTGTAAAAGATGAATAAATAAATGAATTTCTGCAACAACAACAATAAAAATTGTTGCTGGAAATTTCCATTGTTTGAAGAAAATAAATAAATTAATAAATTAATTTTTACCAAAAAAATATTGCTACAAATTCCCATGTTTAAAAAAAATAAATGAAAAAATAAATTTTTGCAAAAAATCGTTGGTAGAATTTCTGTCATTTGTAATAAATAAATAAATGAATAAATACATTTTTGCAAAAAAAAAGTTGCTATAAGTATCCGTTGTTCGTAAAAAAAAAAAATGAATAAATTTTTCTATGTTCCGAGGCATTGCTGATACTTTTGTTATGCCCAGGGTAATATGGGATGTGCTTACATGATTAATTTGTTCATGCTGCGTTGTTATTTTGCACCCTAAATATTTATTATGAATCTCAGTGCAAACTGTACCAAATGAAGAGAGTTAAACATTTAATATCTTAGGAAGGGCAGTGTCATTAAAAATTAATAGTAAATTAATTTCAGGACCAGTGTAGATTCCATGGAACAGCCTGATGCACATAAATATTCATTACATATTCATGTATGTATTCATGTATTTATTCACATATATATTTTTTATATTTATACATATTCACGTATATATTCATATATATTCATGTATATATTCAAGTTTTATTCACATATATATTTGTGCATTAAACATATATGCATTAATTTATTTATGTATATATTCATGCTTATATTCGTGCATATTCATAAATATGTATATTTGTGTACATTATTATATTTATATTCATGTATATATTCATGTGTATTCATGTGTATATTCACGCACATATTCTTATTTATATTCATTTATATGCATGTAACACATTCATATATTTATTCATACAATTATTCATGTATATATTCCTATATATTAATGTATTAATTCATATTCATATTCATATATCCATGTATTTATTTATGTGTGAATATTCATATATTTATTAATGTATATATATTCATGTAGTTGTTCACATATATCCATGCATATATTTACATATATGAACATATGTTCATATATATTCATGTATATATTCATATTTATCTTCATATTTATTTATGCATACAATTTTCTGGAATTTTCTGTCCTCACAGGAAGGAAGTGAGGAGGGGATGGCACGAGTCTTCACAACACGCTGTGTCTTCTGGAATCCTGTGGAACTTTCTTAAACTTTTTGGAATTTTCTAGAAATTTTTTGAATTTTCCTGAAATTTCTGTAATTTGGTAGAATTTTCTGTCCTCAGAGGAATAAAGGATGTGAGGTGGGGAAGGATTGAGTCTTCACGACCCTCCGCCTCCTCACAGGAAGGAAGTGATTGAGGAGGGGATGGAGTGAGTCCTCACGACACTCTGTGTCCTCTGGAATTCTCTGGAATTCTCTGGAATCATCTGGAATTCTCTGAATTTTACTGGAATTATCTGGAATTCTCTGGGATTCTCTGGAATTCTCTGGAATGCTTCGGGAATTCTCTGGATTTTACTAGAATTCTCTGGAATATCTGGAATCATCTGGAATTCTCTGGAATTCTCTGGAATGCTTCAGAATTCTCTGGATTTTACTGGCATTCTCTGGAATTCTCTGGAATGTTCTGGAATTCTCTGTAATGCTTCAAAATTCTCTGGATTTTACTCGAATTCTCTGGAATTCTCTGGCATTCTCTGGCATTCTCTGGAATTCTCTGGAATCCTCTGGAATTCTCTGTCCTCACAGGAAGGAAGTAGTGAGGAGGGGATGGAGCCACCACTGCAAGGGTATCAGCTTCTGAAGCTGCAATGTGAGGACGGCAGATACTGGTGACACAGGATAACATTAGCTGAACAGACTTCATTAGGCAAGGTCATCTGATCATCTCATTATTAATTTATTGAATATTCAAAGTTGTGATATTGGCGTCTTTGGTGAGTCATGTCCTGCATATCATTCCGGAATTGATGGTATGAAACCATACAATTATTTAATCATTTTATTACTTATATCATTCATTTCCCAGTCTGTGATCACTGAAGTTTGGATCCACCTTTTGAGAGTCAAGGATGCCAGATCATCTCACTATCTGATTATGTAATTACTCAAATCTATGATTTTTCGAGGAACAATGGAGTCTGGTTCCATTTTGTTGCTGTTAATTTCAGGATGTCATGTGATTATTTATTTATTTATTTTGCCATTTGAATCCATTATTAAATAATTAATGATCACTGGAGTTTGACCCACTCATGTGGGAGTCAAGTTAGAGACACCACCAAATTATTTAATTACATAATTACAAAATCTCTCATTACATTTTCGGTGATCATGAGAGTTTTGAGAGAGAGCACTTTTAGAGAGAGCTTAGAAGGGAACATGATTAGAGAACTATTGACGAGGATTCTTAAAGAGATCTTTTGAGAAGGAACTTTTGGGAAGAACATTTCTTAAAGAAAATGAGAAATGATGCATGTAAGCTGGTTTATTTCCTTCTTTCCCTCAGATGAGAAATTTTTAGCAATCCCCTTGGGTGAGTGTTGTAAGCTTGAAACCATGATGAATACCTTAAAAAATACTTCTATTTGAGTGTGTTAGGTTAATCCAAGTCCATCATAAGTGAAAATGGAGATATATTATCACAAAACATTGGGAATTGTGTCATCTATGATTCTTATGTTTAAAAATATTGACTCATTTTTATATGCACGGCTATCTGTATAGGTGTGTGCGCTTGAATACAGGTGTCTGCAGAGATGAGAAGAGGGTGTCAGATTCCCTGCATGTTGAGGTAAATCCTAAAACCATGCTAAAGTGCGATAGCAATTTATATTAGTAATTATTTCTCCAGTTATATATTGCTTTTTTTCTCTGGGCCTATGGCTTTTTAAATCTCTATTTTCCATCCACCACTTAGTTATGCATATTCCTATTTTTGTCACCATTCTCCCTTCTTTTAATCCTTAGGACCTTTGTTAATTTTTTCATGTACCTAATGAATGGAAGAATTTTCCCACACCTCTTCTCTTCTCTCTCTCTTGTCGCTATTTTTTCTTTCCTTATGTTCTGATCTTTCTGGATTATTCAAGTAAAATAAAGTTATTTATTAATACAAGTTGGATAATACAGTGTAGTTTGTTATGCATTTTAAGCTTGAAGATTTCCTAGTTGCAGAATATGGTAGAGTAATGTGTAGCCTCATAGTGGACATTATCAAAAGCAAAGACTTCCAAGCAGGCTATAAATAGTATGATGTTCATAAAATGAGAATAGTAAAAAATTTCATATGGTCATATTTTAGTGCCTTCTTTGCTACCTTTCAAGCATACATCCTGAAATACATCTCTCAATTTCTAATTTTATGTCATTTACTTCAAGCATGGTTAAATATTCTTGGAGGAGTTTCAGGGACAAAGAATAAAAAAAACCAACATATCCTCTCTTATCTAAAGGCAACCTAATATTGGAAATAATATGTGATCATATATAAAATAAATGATATAACAGGGATTATATAGTCTTTGCTTCAGAATTTCCATAGAACCCTGAGTAAGCCTGGCCTCTCTATTTGTTTCCTACAGAGAAAGTACAGCTTCAAAAGAACAAGAGTTATCATAGAGCAATTCAAGAATGTTGCAGAGGTAAGCCTCCACATTGACCTTTGCTGCTATGCAAGTATTAAAAAGAATAAAATAGGTCTACAGTGGAAACCATGTTATTTTCCAACACTCAAAATTATCCTAGGTTAAAACATATTATAGTCAGGGATCACACAGGAGATGCATCACTGATTGTCACCAAGTTTTCTAGCCATGTTGAATATAGTTGATCAGTAAAATAAGTGACATAGCTCGATCCTGGAGAGAATTTAGAGCAGTTGAAAATATTTGGATAACAGTTGTTAGCAACATTGGAAATTCCTGGATTATTGTTGCCCCAGTGGGTTCTTCTTGAGAAATGAGAAACATTTTCCTGGTGAATTGAATAATTCACCAGGGATCATGAGAAAATTCAGTGTTCCAGTAAACTTTGTCAGAGAACATCTGTGAGTACTAGTGTTATCAGGATTGTTCATAGTGGGTGTGTATATTTTAGTTTGTGTGTGTGTGTGTGTGTGTGTGTGTGTGTGTGTATTGTGTGTGTTTGTGCGTTTGTGTGCATGTATATGTATGTATGTGTGTGAGGAAGTGTGTTGTACTTGAATTATTATTTACTCACCTACTACCACTTATCTGCAAAATGCTCATGCATCAAGAATCTCTAAAGAAAGCATTTTGAAGAGAATTAGTTTTCAATGAATGACAAGGGGCTGAGTAATAAAGGGGCACTGCATTTGATTTTATCCACTCTGCATTTTTGCTGTGTGTGTGTGTGTTTGTTTGTGTGCATGTGTTGTTTGTGTGTGTGTGTGTGTGTGTGTGTGTGTGTGTGTGTGCCCATTCGTGTCATGGTTTTGTATAAATATGCTATCAATTATAAGTGTTATTTAGAGCAGCTATAGTACGTAGCTGTTAAATAGGAAAACTTAAAATAGTAGAAGTAATTTCAACTCAGATTTGTTTGTCCTTGTATAAAATAAAATGAGGATATTCTATAGAGTATTGAGTTCAGGGGGTGTTTTTGAATGGAGAACTGTATTACCCAGTGATGTGAGATCATAATTGTTGTATGACAGCATAATTGTTGCATGACATCATCTTTCCATATGTTGGGGAGAGAAAGTGTCTAGCTACTGAGATGTAGTGGTATCATTGTGTAGTTTAGGCCTGTAAGATAAATTTTCTTAAAATTTTTAATATGCTCATAGTCAAAAGGTGATTTTTCTCAATCAGGCCTTTGGAATTTGGCTTGTATCTGTTACTATTACCCAAGTCAAAAAATCATAATCTCATCATAAGTTCAGTGGGAAACATTTTAAAATGTTTATTGTTAGATATTATTTTCCCTAAGAGCAAAATCTCTGGGCTAAGAATTTAAAGTGCTCAGATATATCCACTATTTGATAAGTTTTCAATTGCTACCTCTTTGGCCCAGGTTTTAAGCTGTTCCTTTGGCTAAGACAAAGCTTAGATGGGAACAGTTTTATTTTTCTCATGTAGCTGCTGTACATAGTCTGTCATGTACTCTAGAATACTAGAACTACCGTGTGAGTGCCTGGGAAGATGTAACAAATGGTGTGTAACTTTTCAATATTGGATATATATGATTGCCAAGGGTAATTTACCACTATCCATGTCAAAACATTACAATTGCTCATTGAGGTGCATGGTGATGTGACTCTGGCTATGTGCCAAGGGTTTTATTAATTTTCTGGACTATCTCTCATAGAAGGGTGGGTTCTCTTCATCTTTCGGTATATATTGTCTCTGAGCATTGAGGTGGTGACATATACACTAGTGGAGTGCTTCAGTCATCACAAATGACAATCTCATACACTCCCCAATCCCAATAATATCTAATGGACTCAACTTAGTGTAACAAACACTCAGATAGTGAATGTTAGTGTATTGCCACAAGGGAGTTTTTGGATTTGTAGGTAAATGAGGTGTTTTCAAGCAGAAGTCACAATGATGGTATGAAGTTTAAATTCAGCTTGTATATCTAGTTGAAACACTTCCATGAAACATTGTCTTGTTGATGCAGCCATCCATTTCCTTTGAATTTCTTCTATGTGTTTTAAGAATGGTGTCTGATTTTATTTAGACAGGCAAGGACTACTTTTGTTTTGGAAGTCCAAGGATATTTAAGGCCTGAATATCACTTCAGTTCCTGGAAACATGCTTGGCTTGGCAATTATTAAACAATGAAGAAGATAAAACACAATCTCCCAGTTCCATTGTTGGCCAAGTTTAGAAGGAACGCAATACTGTATCATCACACAAGTTTATGTATGGTGTATGTGCAAGTGGAAAGTTTGCCTGGCCTGTAATCTTGACTCTTTATTACAAAATGGACCAATCCAAACAAGATAGAGTTCCATTCAGGGTTCTTAACTATTTTCTTATATCCTTTGTTTTCCCTCATTCCCTGGGGTACAGGATTTCCAAGTTACTGTTGCCTCTGACTTGAGGCCACATTATTTTTCCTCCCATTGTCTACTTTTATTTTATTCTTGATATTACAATATGATTATTTTACTATAGCTTAGAGCTCCTTGTGGACTCCAAATCTTCCTAATCACCCCTGCTTAGTCTCTTCTTTTTAACAAAATATTACTGCTAGTACAGGCTTATTAAGAGTTGAACTATCTGGCAGTAGATATGCCCCAATGTATTAGGGAAAAGATGCAGGCCATAATCACACACAAATTTATACAAGACTCTCATGAATGATGACATTGGGAGAAAAAGTTTTCCTTATGATAGAGAATAGGTTCTTACCAATTTCTATTCTGTCTTCTTTTTTTAGATTAATTAATAATACAATAAAATTATCCTCATGATAGTATACAAAGACCTGTATACATTTCTATGCATATTCATACATTTTTCTCATTTATTGCTTTTGCCTCTATAAGGTAAATTTGTAATAATACTCAACTAATATTAAATACTATCTAGTGGGTTATCTTTCCATCCTCTATATTGTTATTATTTCTGTTTTTCTCTGTCTTACCTGTCTACACACTGTCCATCCTGTATCCTGTATTATTTGTTTTTACTCATTTTCAATCAGTTTTCTTTTCTTGTTCTTTATCTTCTTATTCCCTTTTTCTTGGTTTGTGTCTCTTTTTTAACTATTTTTTTTATTTTTAAATATCCTTCATTAGCACAGACACAGATTAAGATCTTGGACAAACTACATATAAGGTAATGTTTCTGCAAGAAATTTTCATGCACATAATTATTGCAGGGTTGTGGGAGCCTTTTAGCTTGATAAGAAAATTTGGTATGTGTTTTATCCCTTCTTGTTAAAAACCCCTATAGAACTTTTATGTTCAAAGATGAGATATCCTTACAGACATCCTTTTGCAAAGCAAGGCGGATGTACTTAGAATATGCTGTATTGAACACAAATGAAATAATTGTTAGCAAGTTTCATAATTGTTTTCTACCATAGGTATTGGCTTCAGAAACACCATGGAATTTCAAGGGAGCCCACATCCCATGTTTTATGCAATAGGAGAAACAATGTTTATAATGTACATAAGACATCACAGAGAGATTTGTTTTTTGAAATGATAAAGTGCTGCTTTTACAACTCCTCTCCACTAAACACAGGTTAAAATCCAAGGACTACTGATGAATGCAATCTATTTTTGCCTAGATACCTAACTATACTTGTTTTTAAGCAGATAAGGCCTTTTTCTGAAAACCATGTGGAAATAGTTGATATGACAGTGGAAATGCATAGCTATCCCATTGTGTGAACTCCCAGAATAAGGATATCATGGATAACAGTACATAGCCACAAAGTACTTCCCTGGATTCTTCTTGGCACTGAGGGAGACTAGATTGACACTAGATAATAAATATGTGTGAATTTCCCAAATTTATCAACAAGAATTTAAATAATAATAAGGTTTCCTTTATAGAGGCATATCTTATGATGTAGATGCTTACTTTTATGCTATTAAGAGAAAACTATTGGGTTTGGAATCTATGTAACCATCTGTGTCACTTGTGTTTGGAGGTTGTGTATGTCAGTAATTGTATGTTTGTGTTTGTGTATGTCTGTTTGTTTCTCTGTACAAGTCTGAATATGTGTACTTGGGGAATTGTTCCAATACATTTTTATTCATTACCTCTAACTTGTCCATGTGTTCAAGCTCCCCTTAAACTTAGAGACAAAGATAACATATTTTCATTTGAGTGACAATCATTTGCGTAAGTCATAGGTACAACAATGGTGCTGTCTTCATTCTCATAACATGATAGCTGCAGTAAATGCAATAGACTCAAGTGCTCATCAATCTCTTGGAATGTTATGGTGATGCCTACAATTGCATGTAAGGTATTTCAGGTGTAGAATTTATCAATGACATAGGAGAAATGAAAACCATTACAATTGACGTACAGGTTTCCGTCATTAGGAAAAGGAAATGATATTGTAATGTGAAGTCATGAGTGCTGGGGTAATTTTAGCATGGATGTGGTTATTACATTGTGAATTTGAGATGAGATCATAATTGTTTCTTTACATCCAGTGGAATTTACTTTGTCTGTATCCTTAGACCCACAAGAAGGGAGGAACTAACATGCAGTTTATCTTTGGACATTTTATTATCTAAAACTAATGTCATGTTAGTCCTTCTCTATTAGTATAGGTCAGAGTTCTCCTAAATATGCCATGGAAATAAATCCATCAACATTGGGTTTTCAGCTGGCAATATTACCCATCAAAGATATGTAATAACACAAAATACAGTGTGTGCAAAGCTGTCCAAAAAACAATTGTTGGTGTATTTCCTCCCCTAAGAAATAAATCTCTCTACTAAGGGAATAGTGGATTTCTTCCCCTAAGAAGTAAATCTCCGTACTTAGGAATTAAAAACTATTCCACATTTTTTTTAATATATTGAGGTTTGTCATATTGCCTAGTATGTATTCAACTTTATAGATGGTTTCATGTGGAGAAGAGAAGTTATATTTGTGCTTAGATGGACTGTTCAATAAATGTGTTTGACCCAATTGGGACATAACTTCTGTTAGTTCCTTTGTTTCTCTGTTAAAATTTAGTCTGGTGGTTTTGTCTAATAGTAAAAGTGCCTCGTTGAAATCTACCACTGTGAGTATGTGAGATTTTATGTGAGTTTTGAATTTTAATAGGTTTTTTAAGGGTGTGGATGTCATTGTATTTGGGGCAAAGATGTTCAGAACTGAGATTTTGTACTGAAATACTTCTCCTGGGAAAAAATGAAATGGCCTTATCTATCTCTTTTAATTGATCTTGGTTAGGAGTCTACTACACCTGCTTGCTTCTTGGTTCCATGTGGTTGGAAAGTCTTTTCCCAACATTTTATCCTGATGTAATGTCTGTCTTTGACACTTAGATGTGTTTCTTGTATGCACCAGAAAGAAAAATTCTGTTTGTATCCATTCTGTTAGCCTCTGTCTCTTTATAGGAGAATTAAAACGTATTAATTTTGGGGGAAATTAAGGACCATAAATTCTTAATTCCTGTTTGTTTTAGATTTGTTTTGACAGTGGTATTGTGAGTGTATTCACCCCACTTGTTTTAGGGGGAGGTGTTTCTGGTAAAGTGGGGTTCTCGTTTGCCTGTCTTTGTGAGTGTAGTTAAATTCTTTGGGTTGGAGTGTTCCTTACAAATCTTTCTGTAGGGCTGGATTTGTTTATATATATTTGAAAATCTTGCTTAGCCTTTGAATATCTGGTTTTCTCCATCTATAATAATTGATAGTATCACTGGGCATAGTAGCCTAAGTTGTATTCAGGCACTCTTAGTATTTGAAAAACATCTATACAGAACCTTCTGGCCTTGAGAGTTTGTAAGCTGAAATCTGCTTCTATATGTTACCTGGCCATTTTTCTTTGCTGCCATTAAAATTCTTTCCTTATTCTGTATATAAGGTCTTTTGATAATTATGTGTCAAGGGGATTGCTTTAGTTCAATCTATTTGGTGTTTAGTATAATTCTTGTACATTCTTATGCATATTCTTATTCAGAGTGGGAAAGTTTTCTTCAGTGATTTTGTTGAATATGTTTTTTGCATCTTTGAGCTGGGCTTCTTTGCCTTCCTCTATGCCTATTATTCTTAGGGTTGGCATTTTAATGGTGTCAGATATTTCCTACATGTTTTGGATTTAAGACTATTTTTTGTTGATGAATCTATTTCCTCTAGCATATATTCAGTGTCTGTGAGTCTCTGTTTGATCGTTTGTATTTCGTTGTTTATGCTTGCATCTTTCCATTTGTAGTTCCTGTTCATTTACACAGTTTCTGTATTTCCAACATTCTTGCAGTTTGTGTTTAGTTACTGCTTCTACTTCAGTTTTAGGTCTTAAACTGTTTGAATTGTTTTCTTTATTTGTTTGATTGCATTTTCTTGGCTTTCCTTACTTTATGAGAATTGTTCATTTCTTTCATTTTTTTTTTTTTGCTTTTCTTCAATTTCTTTCAATATTTTATTTGATTTTCCTTCCTTTTTTAATGAATTTTCCAATATTATATTTGAGGGCCTATATCATTTTTATGAAGTATTTTTTTTAACTCATTTACTTATGGTTTCTCTGCTTTGGTGTCCATCGTCTAGTTCGTGTGGGTTCCCTAGGTTCTTGTGATGTCATGCTTGTCTTTCGATTTTTGGGTGATTTTTTTGTATTGTTGTTTTTCCACTTTTTGTTTCAGTGGGTGCATGGGGAGTTTTCCTCTCTCCACTCTCCAGGATTGCATAGTTGGGTCAGGATTAAATGTCTGTAACTTTAGATCATCTAAGCTCACTTGGAGACCTCTACTCCATCACAGGGCTCTCTATGAGGTCTGAAGATCAGCAAGTGAGGCCATCGGGTTGTCCCTTGTGGGTAGGCAGGTGCAGTGTACTCAGAGAAAACCCAGCCACACCATGCATGTGAGGGGTTGGTGGGCCTGTACTGTGCCCATATGTGAGGTATTTCTTTTATGACTGGGTACAATTAATGCAGTCTGTGTGGGTTCATCTTACAAAGAACCATCTACTTCTTAATCCTCAGTCTTTGTACTAAATAAGCAGACTGCCACCACATAGCTATATATCCAGTATGATTGCTTTGCTGGTTTTGGTAGACAGGCTTTAATAAATCTTAATGTATCACCAGTGTCACATAATATCTTCTTCCACATCCTGACATGCTCTACCTCCTAGTAGAGTCCATTAAGGAAACTCATGTTTCCCACAGTCCTCAAATTACCTTTAGACATAAGGGCAACTTGAGAGATTCTTGTGATGACACATGGAAATTTGTTTGAAGTAACTGTGGATAATGGGGAGTGGATATGTGTTGTAGGAATAATGGTGTGACAATCACGAATTGCCTATTTCCCTTAAGTCTCTAGGTTGCCTGTCTCTGTCCACTTTAATCTCATCAGAGAAGAGCTCTGAGGACCCTATGTTCCTAGAAAAACATCTACCTGTGGCCTATATGCTTTCCAGCCAGGGTCTCATAACAATGGAACAGGAAAAATTGACTGTACATAAAATGATTTGGCCTACCAGCCTGCAAGCTAAAACCACACCACAAAAAAACACCCAAAACTGAACATACAGGTTCACCCCACATCTCATTTTCTCTATCCATGAGTATGTCCAGTTTCACAGCCACTTCATACTCTATATGTGTATCCTTCTACCACTGGCCCTTATTTATACTTACATCCATGACATCCAGTGAAATTATGTCTGTCTGTATTCAGATGATTATCTATATTCAGTAGGAAATGCTTCTCTGTTACCAAAAGACTGCCATTCTCCAGTGAACATGGAACAACTACAGGGGCCATTCTCTACACTAATGAGGTCCTCCAAAATGACTCCAAGAAAAAGACCACTCTCCCTGACTCCTGGAGACAATGCTGTCCAATCTCTTGCAACTCATCCTTTTGACCAGCCTCCTTGAGTCTTCTGTTCTGAAGCTAATAATGGTGTGCTCAGAGGGTGTTCAGGGGAGATATGTGAGGTACACTCTCCCAGACTGGCCACTACTAATGAGGATACTGCCCCCTTTTATAAGATTTCCATGAAATGTACTCAGCTACCAAGCCACAACACACACACACACACACACACACACACACACACACACACACACACACACAATTCAGGGCATTCATTATGGCCAACGTAGCTAGACCTGAAGCATGGCACTCAGGAAGGATTTCTATAAATGCCCAGTTGTCAGTCCCTAATTGGACAGACCAACAAAACTGTGCACACTATTCTACCTCTGGAAATGTTCATGGGCTCTCCCAGAGCTTCTACTCCAGGGAACACACAGAGAATAAATCCAGACATCATATATATATATATATATATATGTATATATATATATATATATATATATGAGAGGGGGGGGCTCTGATTCCTTAGATGATGCAGTCTTTCCATTTCAGAAACTTCTCTAAGTATTTTAGCAGCTGAGAAATTATATGGACAGAGAACAGCAGGCTTTTAAACTTTGATCTTTGGTGTTCTTCCCAGGTTTAAGGCAAGGTGATGGACTTAGGAAAACTCAGGATATCCCACCTGCATGGGTGCCATTCATCAGAAAAGAAGCCTGATGGAGAGATTGGGACAAGAAATCCTGGCCTGGTGTGGTCTGCCTGGCATCCTTTGGATACTCTTCAGTCTACTCTCTAATCTGAATGTTTCTACTCATATTCCCTGCCTTGAATTGCATGTCAAATTTCACATGATCATAAGGATGCTGCCTCCTAGACCTCTAGAAAAGTTAGCGACATTTCTCTGCATCAGAAACTTTTTCTATCAGGTCTCAGTCAATGAAATATACCTGTACACTAGAAAGGCTGGCAGTCTAGGTGTTATGGATTGAAGAAATCTGCCAAAAAAGACAATCAGGCCCTGAGACCCTGAATATAGGCCAGAAATACTGGGAAATGTCTGTGCTTTCCAAAAGTTAGGTGTGAGTACTGCAGGGGTTGTTCAGGAAAAAGTTGGGTGCAGGTGGTACTGTGAACAAACTGCAGGCATTGGGAAGGGCAATTACTCATATCAGCCACATGTAGGCCAGGATGTAGTATTCTTGTAGACTTGTCCCATGGTCCTGCCTGACATGGCTGTGCTGGAATGAGGAGACTGAGTCTCATGGACAAAGCAGGCTAAGCCCATTGTGACAGAGGTGAGGCACCTGGAACTTGCTTCCTCCAAGTACTCTCCTCTGCCAAGGAAAATGCAGAAAATTGTGAGGTCCTGTGAGTCCTTCACTGAGAGCTTCTTCCTAGGCAGCCTGCAGCCATAAATGAGAAATACCAGGACATGCTGGCATGTTCTATGGATACCTTCTGTCTGATGCTAGTAGTATACCCAGAATGGCAGCTACCATGGGACATTGGTGTACATTCCCACAGCCCTTTCAAAAACAATAACAACAACCAAAAAATCAGACAAACTAACAAAAACATTTTGCAACATACCCCAAAATTGCCACCAAGATATCAAGGCTGTCCAGAAATGAAACACTTGGACTGTGAATACTAAGGGATGTGGAGGGACAGGGTGCGGTAGAGAGATTGGTGTCACAGAATTTACCGGGTCATCTACTTCACTGTCCTGAAACAATTTGTTTTGGGGCCTTGCGATCAGTCAGCTGACCCAAAGACAAAATTCAAGCAGGCTTACCAGCAAGCCTGCACACCATGCTTAGTGAAGACTACAAAAACTTCATTCTGTAGCATAAGGGAGGAGCTTAACAAGTAAGCTCATGGACATTGGTATTGGGGCTTAGGTGCTGACTCTAGCTGACCAGCCAAGTTATTCTGAAGGCCACTCCCCACAAACATCTGAGATCCAGAAGCTATCTACTTAACCACAGCCATCCATAATCGCGTCATCTTTCAGGCTGGCCTTTGGTTTGCTAGATTATTGTACACTCCAGAAAATCAAGCTTTTTAGTCAAGCCTGACAGGCAAGACATGGATGCCCAGTTTAACAACGAGCTCTTATGAGAGCAGTGTTGTGGTTTCCAAGATAACAGGCAAATGGAAAGTCTTACAGGTGATGTAGGAGTGAGGACTACCCACCTCAATGGGGCTTTAGGCTCAGAACTAGCTTCCCACATGGGAGAAGTATTGTCTGTGGTGAACACAAGTCAAATTGCAGGCAGATGTGTGCACTCATGAAGGATCGAGTTTCTTGATGTTCAGATGAGAAAGGAGAACTCTTGGCCTTCATTCATATGATATTCCTCCATCCCACATCCTCCATCCCACATCCTCCACCCCACATCCTCTGCAGCTGGAAACTCCAAGGGGCTTGGAACATCCATGACCTTGTCCCAGGAAGAAGGCAGCCCAATTCCCTAGATGTGGTCTCAAGGAATCATTAAAAGAATAAGCATTCCATCTCTCCTGCCCCCTTGCCTACAAGGGGCTGGCTCAGCGTCCCCAACCTAATCATTTTCTAGGCATCACTAGGCAACCATTGTTAGGTATTTTCAGGTCTGGTACATTCTATCTCCTGTCCACAGCCTTCCATTCTGCACCCTTCTCCAGACATTACAAAGGAAATTTCTCATTCCTTTCCCAGAAGTCCTCAAGACACTCTCATTCATGGGACTTTCTGCATCTTATGTAGAAATCTGTCAATCTGTGTCATTGCATAGGCACAAGAGATTTAACTTGTCTGGGGAAAAGCAAACTAGACACCTCGGGAAAATACACAATTCTTGGTTGTTACAGCAGGATGTTTACAGCTTATATCCTCCCCTTTCCTGCACAGAAACTTCTCACAAAATTCAGGTATCCCCACAAGATGCCCTTAAGAGGCCTTCATCCTTTCCCTCCAGGGCACCAGACACATGTAAAAGAAAAAAGTGTCTATGGACAGAATGGAAATTTACATCAATCTGTATGTAAAATCACCACCCCACACCAAAACACCTGAGACTGCACACACATGTTTCTCTTGCCTTGTATCTGTCCACTTTCATATCTACCTCCTCCACTACATGGTTCTCTCTCCCTGGCTCATATATATTACCAAGGGGCCTCTGTGTGTTTATTGGGTAGATATATGTGTAGAACTCTGAGCTCCAGACATGCCAGGCATGACACAGACAAATAATCTCTCTGTCTCTGTCTCTGTCTCTGTCTCTCTCTCTCTCTCTCTTGGTGTGTGTGTGTGTGTGTGTGTGTATGTGTGTGTGTATGTCTCTCTCTTTCTCTTTCCATTGGAAGGCATATTCCCCAAATGGGAGATTGATATCAGAAGAGTCCAGCATCCCACCTAGAGGAAATATCACTATCTGATCAAGTCAAGTGTGGAGTGTGGCAGTAACAGGGTTACGTTGTAGCTCTTCTTGCATATCCTGGCCTTCACTGCCCTCTACTATGAGAAAGAGAAACAGGAATACCTGAGGCACAAGCAGTATCTTAGTGCAGCCAAGGAAGCCATTGTTGGAGATGACATCACACAGTGTGAGGGACTGCTCTCTCTTGGCTCTGCTGGTAAAGGTACCTCCATCACTGTTGCCACAGCATTTGCTGTGGATGTCCCTGCCACCACACCAGCCTCATCATGACTGCAGTGACTTGGTGGAGTGTCATGACATCAGCCTGATAGAGTTCATTAGACAAGAACCACTGCTCATCTGATTATTAAATTATTACACTCTTAAAATCAGTGATCACTGTGCCAATTATGTGTCAGTTCTGGTGCATACACTCAGGAATTGATGATGTGAAGTCATTAAGTTGTTTAATTATTTAATCATTTATTCATTACAATCTATTATTATGTAATCAGTAATCACTGGATCTCCCAGTGTCCCTCATGCTCTGGGTGCTGGTTCTGACATGAATCATCTGCTCTGTCTATCACACAGCAGCCAAACCACTAATCAGGGACCCCATCATCATTTAAGTAATCGAACAAGTAAATAATTTTATGCTTGTTGATACGTATCCTCCGTAGGATGGAATTAAACTCCAGTAACACTTAGATATCTAAATAATGCCACACAATTAACTCTCAGGGAAGACTGGATAGACTCCAGTCATGAAGGACAATACCATAATCAATTTAAATAATTAATATATAATTATAAAATAATTGAATAATGAGAGACTGTTGCATACTTAAAATCACAAGCTGAACTCAGACTGCTCTTCCTGGAATAATGATTTATTTCAACAATTATATAAATAAATATTTAGATGGCTTTTTGTATTAACTCCCACAGATTGGCCCAAAATGGAGCAACCATGATTAAGGAAAACTGTAACCATTTCTCTCTATTCTTCAACTCCATCAAGGATTCCATAAGAATATAATATTTCGCAGGAAGTACAATGTAAGCCACATCCAAAACTTTAGACAGAACTGAGACAGCTGGGTGCGTAAACAGTTACCCAAATTTCCTCTGCAATGTTGGGGAATCCATTTTTTGGCCTGGAGGCCTAGAATGTTTGGCAAACTTTTCTGTAAAGCAAGGGTTTTGAAAAACTGTCCCATCTTGTCTTTGCAAATTCCAGCAATCTTTTTCATTTGAATTCTGCTTGTGTGTTTTTACAGCATACCATCAGCAGTCAAGGCAAGAGTCTCTTCCACAAATGCCTAGATTTGACATAATGAAAGCAAACTCAATATGGAGGTTCTTATGTACTCATCATCCTGTTATATAGAAAATTAGAGCTGATTGCAGCAGACTTGTCTCACTATCATGAAAAGACTTAGTTTATTAAACATCCTAAATGCCATATTCTATAAGTCTTTAATGTGTTTGAAGGTCATTTACCCATCTAAATATATCTGTTTAACCTTGAAAAACTTACCTAGTGTGACTACATGTTTGAATATTATATATGATTAACTAGTAACCTGTATTTTAAGTATACATTCATTTTAAAATGAACACCTGAAACAAGATTAGAAACATATATGCAGTACAACAAAAACAAATTTGCACTTGTATAACTATACTAAAGCTCATATCAATGGAAAATATTTGAGGTTAAAATTCCTTTTTATCTTATATTCCCCCTAAATGATAAAAAATCTCCATAGTGTATCAAATATCCAAAAAATACCCATCTCACCTCTTGGGGTTATGAATCTTTTATTTCTAGGCTTATAACTGTTGTTTGTGGTCAAATTCATCTTTAGGAGACCCTCCTGATTTTTTTACAGTAACTGTCCAGGAGTCCAGAGAAAGCTATTTGTTCTTGTTGTATGGAAGCTCTGTGAGCATGGCTGTTTCTAAGCATGACTGTCATTTTTGGGTTCAATGTGTTTGTGTGTATGTAATTCATTTTGGGCTTTTGTTCTTTGCTACAATTATTCAGTCACCTACATTCTCCCCATACTTGCACCTATACCATGTCCTCTAGCTGTTCTAAAGGTAAGAAAATGAAGAGAAACTTATTTTCATTTCAGTAAATATAAAAGGATTGAGATATAGGCCATTAACAGTAGTCTCCATTCTGGAAATATGAAAAGTTGAGCATAGAAAATATAATTAAATAGTCATCAAAGTAGTTAAATGACAAAATGATGCTCATTTTCATGTGTATATCATTATAAGAACATAGTGGGGCTATAAGGCTAGTCCATTAGTGTGTGAGCTTATATTAGCATGTGAGAGGAGTGTGAGAATGTGACAGAATGTTGGATCATAAATGTTGCCTGGCAACACTGCTAGAATTCTCTATTATGGTATCATGGACAGACAACCACAGAGCACCTTATATGTATTGTTATGATTAATGACAACATTTGTAGAACTGGATTCTCATAATCAAGTCATCAACAAATCCCTGGAAGTTGACCTACAGTTATTACCCAATTCCAGATTATCTAATATCAGGGAACATAGTTGATGGGAGATGTTATTCTGTATATATGTTTCTCATACTGGTTAATAAAGCTCTGTGGCCAATGAGATAGCAAGATAGGCGGGGCTAGGAGACAAGGAGGAAAGGGGAAGTGGGAAGGAGAGTTGAGATGTAGCCCAGGGAGGAAGAAAGACGCCCTCTGCAGCTCCCCGATAAGACGACCATGTGGAAATAAATAAGTAGAAATGAGTTAATAATTAAGACAGAGCTAGCACATAAACAATAATGGTAATTGGCCAACAGGATTATATCAAATACAGAGTCTCTGAATGTTATTTTGGGCTGGCACAGCTATGGGCCCAGACTGGCGGCAGGCGGGATGGAGCCGGGCAAGAAGGAAAAACATGCTGTAACGTAATGGTGTCAAAAGTGGAACTGAGAACTTTCACTTAAAACTTAACAAAAGCTTAAAAAATAGTTTTTAGAAACAAGGGAACAGAGACTAGCAAGACTTCTTGGTAGCAGCATTTTCTCGGTTGGATTTGTTTTGCTGTAGACAGAGATTTGCGCAGCTAGCTTTAAGGGAGGTTTCCAAAATTAGCATAAGCGGCAAAAAACCGCCTTGTTTTTAAAAAGAGCTCTGCTAACAATTCAATGGTGTGTACAGAGCTGCAATGAAGGTTTACACTGTGATGGGAGATGTTATTCTGTATGCATGTTTCTCATACTGGTTAATAAAGCCAATGAGATAGCAAGATAGGCAGGGCTAGGAGACCAGGAGGAAAGAGGAAGTAGAGGGGGCAGGAGTCGAGATGTAACTCGGGGAGGAAGGAAGATGCCCGCCGCGGCTCCCCGATAAGACGACCACGTGGAAATACTTAGATAAGTAGAAACGGGTTAATAATTAAGGCAGAGCTAGTCCATAAACAATAATAGTAACTGGCCAACAGGATTGTATCAAATACAGAGTCACTGAGTGTTATTTGGGGCTGGCGTGGCTGTGGGCCCAGACTGGCAGGCTGGCGGGCTGGCGGAAACATACATGCTACAGATGGCGCCCAACATGGCTATAAGAACTTTCACTTAAAACTAATAGAGCTTAAGAAATGTTTTAGAAACAAAGGAGCAGAGACTAGCAAGACTTCTTGGTAGCAGCATTTTCTCTGTTGGATTTGTTTAGTTGTAGACAGAGATTTGCATGGCTCCTTTAAGGGAGATTTCCAAAATTAGCATAAGCGGCAAAAAAGCCACCTTGCTTTTAAAGAGCTCTGCTAACAATTCATTGGTGTGTAGGAGAGCTGCAATGAAGGTTTACACGGTGTTTTAAAAAAATACGCTGGCTTGGGAGAGAAAAAGAAACAGGGTACAATGGTTTAAAAAAGAAAAAAAGGAATTATATGGATGGTATGGTGGCACACGCCATTAATCCCAGCACTCGGGAGGCAGAGACAAACGGATCTCTGTGATTTCAAAGCAAACCTGGTATGCAGTGAATTCCAGGAGAGATAAAAGTTACACAGAGTAACCTTGTCTCAAAATATGTAAAAATAGAAATAGAATAAATAGAATAGTAAAAAAGCCACGTAAAGATGGAAAAAACAGAGAAATTTTGGATACTATACGCGCTTCTGTTGTCTTTAAATTATTTGATTGCTGAGAAAATAACAACTACTGATAAAAGAAATGCTGCTGGATTAATT